>JAPMOR010111858.1:903479-1078508 GCA_026543865.1 Argiope aurantia
TTGTGTCCATGGTGGTGTCCGTGATGATGACCGTGTTTGTGTCCGTGTTCATGTCCGTGCTTATGTCCGTGCTCATGACCATGCTTGTGGGCGTGGTGATGTCCGTGGTGGTGTCCGTGATGGTGACCATGTTCATGTCCGTGCTTGTGACCGTGTTCGTGTCCGTGCTTGTGGGCATGATGGTGTCCGTGCTCATGTCCGTGCTTGTGACCGTGTTCGTGGCCATGATGATGTCCGTGCTCGTGACCGTGCTTGTGTCCGTGCTCATGACCATGCTTGTGTAGATGGTGGTGGCCGTGCTTATGTCCATGTTCATGCTTGTGTCCATGCTCGTGCTTGTGATCATGTCCATGATGATGATGATGACCATGCTTGTGTCCATGCTCGTGTTTGTGGTCATGTCCATGTTGGTGATGGTGACCATGTTTATGTCCGTGCTCATGTTTGTGTTCATGTCCATGATGATGACCATGCTCGTGCTTATGACCATGCTCATGCTTATGACCATGCTCGTGTTTATGACCATGTTCGTGCTTATGACCATGTTCATGTTTGTGGCCGTGTTCATGTTTATGTCCGTGTTTGTGATCATGCTTGTGGTCATGTCCGTGTTTATGTTCATGTCCATGAGAATGATGATGATGATGATGATGGTGATGATGATGCTCTTGCTTGTCCTTAACTACAATGACTTGCTTCCCATGATCATCTCTAAAAGGACAAAGATGAAAACAATTTATATAGTTAATTAAATAAATTTCTAGAAAACATTTTCATGTTATCATATTTTAAAATTATAACAATTTCAGATGTTTTACGTTTCATAGTTTGCAATTTTTCTTCTAAAGAGCATTTTAAGATCATCATGCATAAGATTTTAGAAATAAATTTGCATGTCAATTTGTTATAATTATCTTTATTTGTTCAATTAAATGAATTCAGATTATCATAAAAATTTCTTATGATGCCTCTTTTTATTTATAATAAATAAAGTGATGAAAATTTCAGTGATGCAGGAATTTAATTTGTTTTTAAATTTCGTAAAATAGGAAGAAATTTAAAATATCTGTTTAAGAATATATATATATATAAATAAAAAAAATATTATATGTGTTCTAGTCTTTAGTATGATAAAAAATATAAAATTGTTCTGTAAGCTTAGTGATTTTGATACCCCACGTCTGGGATGAGAAACTAACAAAGCAAATTTTAAAATATAAAATATATTTTGTTTGTAATGAGAACGTTTTATCTTGATTATAGTATAGTAACAGAACACGATGAAATTTTGAATAGAAATTCTGTATTTTCAAATGAAAAAATATTTTCATTGAATTTTAAAATTCTGCTGAATTTCAGATATGAATAAATATTTTTAAACTTTTAAAAACATTGGAAAAAGTTTGAAATTAAATTTAAACTAACCATATTCAGATAACAGTTTTCACATAAAGTAGTATATTATTACTTTATCTACTTTAAATAACATTATTTTAATTTGATAAAAACCCAGAAATAATATAAATCAAAAATAATTGTATCATTGTTTATTAAGATACTTTATAAAGTTTGAGGGAGTATTTTAATTATGATTTTGAATTATTTTTAAAATTTCAAGTAAAAAATTTATTGCCCTTTTCTTGTATTCATCATTTTATCGTTAAAATTATTTTAAATCTTGAAGTGTTCTCTTGAATAAATGGATGCAATATTTAATTATAGGTTTGAAAATTGTTTTATTGAGTTAATGAAACTGAGGGAAAATTGCATTGTTAAAATTTTACCTTAGAATATTTTTATGACATTTATCCTTTCATTTAGCAAAGTTAGGTAAACTATTACAAAAATGTATACATATCTTGGAAATGAAAATCTTTAATCTAATATGTAGAACAGAATTTTATTATTTGGAACAATACGAAAGATTTTATTAAGCAATATATAGTTATAATCTTATGACATTTAAAAATTATCAAATTAGTTAATTTTAAAGAAAAAAACTTAAAACTTTTGTTTTTTAAAATATTTGTAAAATCGTATGAACAAAATTTGATATCTTTACTTTCTTTATATTCTTAAATATTCAGATTCGTCTTTTTAATGACTGTACATAAAACATTGTAGTCTTACCCATGATACCCTGGTTCTGGTTCTGGCTCAGCTGCTGCCAAGTAAACAGCTGCTACCAAGACCAAAAGGCAGGCCTTGATACAAAATCTCATCTGAAACACAAGAAATGGCATATTTAATTTCTTGTAAGTCTTGCATAATCATAGCACAAATACTGAAATATATTCGTCAGTAAGAGAAAACCCATTAAGATGTATCATTTTAGATTAGCTTAATGCAAAATGTCATAAATGTATTACTCATATTTATTTTTTTAATGTTAAATATAAAAAAAGTTCATATTTATATTTGAGATGTTTTAGAAACCTATATATGCACTTATTTAAAGTGTTATTTTCCGTACTTTATAAATATGTGATAACAATACAATCATTATTATTCTTTCTAAGGTTGAAGGCAAACTTCGTTTCGATTTGAAAGACTTTAATTTTTCAAGTGTTATATCATTACTGCATTAGAAATTTTGCTAAGGATTTGTAAAAAGAAATTTATTAAAACTGTGCAAGACATTAAATTATAGAATATGTAATTGTATCCAAAAGTTAGAATTATTTCTAAAGGGTTTCATTTATTAATTTGCAAAAAGTTCAAATCTCCTTCAGTTTTATGAATTTTAATACGATAGTATTTCAAATTCATATTAAAGAAATAAAATTAAAAATTAAAACATTAATGCTGTTACATCTTATCAGTAAAAGCATTCTATAATTAAAAAAAATATTATTATTTACATCTCTAATCTGTTATAATTGCTCCTTTTATCTTTTCCATTTCAAATAAACGTACGTAAACCAAATAATACTCAATTACTCTTTACTTTCAAATGGTACAAGCAAATATTTCCTATTAACATTTAAAATACATTCCTAAATCTATTAGGGATTTAAAATTGAAACAATGCTCGACGTCAACAGATAAAGAAAGAAATCACATTCCTCTCAAAATCCTGGATTTTAGGAAGTAGAAACCGAAATGTATTGACTATTGAACTCGCAGAGATTTAGTCTCCCAAATGCTGCTTCTAGTTTCAAGTCACACACATTGAATGAGAAAAAAATTCTAAAAAGGTCTGTAGAATTCCATAGTAACCTTTCTACATTCGAACTGAGGCAATGTACGATCGTGGATCTTGGTTTTTGTATATAAATCCTTCTTCGAAACGACGTCTGCATAAATATAAGGGCATTTGAGCCATTTTGTAGACTAATGTGAAGAATGCTGAAATGGAAATTTCGAACTTAACCGAATAGTGACTCACATATATTGTTATTTTAAAGAATCTGAATTTGTAGATCAAAGTAAAATGTATGAAATTTTATCTAACGATTTTAAATGTTATGCAAATTGTAAAAGAGACCCCCAAAAGACAATTTGATACAGAAATAAAGAGAATCTATCATAATTTTATTAGCAAAGTTTTATCTGTTTAAAATAGTTCAGAATGGTTTTAAACAAATAAAGACTTTTAATTTCAGATACGTTTATAAATCTAACTCACTAAATGAAGCTTGATAACTAATAATTAATATATTGTATATTTAAAATTATTTCCATATTAAAGAAACCTGCATGAGTCAGATATGCACAAGCAAAACTGTCAAAAAATTATGTTCTTTATTGCATATTAACAATAATAAAATGACACGAAATATTTTTAAATCATATTACAACTTATCTAATTGCTTATTTCTGTGAATAATAAAGTGATTTAGCAAATAAAGCACAAACCATAATTTCTATAAAAATTTCATATAATCATAAAAAGGTTTTTAATTTATTTTTATGTTATTTATATAATTAAAATTTTATCTTTGCTGCATCATTTTATTCATTTTATTTTATCTTTGTTGCGTTATTTACGGGCTTGAGCCTATAAATAACCTGTTTTTTAATTAGTAACTTCAAATATGGGAACAATAAAATAGTTCAATAAACTGTAAATTAATTCATCCTAAATTTTTAAAAATACCTAATTAATCCATCGTAAAAAATGTTTTATTTTTAAAATTTTCTACTAAGAGTTTACAGCCTAATCAATCATAACAACAGAAATAAAGTAAATAAAAATAGGCATTGGCAAAATAATATGCTTTATTTGCACAAGACCATGCATATTCAGTCCAATAAGTCATACAATTAAAAAACGATTAACTTCGATTCGATTTCATCCTCTTATTGTTCCGATTCAGCAAATCTTAACCGCTTGACGCACACGTGTGCAAATTCAATGAAGGTAATCGACTTCTCAGAGCATGACGATAATTTAATTTCTCTTCTTTTCCTTTAATTAATGATAAAGCTTGATTTTTAGCAATAAAGTTTGATTTTATCTGATATGAAGTTCCGCCGATTATATCGTTTTAACTATAATTGTAGGAAGTTATATGTTTTTCGAAAGTTGGAATTCGGAAATTTTTGCCAAAATTTGTTTTTAAAACTTTCCGGGTTTCCCTTTCGTTCGCGTACTTAATGTTTTAGCAGATTAAATCTGAAGGATTAATTTATTTTTGAAACTTTACTGTCTATTTTTGATTTATATTAGTATTCTAGCAAACAAGTTTCTTTACAAAGATTTTTTCCTTCTTAACAAAGATTTGGAAACGATTTTGTCTTCGCATTTTGAGTAACACACTTCCAAGCGATTTATATCTATTTTTAACATTAATACTTATTCGTATCTATGAGAATTTAGGAGGAAACTTTCATTTCTAATTTTTAAAAATATCCAAAGTGCACTGTACTTCATGTTCCATCAATTATGAATCACTTTTGCAATTCGTTTTTAAATACAAATTTAAGGTATGCGTTTGAAAATACTTAATATTATTAAACTCAATCTTTAAAATATTTTTATATTTCTTTTTAATATTTTAGTGGAATTTTTATAAAAAATATCTTCTTAATATAATTCATTTTCTTACGTTTAGAAGATATTAATGAGTAGTACATTTTTTTTAAATTCTTAATTCAAAATTTTCATTCGAAGAACGAAATAAAAAATAATTCAAAAATATGGAGTTGATAATCATTATCAAATTTTAGTTAAGTCATTTATTTTGATATTTGTTACTTTTTAATTTCTTTTTACTTTTTCTGAAATTTGCTCCCAAAATGGTTATTGAATTATGCAAATTTTTACATTATAGCAGTTTAAATGAAATTTGCCTTCATATCATTATACATCTGTGCAAAATTAGTTCATTTAGTCAGTTTTTTTTAGAACCTGAAGGTTTCACTTAGTGAAAATGTTCTTTCTATTCAACAGAATACCGGAAAATCTTTTAAAAGTTCAACATCTTAATATTAACTGTTTTTTCGAGAAACTGTTTTATTATATTTACAAACTATAAAAAGACTCAAAAATATTATTTTTGAAAATTACAATTGTTTTTTGCTTCAAAACTTCTTGAGCAACACTGGGAAATATTGAGAAGACAATATTTAGTATCAAGTATACCCTTTTAGTATACCCTTTTAGTATCAAGCTTAATTTTTGCAAAAAAAAAAAAAAAAAAAAACCATTATTAAGATGAGTCAAATGTAACTGAATTATCTTTGTTAAGAATGTCGCTCCATCTTTGCATTTGAAATATTCATTTATCAGCAAACTCATTATTACAGTAAACTATCGAAATTTGTTAAAATTAGATCACATTACTTTTTTCATGTGTTATTTACAAATCAAGATTTTTTTGGCTTCAGTTTTTCATTTTTTGTAGCATGAATTTTTATAATGAAAGAATATTAATGCAGTTAATGATCTTTACATTAAAGAAAGTAAAAATTATTATTTGTACGGCTATTCACATTTTTTGGCTAAAATTTTATAGTTTCCATTTATTATTATTTTTTATAAAGGCTTCAAAAAAGTTATTGCAATTTATTCATTTGTTAGATTGATATAAGCAAATATAAGAAATTAATAATCAACGTATATTTATATTTTATATAGGATATTATACTTTTAAGGATGACATTTAAAAAACAATGGGGTAAATAAATTGTAATTGCTTATCATTACTCTTCTATAATTAGTCTTCTATTATAATTGGATATTAATTATCACAAATGTAAATGTCTTATTTTTGTGTTTTTTTAATTAATTTTTCCCCTGCAATATTTTGGATTCTAGTCAAGAAATATTTTTTTAACAGATTATTATCTCAATCATAAATAATATTATCTTGTTAAGAAATTATTTAACCAAGCAACTCTTATCTAGGAGTTAATATTATAGCGCATAACATAATGAAATAATGAAATTCTGTCTTACAAAAAAATACTAATTACCCTGGTAAATAGATATTATGTTAAAGCTTAGCAATAATAACATTTAGAAATTACATTTATGTAAATTAATCAAATTTAGGCAGGAGCTAGATAATAAATAGATTACAATGGAATGAATTTCTACATTCATTTTAGATATTTACTTTTGATGAAAAGAAAAAATAATTTTTATAAATTTAAGACTTTTTATTTGAACAATTCTCTGTAAAAAATTTACCACCCTATAGAAAATCCAACATAAAGCAATCATTAATTTACATAGGAATTTATATATTTGATTCTACAGCTACAATGAAATACTCATTGAATGTATGAATGATATAATTTTAATAATTATAATTTTAATTACATATCCTTTAAATTAATACACATATTTTAATTAATATACATATAATAGTGGAAATGGTATAATACATTACAGTATCAAAGATCTTGTTTTTAAAAAGAATATTAATTTAATGCTTGCAATAGTTAATGCTATACTCTAAATTTCTTATAATTTTATATGATATTATATCGATGTCTATCTATATATATTTATAATTATATGAGAATTCTAAGGTTTTTAAATTTATGCGATAAGATATAAATACACGTTGAAACAATTATGGATTCCTTTCACCGGATGAAGAGTTACAACAAGAGATTTAAACTGAAATAAAAGAAGAAGAAAAAAAGTACTTCAGAATTTCCCATAAACCATTACCAAAAACCGAAGCAAAAGTTATACCTTGTTTTTGACTAAGACTTGATCACAACTACTAGATCCTATCCCAGGTCCCTTTTGCCTTTGATCGGATGGAGAAGTGAATGAGGAATGAATGATTTCTGCAAGACCAAGTCTACTTTATATACCCATGTCCGAAATTAGGGAGAACACCGCCGCCCGTTGGTTTATCCACACTTCCTGAAAAACTTGGAATTAGCTGGTGCATGACACGAGCATTGCTAAGACTTCCTCTTGTTAAATATTCGGGGTCGGCTTTTACCGTTCTCTGCATAGAGTGGTACCTGTTGATTCTTGTTGGGAGTGTATTTCATCATTCCAAAATCCATCTCTGGAATCGGTGATTTAGTGATTTTTCTTTTGCCTCTTTTGCTTGTGTTGGGTTTAACTGATGTTTTTACTCGAGGGAGAATTTTCTTTTTCTGATTGTCACGCTTGGTGGTGTAAAAGACAATGCTTTATTTCCACATTTTTTTCCATTTTAGGAACTTAGTTTTTCATTAATTGAGTTTAACTGGATTTCTCTTAATGTTGGTTTAATCATTGTTGAAAAGAATGATTAATTAGTGTGGCGAAATATAAAAAGATATTGAAAATAATTTAAATGGTTTGTGGCAATTAAAAAAATTGGATTTTTTTATAAAAAAAATGACATGCAAAACATAGTTGAATTTTTTTTTTCTTTTCAATTTTTTTTAGTCGGTTCAGTAAATTTCTGAACAGAATATTTCTCAGGATTTTAATGCAAAAGATTTCTTCTTATATTAATTTGTTATTATAGATGAATTTTTTGGTTCTAATTGAGACATTTAATGATATGAACTGAAGGATTTATTCTCTTCTAGATATGGTTCTATCTGCGTTTATTTGTTGCATATATGTATGTATGTATTCCTCGGTATCATCAAACAGTTTTTCCGAGCTAAGCAACGGCTAAGTGAAATTTAAGTAATAAAGAAATTAAACGAAAATAGTATAAAAAATAAATGAAAAACGCTTTCAAAAAGAGTGGAGGGGAACTGAGGATACATTTTTCCACTTTAAGACGAACCCCTTTTTAAATGATGAGAAGTTCTTAATTTTAATCATAAATATTTCTGCCAATTTTACATATGACAACTGACAACTCCATTAATCGGTTTCTTGTGTTTTTATCATGATATTGCATATACTTCTCTAATTGGATTTTTTTTTGGCCCATCCCCTTTATTTTTTCAATTATTTTTGCAACTTCCTTATTTTACCGCTAGGAGTGCTGTATCTTGTCTCAATGAAATCTAGAATTCTTCTCTCTCTCTCTCACTCTCTCTCTCTCTCTCTCTCTCTCTCTCTCTCTATATCTATATATATATATATATATATATATATATATATATATATATATATATATATATATATATATATATATATTTCAACTATCTATAGAGTAAATCTTGCTTATAAAAATCTCTGATGTTTTTTTGAAGAATTTTTGTTTAAGCGCTGAAAGTTTTAAATCTTTTATTAAATCTGTTATTAAAAAGAATAATGGTGTTTCCACTTATGCATTCGATACTTTTTGTTTACAACTACTTTTCATACAATTTCTAAAAAAGAGTAGTTAAGGGAAAAGCCAGGATTGTAACTAATATGTAAATATAGTGCCTATACTGGTTAGAACCTGTTTAGTTTAAACCTCCCCCCATACAATTCTCATCAAGCTTTCAATAACATTTAAAACTTTTTGTCACTTTTAAGCTATTTTGGCCTTTTTTTTTCTTTCCAATTGATATTGACATTTATATTATTATTGAATTCCTTTGTGTTTTATTTAATTAATAACTTGTCTTAGAGCGACAATTGATGTTCTATTACACAGAATAAAATTTGTTGTTGTTGTTGATGTAGTATATTAGAGAGTCATTTTGTTTTTTTCGGTAACTACTTCTCACCCTCGCTGAATGTTTGTTCCTAACAAATTAAATATTTATGAATTAATGGAAAAAAATTTAACTTCATTTTTAAATAAATTCCTATGTTCTGATGACTAATTCTATGTTCTTAAAAAAATTCCTATGTTCCTATGAAATCATTTTAATGAATCATATACTTTTAATAAATCATTGCTTTTGAAATTGTATATAATTATGAAAATATATACAATTGTCATAATTTTTAAATTTTTGGTGTTAGTGCATACTTTTATTTTAATGTCAGAACCAGCCAATGAGTATTTAAAGACAAATACTAGAGTTGATACAATATATTTATATAATGGAATGATACCCATAGCTAGATTACAAAGTTGACGTAATATGGGGAGTGTACCAAATGGTACCTTTAAGCTAAATATACAACATTTTGCAACTTGATACCTGTTGAAAATTAAGAAAAGCATTGTAGTGTTTCCTCGGCTTTCTTATGTATTTAATAATATGACTTATTTTGTATTTACCTTTAGAGAATTTTGAGAAAAAAAGAAAACTAGAATGCTTTTCTGTCTCTTAATCGTCGATGAGAAAATTAAAAATTTGAATGAACGAATTTGCTTTCAAAATCACATACCAAATCGCATTTATCCAAACTGTTGAAAGTGTTTTGAGAGTGTTTTTCACACACACATAAACAAATTGAAAAACGACTAACTTGTTGATGGAATTCATCTGAAATTCGGAACTGATTATGAATTTTTGCCTCACATATATATTTACATTATTTAGCAGCACCGTTTTGCGTAATCATGTTCAAAGAACACAGAGATAATTACAAAAATGGCTATATTTCTGACACAAGGGGACTAAAACACCGAGAGTCAACAATTAATAAATTTAGATACTATTTGGTACCTACACAAAAGTATCATGAGTATCATGATAAGCTTACGTAAAGTTTTTGATGCAATGCATTTAAGGAAAAGATAAATTTTTATATAATGAGCACTATTATAAATTTATATAAATGTAGTAGGGATCAATATTGTGTGATCTTATATCTATAAAAGCATTTAACGTTTTATTAAAGCAGTACAAATTTGGAAAGAATATGCCGCAATGAATCTTTTATTTTAAAAGCAGAACTTCCTCTTCAGTATAATTATTTCTTGTATTAAGAATTAAATTTGTATCTCCTATATGCATAAGGTCTTAAAATATTTCAAATGATTTTAATCAATTGATTTCAAAAATGAACATATGCAAGCAACACTTTGTAGTCTTATTGAAGTTTCAATATCCATATAATGCAACTTCACTGAATGGTAACGCCAATATAGAACATGCTAATGCTGAAGTATAGAAATTAATTCATCTGGATAAATGCCAAAATGCAGTCGTTGGTCTTTGTTTCAATAACAAAAATTTCCGGAACGTATGTAAAAAGATGAAGTAATCTGCCATCCATTTTAATCACGTCATTTGTTTCCATTCTCTGCACATCGAATGATGGTTTATATATACACAGTGATATGATGTATGATCTCAGTCATTTGACAGCTGACTGAATTTCATTATTTTTTATCACTTTAAAATATGTTGTGAAAGAAGACGTACGTGAAAAGGAAGCTGTATCAGTTTTTACTTTTTTGTATACGTAGTATAGAGAAAGTATAGCAATCGTCAAAAAAATTCGAACTCGAAATTTTGACGAATCTCCACTTTTAGACTTTCTTGAATACTAAAAAAATTTTGGAAAAATGTCCGTCTGTCTGTGACAAAGATAACTCAAAAACGCTTTAAATTAAATGGTTGAAATTTAGTATACGGTCTTTATACCAAATTTATAGATTTCTATAAAATTTTGAGTAAAATCTGTTCAGAGGAAGTTCGTCTGTCCAGCTGTTAGAATATAAGTTAACACGATATCTACAAAACGAAGAGAGCTAGATAGATCAGATTCGGTATTTGCCATCTATAATCTCCGGCGATCTTCGGTACAGATTTGACATCTATAATGTAAACAACTGTCAAATCCAACGACGGGTTGATTGTCTATTGGTCTGTACTTTCAGAAATATGCTTCCGAGAAAATTCAAAAACGCAATGACTTAAATATCTAAAATTTGGTATGGGATTTTATAATTACAAGTGCAGTTTTGCTTCAAATCTTTGTTCCAGTTGGTTGAGAAAGACGTGTTTAAATCACGAATTTGGATTTTATTAACCGTGTGCTAAGGATTAATCGCCAAAAAAAATCACCAAGAATGACCCGACATAATCAGTAAAAATGCTACATTCAAGCCAAAAATTAATTTTTCGTAACTATTTAACACCAATGGCATGTAAACCATTTTCTGGTATTATAAATTTATTTGAGAGTAAGCGAGAAAGTTTTAGGGTGGCCACTCCCTCTGGTTTACTATGCGAGAAAGTTTTGGGGTGAGTGGTCACCCCAAACTTTTAAAGAAACCTGTATGAAAATATCGTACTCCCGCTCCCGCGGAACAAACTCCCGCTGGTTTACTATGCTATCAAAGAATGGTCTGCACCATACACTAAAAAGTCTTATGCCGAAAAATTACTTCTTATGAAGTTTCTGATTATCCCTGAACTGAATTGTAACACATGATTCAGGATATAAACATTGATTTAAATTCGAGTTTCATTGGAAATTATGTTCCTTTTCAAAACTGCTTGGAATCTTAGTGAAGCATAAGATCACACCCAGAATTTTCATTTTGTATTCAAAAGAGAATCACGCGTTTATGTTTATTTGGTGCTTCAAGAAACGATATTTTCATACAGGTTTCTTTAAAAAGCTGCAACTATGATTATCAACTCTCACCAATGCAGTTGTTGTTAAAATGGAATATTCTCATACTCTGTCTCTTCTTTACTAGTACTGTCTACTCTTACAGAACAGATGCTTAATTTTTTACTCTATTTGTAAGAGCAATTTTGACTGCTTTGGAAATATTCAACCATTTATTATCACAAGTCTACCGCCAGTATCCTGGCTTAGGGGTAGCACGTCTTCCCCTTGATCTGGATATCCCGGCTTCGACCGGTTCGGACTTGGTTATTCCTTCCTTGTGTTCGATCTGTGAGACGTGGGAAAGAACGCACCTGTAAAAATGGGTCTGTGCAAGCGAATGTGTGTGTGCGTGTGTGTGTCATCTTTTTGTGATGAAATGCATGAATGAAGTTCACCGCGTAAAAAGGGTTGTGACGCATGAGTAGCTAAGACGTACTCTTAGCCCTAGATGGCGCTACTGAAAAACAAGAGTTGCTCTCTCGGCTTAAAATCGCTGACTTTGCTAGCAGGCTTGTCTATGACAAATGCCATAAGAAACAACACAAGTCTAACAAAATGTTAAATTATTCTTTTAAAAATAATGCAACTATAGTAAAAGAAAAACGGAGATTTTAATTTGAGAATGAAATCATTTGTTTCATATAGGACATTTTATAACGATTCATTTTATATCCAGTATCTTATATAAATGAGAAAGTATTCTTTGGTGTTTTAATTAATTAATTTTTTAAAATTTCAATATAGTAAGTGAAATAATCTAACAAACAGTTTTTATTTAATTTCAATAGCAAACTAGTAAAACAATTCTGATTTATTTTCAAAATAATAGAAAAGAACCCAAATTTAACAGCCAATTTTTTTTATTTTAGACTTTCCATATTCAAGAAACTTAGCCTTCAATTATTTGAAATTTATCAATAATGAGAATTCTGAACCTTTTAATGTTTTCTTAACTCACTGGTAATTGTTATAAGGTTTGGTGTACATTCACCATTTACCATCATCTGAGAAAAAATATATTCGTAGGATATGCATTTCTTTAATAAAATGGAAAGCGAATAAAGAAGAGTAAATTCGTCTAAATACAAACGTACTTTTGACGAAAGTATCTTTTGTAAATTAAAAATGAGTTTCATAGTTTATTTCAAACTATAAATATCCTGCTAATAATAAACAAGTCCAATAAGGGATAAATGGGCTATCATTTAAAATTAATCATTATTCATTAATTGATTCAAATAAGTATTCAATTTCAAATAATATTCCAGATTACACTTTTTTCTCAGAAACGAAAACAATTATTGGTAATTTTTATTTTGATAAAATTTTAGATTGTTTTGAAAATACATAAATTTTTAAATCAGTTATAATCGAACAAGAATCTTAGCACTAGAGCCACATTATTTTAATGTCACCTCTTCAGCTCATAAAGACAAATAGACCATATATTGTGCATTCTTTCTTTCTTTTTTTTTGTATTTTTATAGCAGTGATTTTAAAAGCATTAGCTAAAGTGATGTAGATTTCATTATTTTCAGAGATTAAAATGCTGAATTCCTTTTCTAAAATTCCTTAAAAAAACTTTACTTTTTTTGTTTATTTGCTGGATTTTCATTGATAAAAAAATTATTTAACTACGCTTAAAGTTAAATGAATAAATAAAAATTAATTCACGAGTTCATTTCTATGTTGAATATGTTCATACTGAGGAATTGTTACCTTATGCTATATATTTTTATGCCACAGAAAATGAAATTTAATTTTTTCCTTTTTGTCATTATTTCATAATTATGTTTTAATTAACTATTTTTGTTCTTCTTACTATTATATTCTATATTATGAACTTCTAGAATTTGTAACAAATTAATTAACAAACACCGATGAAATGCTTGAAAAATAATTTCTACTAGCTGATTTCGAGGATTAATAGTAATAATTTAGCAATGTCTTTCAATGTTGATGACTATACTTTATCTTATTAAATAAAAATACTATATTAAATTATACAGCAAGCACAGAGTACTCTGATTTGTGAGCTATGTACACAAAATGCAAATAGATATGAAGAAATTGCTAGAGTTACTGTGATTAGATATATATTAAATTTCAAATTTGTAATGTTTTTCGAAACTGGAGGATGATGAAGGGCAGTCTCTTTTTGTTAATTTGTTTTGAAATCATGAACTTTCCCATGAAATAAAAGTTTTCGAAATCGGTACGGTGGTTGTGACTGTAGAATTAGTACTTTGGTTTTTCTAATTATTTATAACTCTTATCCTTAAGAAAATTTTACCATTTATTGCAAAAAATATTTTTCAAGCCTTAAATCTTTAAACCTTAATTCTTCAAATAAAATTTAAAATTTAGTTAGCAATCTACTTAGTGAATATCTTAAGTTTACTCGAATTAATATATTTCTACCAACAACAAAAACATACTTTTAGAGAGCTAACGTAACTTTCCTAAAAGTTATCAAATTTAGTAACTTATTTGGTACATGAAAACTGAATATGGAGGTCGGAAATGTGCATCCCATATGGAATTTTTTTAAATGTTATTTAATATTCAAAATAGCAATTGAACAAAATTCTAGGGATTTCTCACAATAATCTTCAAAAATTCAATTGCAAATTGATGATTATAAACGTCATCTTAAAATACGCATGTCCTTCAAATTTCTTAGTCACGTACCTTAAAATTCAAAAGTCATCTTTAAAGTGATATTTATTTAAATTGTCGTGGATTATTTCTCCGATTAAAACTTTTTTAATATTTTAAATAGTTCCTTTGCCAAAAAAGATGACAACTTCTTAGATATATTTATTAATCAGTAATTTCATTTCAAATTTTCGCAATAAAAAGATAGTGGGTGTAGATAATTAACGCGTTTTAGAGTTTTTGTATTTTACTTGTGGAGGATATTAAACATGATTTTTATTTTTAGATTTAATTTGCCATGTAATATGCTAAGTGTATATAAAATATTTAATTATAACAGATTCTAAAATTTTATATATGTTTAGTTTGGCTTTTAATATGAAAATAGCGTTTTATTTTATTTTAATACTAAAAAACATGTGATTATAAGGTTCAGAACTACATTTATTCATTTTGTGAGCTTAATTATGTACTTCTTAATAATGCAACTATTTTAAAATCCACTGCAATAATGACAAATTGTAAATAGTTTAAAAATATTTTATTATGTCTAAATAGTTATATATTTTTAAACTAAGCTTTAAAAAATATTTACGGCTTTGTGGCTTCAATTTTTTTTCTGCATGTGCCATTATTAATACATGGAAATACGCATTTCATTTCTGATGGATATTTGTCATTCGATGTATTTTGAATGCGAATAAATAAGTTTAATCCACGCCACGACTTCCCCATTTTTTACACGTGTATAGTTGTTGTCATAATAAAATGAGATTTTTTTTTTAACTTTTTAGATTAAAATCATGTACTGCGATTCATAAAACATACTAATAGCATTTTCATAATATAATTAATTATCTTAAATTTGGTTTTACAATCAGTTAGTAATGAGCAGTTGTTTGTAGTTAGGGTTGTGTGTGATTAAAGTTTTTTTAAACTCTTTTGTGAATCTCGCCTTTCTTGGCGAGTCATTCTACCGGACAATCTTTTTTTCATCTGAATCTAAAACTATAAATCTTTAACTTAATTAGATGCAAAATAAAATAAGATTTCTTTCAAAAAGCATTCTCTTTGTAGTAGTTTGTAGTTTTCAGTTTATAATTTGAACTAATTAATGTTTCAGCTTACCAGAAACGAAACATGTTAGCACTATTAAATTTAAATTATTTAACCTAATTATATTAACATTGTTAATGTTATAGGTAAAACATTTAGATTATGAAAACAACTATTGTATTTATAAAATCTCAAGCAAAATTATAAATTTATGTTGTTCTCAATAATTTTATTATAAGAATAGAATTATGTAAGGGAATCTTATTCTTATAAGTCATTATAAAAAATAAAAATGTTTCCCGCAATTTTTGGCCATTTGATAAAATGTTTTAAGCCTCAAATAATATTAGAGGAAGTTTTTGTAACTTTATCGGCTAGTTTTAGTTCATTTTACAGACAGGAAAGTTTTTGCCTGGCATTAAAATCATAATTAATAAGACTTAGTCTTATTTACATAATTTCGGAACAATTTTCGGAACTCAACTTTGTCTAATTCAAGGTAATCTATTAATATGAGCGTTTAGGAACTATTTCTTTCAAAATTTGCATTTAATTAAAAGACTCACTTTTTTTCTTTGTGCACTAGGAAAATGCTGATGAATTTTGAAAAAAATGAAAATGATTATCGAAAGTTTTAGATCTTTGAAAACAATGAAGAGTAAGCGAGAAAAAAAAGCTTGTTAAGTTTAGTTACTTACTTAAAAAGATAAAAGCGATAAGTAAACTTTAAAATATGTCTTCTTAATAAGTGCTTTATTTTCAAGGAAATTAAACAGAATTTTAATTAATTACTGGGTTATAAATATTGATAATATCTAAGAAATAAGACATCGATCTTTTATAAAATCAACGATATTTGTCTTTTAATTCAATTTTAAAAGATTCACCAGCTTATGTTAAATAAGTGAGACAATTAAAAGAACAATAGCATTGATATACATTGCCTACAAATTGTCTGGATAGAGTGAACTAGTCATGCTTTTGGAAGAAATATTATAGATGTATGTGTGTACGAAATATGGAAAGAAAAAAATTACGTAATTGTCAAATCTCTAACCCATGAATTTTCACGTATTTAAACGCCTTAAATCTGTACGAGATCAACAGAAAAAAAAATCTAGAATTTCATTTGTCTATTAGTACGGTTAATGATAGGACGGGATAGCCTGGTGGGTAGAGTGTTGGATTCGCGTCCCTTAAGTTGCTTGTTCGAACACCGCCTGCCAAAGACTCCCCGCGTGCTTGGTGGCTGTCGCGCGTATAAATCGGTTGTGGTCACAAAGTCCTCCATGTCGAGAGTAATACCACTGGGGGTACTGGATCAGGGGTGATCATTATCTGATTCAGATCTAAATTACGATCTGTGGATGAAATGCGTGAATAAAGTCCACCCCGTAAAAAGGGTTGTGACGTGTGTGTAGCTAAGTCGTTCTTTTGGCCCTAGATCGCGCTGCTATAAAAAACACTCCCCCACTGGCTTGAAATCGCTGTCTTCGTAACACCGGGCTTGTCCATGGCAAGTGCCAAAAGAAACAACAACATAAGAAACAACACGGTTGATGATTCTAAAACGAATCGATCTAGAAAGATGAAATTTACTTTCAGGACCTTTACACAAAGATTATACATTTCTATCAAGAGTTAGACGAGATTTATTGCCAGGCAAATCTATCTCGTTATTTTTGCGGAAGCACGTAAATATAATAATTTTGATAAAATACATAGATTTAAGACAAAAATTGTAAATCTGTTTTAAATCTTCTACCAAATTCGTTATCAACTTAGTTGTCTTTTGTTTTTCTATTCCTACATACAGTGTGTTACTGAATTCGACCGACAAATGCAGAGGATAATAGTCGGCATTAAGAGGATGAAAATTAACATGGAACATGATGTCGCAAGCCTGGTTCCATGGTAGACAATCGCAAAAATGTTTATGAATGTTGTGAGGTTGAGTGAAGCAAAAAGAATCAATAATAAGTAGAAAAGTTTTATTTGACGTTACGCGTGTTGTAATACAGGTAAAGCATTACAATGCAATGTCAGAAAAAAGACGACGAGAAATTTTTAAAGAAATTATTTGCCATTGCAGCCGCGAAAGTCGTTGCTCATCCTACAACGATGGACTAAAGACTGCCAGTGCTCCTAAACCTCGTGTTCGATTGACCACTCTACTATTGCAATTTTCACAAAACTGTGTGTTTTATGGTAACTTTTCCTCTTTTTGATGCTTACTGTCATCCCTCTAAATTTGCAGTCGAATTCAGCAACATCCTGTTTGTATAGTAATTTATTGGTATAATAATAAAATATGTATTATATAATAACTCAGACAAACACAAAATTATATCAATGAATTTTAGCATATGGTATTTAAACACAATATATAGATATGTTGAATTTTAGTATATGATCTTTGAAACCTAATTATATATGCGTATTGCAAATTTGGACCATAAGGGTTAAAAATAGCTCTATTTAAGGGATCGAACGAATGATGAAATGAATATCGAAGTAGATTTTAAATATAACTATAAATGGTGGCAAAAGCTTACGTTTGAATAGTTTGACGAGATAATAAAATTAGTTTGAATTTCATCATAACAATAAAAATAATGCTAATCATTGTGTGTCAAATTAAAGTTCAAAAATTATTCAAATTAGACAAAAAAAAATGTAGATAACTGAAATGAGTATCATTCTATAAGTGATTGTTGAATTTTAAGACTGGATCAAAATCGTAATAATTTTAAAAGAGATAACTAAAAAGTGTGTCAAATTTTAATTGACTATTAATTTAACTATTCTTTCGAACCTAAAAAAAGTTGACAGTGACTTTCTTCTTTTCATAAAGAGAGTAAAGAGAGAAAATTTCATCGAAATCCGGGAAAAACTCGAAGTTTGTATAAAGACATACACACAAAAGTTATTTTGTTTATAGAGAGAAATAAGTATTGGTAAATATTTGAAAGTATATATTTCTATATGTTATGTTTATATCGCATTGTTAAAAAAAATTCTACAGATGGAAAAGAGTGACATTTATTACTATTTTTAGGTAATGTAGTTTTTAATCTTAATGTGTCTGCAATATCTAGGCCAGGCTATGAATTACATTTAAGATAAAGGGTAAATGTTGCACCAGTTGTTATTCATTGTAACCTTGGAGCACTTAGGTAATACCTATATAAGATTCTGGACTTAATTCCGATATATGATGCTAGGTTATCTTCCTCGAAAACTTCCTGGAGGAATTGATCCACAACTGCATTTTTGTCTTCGCTAAAATTGTCCAGTACCAGCTGGATAGTAGTAAGCTGTTTGCTTCCAAAATGCACATTTGTTTATGTTTCTAGAAATATTTAATAAGAACACATTTACAATCCAGAACCTAGAATTTTCTTCCTTATTCTTATTCTTATTTCTTTCGAAACTTGATTCCTCCAAAAATTGCGATTTATGAAAACATGATACTTAATAAATCTTGTATCAAACGTCGAATGCTTTCCTGCTAGTGTGATGCTAAAAATTTGAATGGATGTGCCGACGCAGGTTCGTCGTCAGAATCTGATCATGGTTCAAAATTGCACAGTCTTCTTTAATATAATTTTTATAAACTAAAGTAATTCATATTTATCAATTTAATTCACTAGAATATAGGTAAACTTGCCACTTTACTTAGAATTAGAGTCACATATAGTGCTAACATCACTCAGAATAAGAACTGTTTATTTGGTTGATTTTTTTTTACTTATACCTATTATTGAATTACTAGTTAGATTATTAGATAAACTAGATTGCATATATGCCGTTAGAGTGTAGATAAATAAATTCTTCAATCTTTTGTTCTATTGCTGTTGAAAGAAATCTAAAGTAAAATTCAAATTGAATAAATAAAACATTTAAGAAACGTACTCAAATCACTTAAGATATTTATTTCAATACATAACAAAGTCAAAACAATAAAGGAGAAAAAAAATAGTTCGATTTGCAATGGAGTCTCTATTTCATGAAGTCTGATGTTCTCATCAAAAGCATCATTATAAAAAAAGTCACTAAAGAAATCGAAGACTCAGTTTTAGTTTTTCATCTCACACATTTCATAAGCAGTAAAGAAAGGCCTATAATCTAACTTTATACAACTATATTATAAAGAACACATTTTTTTTACGAATATATATTTTTATAAAAACTGAAACACATCATCTGTGAATTTCCTTAAACTAATCACCTTGTTGTTAAGTCAAAAACAGTAAACAATTTTCTTGTGAATGTTTCATAATCTCTTCATTATCATCTACAACGCCTATTGTACTGCCTTCGTCTCTCTTCATAGCGTTTTACAATATTCAGCAATCAAAATGTCTTCGCCAACATCAAAAATGTTAGATAGCTATTCTCAATGGCTTCCATGTTTTTTGATGCTGCTATTTTCAAGGGAGTCGAGTTGGTTGATTTTTTTCCGGCGTGGATCGTTGTTACATTCTAGAGAAAAATAAATCAAGAATATGAAGAAAAATATTAGTCAGGAGAATTTTGTTACATGAAAGCTGTTTTTCAGAATAGGTAGAATAAATAGCATGCATATGAGGTTCATAATCTAAATCTTGCGAGGAAATTTGTTAAATAAAAGTTTACTGAATAGAGACTATATTAACTTCTTCTTATATCGACTTCCTTATTAGCACAAAATGCCCAAAAGTACAATATTGTAGAGAAATCTGATAATAACTTGTGCAAATAGAAGCAGCAATTTTAATTTAATAGATGAAACATTTAAATTTGAAAAAACTTGTTTTGGAAAAAATCTCAGAAATCTGAATAATATCATATTCGGTGTCCAATGATTTATTTCCTTATTAAGATAATAGTGCTTAAAACAATATACCCGTCGTTATAACAGCTTTTTAAAATTTTTAAAGAAATGCAATAGTTTTCGGAATTGTAAATAATTATTCTCGCTTTAGATAAACAAATTTGTAAAAAGTCATGGTGTCATTCTCAAGCCTATTCAAAACTATTACCCCGTTGTAAATGTTATCCAAAAACAATTTTGAAAAAAAAAGTTAATTGTTATCAATCAAGGAATTTTAATTGCATTTTATAGTAAAGTTTTCCTTTTTAATTAAAATCTTAAAGTTTTTTTACGCATGATTGATTAAGTATTCGGAAAAAAAAGGTCTTTGCAATCTTAAAGAGCAATAAATATTTTTTCTTCCGAATCATTAATTTGAGGAATTTTTTTAAAATTTTTCTTAAAACAATTTATAAAGAAATCTCAAAATATGAAGCAAAATATAATAAATTTTATTTACCTATATATTTATATCTATATTAAGAACCGTTTTGCGATTACGCAAAAACAACTTCTTTTTCGTAAAGTGCAACCTTACCTAACGACCTTAAAGTCGTAACCTTAAAACATAGTTGAACAGCGGGGAAATGGACTAATAGAAATGGAATATGCCTATGCTCCCTTTCCAAGTTTTTGCACCACACTAGCAAGAGCAACACCTTTAAGTCTCAATCGATTTAACGTTGTTCAGGGCCTTGTGAAGGCATTCTTTCGAGATATTGAGGATAAAACGAGCAAATTTGAAATGAAAGACTAAATCCTAGTCAGGAGACCCTTACGCTCCACTGTTTAACTGGAAACAATATCCTGATTTAAATCTTAATATATATGTAATCGCCAAAAAGGCAAATCATTGGCAATCAACGGCATTGAAGACGTTGGTGTAATCTAAATGTTATTAAGTAAATCCGAGAATGCATCATATTGGCGAAAACTTCACATCCTATGTATAATAAAGATTTTCGATCCTAGCATAATTCGAAAGTCGCCAAGTAAGCCCATTATCTTGGTGTAATTTGAAAATCGTTAAATTAATCAAGGAGTTGTAAAAACAAACAAATAGTGTTTGTATTTACAGGTAGATTTAGTGACCCACCAGAGCAATAGTATCGAAGTATTTAAAGTGCTTTCTTCACAATATTTTATCACATGTTATTATAAGTAAAGAAAGAAATAATTAAAATAGCATTAAAATTTTCCTAGACTCACTTTTACATGATCAAATTGAAGAATGGGATTAGGAATTCAGAAATAAAAATAACACTGAGTTAATAGTTATAAAAACCATTTCTTATTCTTTATTACGTCGGGTTTTTCTTCAATTTAATTGCTTCACCCTCTAAAAAAGAGCAGGGATCACTATTGATTAATTCAAATATATTTGCACTAATGTTTTCAGTAAACTTTGATTTTGTAATTTAAAAATTCATAAAGATTATTTTATACTGTTTCAAATATATAATTATAAAATAATGGTATAAACTGTAAATTTTCTGATTTCATTATGAAAAGCTTAAGTATGTGTTTATCCATATATATGTATATAATAAACTTAATTTATCCACATTCTTATAATTAATTATTTTGTAACCTCATAAATTTAAATTTAATTTTCACATTAACTTCTTAGTTGCGCAGAGATTTGGCTTTGCTCCATTTTTGAAGATTTAATTTCAATTCCTTCAATTGTCCAACGTTAAATTGAGAGTGAAATTCAAATGCTAGTTCAAATGCTAGTTAAAATAAATGCTAGTTCAGCTAAATTTCCTTGAATCTCCTTCTCAAATATATATGAGACCTTAATACTTTCACACTGTTTCTTGCTCTGATTTTTGTCAGTTATGTTGAGTATACAGCTCGAGTCACTGCTTATGACAAAGAATTTTTTTCAAAATCAGCTAAAAAATTGAACATTATTCCTAACTATGAGAAAACAAATATATAAATCATTTAAAGACAATTTTTTATTATAACTTTAAAAAAATATATTCACAATAATCTAAACAGCTATTTTGCCATCTGACAAATAATAAGCTACAATATTCTGATACAAGTATTGACAACATGTGACTATTTTTAAGTTAATAAATTATATATATACAACAAAATAAAACATTAAATTTAAATAAAAGAAAAATTCCAATAAATACTTCATGACAATTGTTTGTACACCGTTTTTATTTTGCTCTAAACCTTATGCTTTGATGACAACAATCCATGGCTTCCGAATTTTCATATTAAAAACAGCTCGATCAAGCTTCAGCAATCAAACTCTCTTAGAATGTGTGTTTTTATTGTGATAGCAAAATGTGATCCATCAAATTTGAAAAAATATTTTATTTATGCAAAGTACTTGTATAGGCGAACCTATATCTGCTCCCAAATTGTTGAATGTGATATGTGATGCTATCATAAGAATGCCTTAGTTCGGTGGAGGTTCCAAACTTTATATAAAAAATTCAAATGTGACTATCCATAAGATGGTTTCAGTTAATTCTGCCTCAATCGTGACATTGAATAAAAATGCTCTTCAAAGTGTATAAAATAAACTCTCGATTTCCGCAGTTTATTGCGATCAAAAAATATGGTGGCATTTTAACACACACAAAAAAAACAGTTACTTGAATTTTCTTTCCTTCAAGTAAATAGCAGTAGAGTACGTCAGTGCGCACTCTACTGTTATTTAAATTATAATAATATGATATTCTATACAAATGTAGTTCATTGTTTAACAAATTGCTGTTTTTTAACATTTTCTGAGAATTTACTTGATATAATTTTTTTTGCTTAATTAAAAAACAACCAAATCATTAAAATAATATAACTTTTTCACTACGAACTGAATTTTTTTGAAATTAACCTGATTGAACTAAATAATTGATATGTATCAAGAATTGGCGAGAAAAAAATATTTGAAAAATACATACTACATTCACCTTGGGTAAAACTAAATAAAAATAATATGAATGAATCCGCACCCGTCAGGAATAAAGAAAGAGAGGTGCACGTTTGTTTATTTTTTAATTAACATACTACTACTAACTTATGTGAAATGTAAATATAAATAATGTGATATAATATAAAAAATAGGCTTCTCAATAAACGCGAATAAAAAATACAATAATAAATATAAATTATATGCATCGTAATAAATATAATTAACTTTAAAATAATGAAAACAAGTAAATGAAATTCCTAAATGTTTTAAATGCAATTCTACTGTACTGAAATAAGGAATAAGAAATGCCACAAAAGAATTCAAGCATACAAAAGAACTCCAAATTATTCTTTATATTCCAATATAAAGTAAAAAAATAAGAATAAATTAACACTAAAGCTACCACGAGCCGGTCAAATGACCGGCTTCCAATGGCAGTTCCAATGTATCGGTGAAATGCCGGTAGGTTTAGTGTTAATGAAAGCTATAGGTTCGTTGATCGTTGCGATAATTATATGAAAGCTTTGATTTTATAATTGTCCTTTATTTCAAAAGATTCCTTTGTATGAATGAGAAAAAAAATTTTTATCAAGATTTTTTCCTACACGCTTAATAAAATGGAAATATTTCATTTGCATGCCAAAGTCTTCATTTTTCTTTGCAAGTCAAAAACAAAAGAACTTTAAAAATTGCAAAGATTGAAGAACATACAAACATTAGCAATATTCTTAAAATCTTGAATCTCGCTGGAGAGAGCAAAAGTAAAGTTTTAACACTATGTCTAGTTTCAAGTCTAGATTTTATATTTTTAGTTGGAAGTGAGAAATTCAAACATTTAGGTCAATATTGAGAAGAAAAAAATTCTTACATGGAATACAATTTTAAATTTTTTATGCTTTGGATTCACTCTGAATTTTTACATTTAAGTGTTGCCATTAGTTACTTAATAATCTTTTTTAATATGTTGTATTAATTAATAAAATTTAAATATTCATGAGAAATATATTTACAATATTTTGTAAATTTATAACTTTTTTTTTGTATTTCTTAAAGGGAATTTTCAAACCCCGTATAGGTAACTCTGAATGTATTATCCATTTAAGATCCCAAGTATCAATAATAATAATAATAATTAAGCAGACAGTTTTTTTATTCTTTTAAACTTGAGTCTGTAAAAAAAACTTCATAATTACAACACTGGTATTTACATCACTTTCAATATTACTGTACATTTTATTTTTCATTTTTCTTTTTCTGCTTTGTATTTAAAAAAAACGTTGCAAACAAATAGACTCAGTCTACCCACACAGTAGAAAATAACCCATGATTGTTAAATTGCGAATTATTAAATTTTGTATCCTCAGTCTTCAAACCATCATTGCTGAATTGATAGCATGTAAGAGCTATTTTTAAAAAATGAAGAGGAACAAGAAGGGAACAGGAGACTGAAAAATAAAACAGAGACTGGGATATATTTGAAAGAATAATTTTAAAATTAAAAACAAAAGAAGAAGAAAGAAAAATGAAAAGAAAAAGAAAAGAAAGAAAGCAAAGGGGAAGAAGAGATAAAGCATTTACTGTTCGATCTTTGTTCGTGAAAAGTATTTCACCCTTCATGTCGAAAGCTATATTAAATGCCAAAAAAAAAAAAAAAATGCTTTCAAAAAAAAGTGGGTGTGTTTTTCTCACCTTTTTTTAACAACTTCTACCGGAGGTACCTCATATGAGGATAAGAAGCTTCCGGCATGATGAGTGATTCAAGCCACTTTGGTGGGTATAGAAAAGGTAGGGGTAAGCTACCTCCTACCGATGACGGGACGTGCTTCCCACGTGAAGGATTGTACCATGGCCGGTAATGGCTTTTAGTGCTCAACTTTATTTCCCCCCGATGCTCTCGCGACGGCCCGATAAATCATATTAAATTCATACATTTTAGTGGATGGTCTTTTTTTTCCCATAACAAGTCTGTGGTTTCCTTTTGTATAATAGCTCAGAACCATTGAATTTTTTTAAAGTCTAAACAGATTAACAATCACGAATATATTAGATTTCTTAATTTTCTTTATTTTAGTTGAAATTAAAACTAATACGCTTTGAATTAGGGCACAATGCTTACCAAATGATATTTATATTTAATTTGTTCAGGACCACAATATTGTAATGTTTAGTTCAAGTTATGTAACACATTGAACTTATTTTTCCATTTTATGCCATGGATGGCTTTAAAGGTTGGATTGATTAATTTTATCTAGTAAAATTACGTGAGAGATTTTGTTATTATAAATACAATTTTTAATGGATATTTAAAAGGTTGGATTGATTAATTTTATCTAATAAAATTACGTGACAGAGTTTGTTATAAGTATAATTTCTAATGGTTGACTTTAACGGTTGGATTGATTAGTTTTATCTAGTAAAATTACGTGAAAGATTTTGTTATTACAAGTATAATTTTTACTAAAATTTGTTAACTAACTTATGTAAACATTTACTTCACAACAATATCTAGAAATAACTAGGTAGGTTAATTCGAAAGTTTTTCAGTTATTTAAATCAAATGTTATAATCAAAAATTATTTTATTTCCTGGTGTTTCTCACACGCGATCTCAACTTTCTGCACACACGCGCATAGAGTAATTTTAAAAAATGATATAAGATTAAATAATTGACGCATTAGAAGTATATAAGTCTACCTAAGAAGCACAGATCAGTTTCCCTCTCATTTGCATCTACAATAAATGCATTAATTTTTTTATTATTTTTAACTATTCAACCAGTATTTAAATATTATTTAATACCTTTCCTTTCAATTTCCGAGTTCTATGCGGGAAACTTAACCCGACGAGATAGGGAATTGGGTTTTGAAATTATATATTTAAAAAATAATTTTTAAATTTTAGCCTTTAGATGTGTATACAAAATTTATTAAAATATTCACTTGTTCTGCTGAACACTTTGTTATATTGCAATCGCATGAAAGAGGAAACGTGTAACAAAAAAATAATAAACTAAAATAAAAATAAATTAAAAAAATTAACAATGTTGTAAAATCGCCACCCATTCACAACATTTACCTTACTATAAATTCTAAAGAATGATCATTCCATTTCCTTGTAAGCCTTTATTTTTTAAATTTTCTCTTGAATTATAATATTATATATCAATCGTAGATAATAATCGTTTGGTTTCATAAATCATTAAAAACTGTAAATAATATTTCAAGTCGATTATAAAAATATCTTAAGAAAACTATTATAATATCTCATATAGTATGAAGCCATTGTAATAATTAAAGTGGCTTCATTTAAAAATGCTAATTCTTAACATTTCACAATTCTGAAAAAGGGATCTAGTTTCTTTCATGGACTCTTATAATATAATAAGAACAAAGATGCCAAAATCAAGTATTGCTTAGTAAAGAAATGGTCGAAATTATATTTCCTATTATTTCAATAAAGCGCTTAATCCAGACTACAATTAATATAGTTTGTAATACCTAGTGATTTATTAGAAGAAAGTAATCATATGGTATTTGTATTTCTTTACAATGGAATCTTTCAAATTATGGATTCGATAGATAAATATGCAAAACAGAAATATGAAGGAGAAAAATTCTTTTTTTAATATCTACTTTCATATCTATTGCATAAATTTTTTCTTCAAAATATTCTTTGAAAGTTAATACCAAGAATCAAAAATTCATCATGTGGTTCCATTCATTTATAAATACGAGCCGCAATCCCTTGTAACTTATTTGTGAATAAACATCACTTAAGCCCTTAATCCTCTCATTGTAATATGCTTATAAGATTGTTGAAAACGGATTAAAATCAATTACTTAGAGATTTAGAATTCAGTGATCCCAACAACTGCCGTTTTGTATTCCATTTCAGCAAAGCTGCAGTTTTAATGGACTTGGAATTCTTCGTGATGACTGAATAAATATTTATGTTTTGTCAAATAAAGTAAAATTACATAAAAATGCTTCAATAATTTCCGTATATGCCAGAATATGCCATTATATTATTACTTCTAAATCTGCTTAATAAATTCATAGTATTTTATTTTTTCGGGAATTGTTGAAGCTTTAGAAGTTCTTATTTAAAATTAAATCTTTGCAAATATGGTTATTGCTTATATCACCATATTTTTCCGCCTTCACACAAGCCAATTTCTTTACTAGACTGTTCTTCCAAATAGATTAATTTAAATTATGTTTTTGTTTCTTTTTCAGTGTCATTACCTATTTTTGTGCCAAACATTTAAAAAGAGGAAAAGTCGATTGTGTCATCACGAAGATAAAGGTAGAAATAGAAATCATATGATTAAATATTTTAGTAATTCCGTATCATTCATTAAGTCTTCAAATATACTTAATTAGCAATCAATCACTAATCATAATGAATAATTTTAATCATTTCATTAGATTTTTAATTAAAAATATATCAAGAATTTTACATTTTTCTCTAACATAGGAGCACATATTTCATTCAAATAAATAAATAGACCTATATTCAATTTCAATTTTATTTCGATACAATTTTTCTAATAATTGTAATAATTTAAAAAAAATATTCTTAAGAATTTTACAGCAATTTTCGTCATTTTACTTACTGTATTTATATACATTGCCTTAAAACGTGACTTTTTTGTGCACACGTGTACAGGTTTCAATACATTTTCATATTTCACAATAAATTCAATGCAATTTTTTTGCTTGCAGATTTTTATTTTTTAGTTTTCCATAAAATTTCAAAAATAAAATGAATATAAATGAATTAATCCCAAAGCTTGATTTTATTACGAAATTTGGATTTCTATCTATCTCTCACAAGGGCCGTTTTTGCTTAGATCAAAGTTCTTAACAAAATAAAAGGCAATGCTGATGTTTTTACTTTCTCGTATTCTTACAAAGAGAAGGCATTGTAAAACGCCAAAAAAAAAAATGGGCTAGGGATTTCGAACTTTCTCAACATTTTTAACTCTCACAAAGTCAAAAAAAGCCCTATTTTTTAAAATTATATCGGTCTTTTTATGAACACTATAACTTTGAAACATTTTAAAATAACCAGTCGAAATTTAGTATGTGAAACTTTACACCAAAATTTTTAATTCCTATCTAAAATCGGATGGAATCTATTCAGAAGAAGGCTATTTTTCTGGCTGTTCGAGTACAAGTGAACTCGCTAACTACTAAACATAAAGAGCTAGATTAATAAAATGCTGTGCGCAAGTTTAACATATGAAATGCAGAAATGTATCAAACTTTAGATTGTATTTGATTGACTATCTGCCGGCCTGTTCTTTCATATGTATATAAACGCAATAATTCAAAGATAAAATAACTTAAATAATGAAAGGTGGTAAGTAATCTGGTCACTACAAATATTGTCCTATGACAAATTTTAATTTAAATAGGTGTCAGTTTCAAAAACACATATTCTATGTTCTGGTATTGAGTATTAGAATAGCATTTAATCACCAACGATCGAATGCTAAATTCAGTAAGAACACTATATTCACGTCAAAGATTGATACTGAGGATTTGTGGCGTTTATGGCCTGGTCCAAGACCTAAACTTTTAAGTGAATTTGGGGAGGGTGGATAAAACCTTTATCAAAGAGTATGCGATAAATTTTTGAAGGGACTAGTAACGATGATTTAAAGAGCTTAATATCATTACTTACGATTAGAGGGAGAATTTCATCTTTGATTTTCTAGTATACTTCCACATAATTCTGAAGAGCAAATAATGAAAGGACTGGAGTACACAGTTTGGAAGGAAGTTATTACGTCAACCAAAATGATCCAGAATTTAACAAATTCCCCACAAATAATTTTTTTTTTACGATTTTGAATTATCGCATTCACAAGCAAATATATTTTCAAAAATATTTTTTCGGACTTAGAAATGTTTTCAAAATCTCGAGATCAAGTTTTTTGATGCTTATAAAATTTTCTTTTTGTAATAATAGTAAATGAAAAAGATGTGCCAAAGTTGATTATAAAAATATCTTGTAAAGATACGTATATAGGGCTTTCAGAATTGTTTTTTCGAATATTGTTGCAACATTTAATTAATTTTCTGACACAGATAAAAAAATTTTTAATTCACATGTATCTTGATAGCTTAATAATTAATTTTTAAATTACCGAAAAATAAACTTAAAAGACTGAAAGAGAAAAAAAATATATAGAATCAAAACTTTATGTATATATATTTTATATAAACTATATATTTTATATTATGTATAATATTTTATATTATTTTATATTTATTTCACATAATTATATATTCTCTGCACTATCTTTCGTTTAGAATTCTCTGCAGTGTGAGCTAATACCTTTGTTTATTTATTTTTACGACAGTCATGCTTCCTCGTTTAGCAGATTAAATCCACTGGTGTTGGCGTTAATTTCCTTCTTCATTTGTATTCAAGTAGCTAATAGCATGATTTGATCGGCCTCATATACTTTTTACCTATCGTAGCAGACGAGTAAATAAAATATCGTTCAGACATTTTATTTAAAGAGTCTTAACATTAATGATAGAATGTGAAAGATATTTTAATTTTTGTGTTTTCATGAAATTGAAAATAAAAGAAGATTGCTCGATTTGGTAGCTATAGAATGATTTTAAAACATTTTATATAACCTTTATTATCAAACAGTGAAGGAAAAGGACAAATTTATCTCTTCAGTCAATAAAGTAATAAAAATTCATGAGTATTTCTGTCATTTAATTTAAACGAGTTACATTTCACAAGCAAATGGCTCACCGGTATTATGAACTTTACTGATTCTTTAGTTATTGAATTCATTTTCAAAAAAATTCATCTTGTTGCTTGGTAATACAGAAAATATGAATTTAGTAGAATCAGTCAACTACAAATTACTGTGAATGCAAATTAAAAAATAAGTACAATACAAATTCCTATTTCCAATCGATTTTTATCTTCATTGAATCGATTTTTATCAATTGAAAATAAAAGAAAATTGCTCGATTTGGTAGCTATAGAATGATTTTAAAACATTTTATGTAACCTTTATTATCAAAAAGTGAAGGAAAAGGACAAATTTATCTCTTCGGTCAATAAAGTAATAACAATTCATGAGTATTTCTGTCATTCATTTTAAACGAGTTACATTTCACAAGCAAATGGCTCACCGGTATTATTAACTTTACTGATTCTTTAGTTATTGAATTCATTTTCAAAAAAAGTCATCTTGTTGCTTGGTAATACAGAAAATATGAATTTAGTAGAATCAGTCAACTACAAATTACTGTGAGTGCAAATTAAAAAACAAGTACAATACAAAATCCTATTTCCAATCGATTTTTATCTTCAATTTAACATTAGAAAAATTACACAATTGAATTATTTGCTGGAAATGAAATTAGTTTAAAATTTATTAAAGAAATAAAAAAAACCTTATTACTGATTGGGCATCAAATTAAATTTAATGAAACTAAACTATTCAAATTAGAAAAAAAAAGAACAAAAATGAAATGGCATCATTAAAAATATATCTTGTTTTTAATTTTATAATATTGTAAAAGTTGTTTTTTATAATAATTTCAGAAGACATAGTTGAAAAACGGCAGCACAATTTTTAATGAACTGGCATGAGTTGACATTGATTTTTCCTCTTGTCTTGAAGTGAACATATGATGGATTTCTTTATAATTGGGCAAAAACTACAGCTTTATATGAGAGATATGAAAAAACAAAATTTTGTCGTTATTTTTATATAAATAAAAAATATTCGAATTCGTATCAAATCTATTTTTTGATAATTCCTTTGGTCGCTTGATGGACACATTGATTTCTCTTCATTTTTCGCAAATGTAAGGCGCATAAAACATGGAACTATTTTATGGCATCTCCTCACACAGCCCAAATTTCCCTTGTAGTCTTGACATATCAGTTCAATACTTAAAGCAAATAGAATCAAAAATATTCAGTTTCGTCCTCTTGGTTTCCATTTTAATGATTTGAAAATACACAAAAATCAATAAAATTCTATAATTAAAATACATTTGTTATAGAGCATTGAATTTCAAATAATATAAAGACTTAATACTAAATACTAAGCACTTAAATACTGTTCGCATTCTTTGAATATAAAAGCAAGCTCATAAATTATTATTGAACTTAATAGAATAATAATATACTAATATATATTTTTGGCTGCTTATACTTCCTACAGTTTTAAATATTTAAAATTTAATAACGGTTTATTTAAATTGTTAAAGAATACAATCTCTGTAATGCTTAGCTAGAAATTGTATTCCTGAATTATGAATTTTATTATATAGTTTAGTTCTTCTCTTTATTATTCCAGACGAATATTTATTGTCATCTTAAACAATTTTAATAATAATAGTGCTATTAAAATAAATAGCTCTCAAACATGAATTCTTTAATTTTCTATCAAATATATATATATTCATAACCTTTCTAAATAGAAGTGGGTTCTACTCAGAAATTTAAATAATAAATAATTTTAAATAAATTTAATAATATACAGTTATCAATTAAGAGTTTTGAAACTAACACAGAAATATTTCAGACTGGCAAAATGATAGGTAAAAAACATTCTCCACAAAATTAATTCATATTAATTTATGAAAGTTTACGGTGAGTTATTAAAGTTGTTTTTATATTAAAAATTCCTTATTGAATTTATTTATAATTTTTGTCAAAAAAAGTGAAAGAATGATAAATATTTGAATATTAATAACAATTATAAATTGTTATCAAGCAGTTTAAAAATTAAATTTACAGAAATAAAGTTAATTTTTTTTTTAATTAAACAGTTTAAAAAATTATAAATCGGAAAAATAACAGACATACATATTAGACTTTATAAGGAAATTACTGCAAGATATCTAAGAATCTTTGGTACCATGTAAGATAAAGATCTAATGCTAAGTTGGAACCATTTTTACGAATTTTAAATAAGCTATCTTCTTTATCTAGAATTTATTTTTTCCTTTATCACCTTTTAACGTAGCCAGCTCAAAATTTGAAAAGAAATGAACAATTGCTAGAAATATTATTAAGTAATCTTGGTTGAAATAACAAATCACCGAATGTAATGTCATGTGGATGACTCTAAATTACTTCAGCCATTTTCGGAAAAAAAAAATTTTAATTCTTCAGCCCAGTACTGAAGAGAATTTTTTTAAATAATGGTAGTGTTGTATTATGTTAGAAAAATACATCAGATTAAAAAAAAGATAGAGTACTTAATCCAAATATAGTGCAATCAAATTATGAGAAGTAATGAGATGTTATTTTAAGAACAAACACTTAAATAAACTATCAAACATTAGTTGAGACAAATCCAATTAGTTAATGCTGAAATGCAATTCAATGCAATCGAAGAAAATTCCCGTTTAAGAGTCTGTGTATTAAAGTGATATAGAACTGAATATTTTTAGCTTATTAAATACAGAAAATTATTACAAATTCTGTAAGATAAAAAAATGTATTCGATTAATTAAAACTTATTTCACAATTCAATAATTTTATTTTATACTGATTACCTTCATTAAATTTTTTAGCAATCTTGAGGACTTACTTTCTTAGGAATTCCTCTGGGGAATACCTAAAAAAAATAGATATGGGAAGCTTCCGATATGATGATTAGTTCTCATTATCCTAGTGTACTCTCCGTATCCTCATTATCCTAGAAATGATATGGGGTCGAATCCCCTCCTGGCGATGAAGGGCATGTCTCGTAATAGAGGGTTTGTACGGTGAGTGGCAATAACCATTAGAACTCAGCCATCATTCTCGCTTATTGCTGTCATGACGTCTCAGCCCTTTAATTTAACGAAATACTTACTAATATTTTTATTAGATTGTGCTTCCCGAAAAATTGTTCGTAAAAAAATTACCATTTGTTACGAAATAAAGGTGAAGAGAACATGTATCTAGATGGAAATTTAAGAGACGAATTCACTTTCTTTCCATATGTGGGAACCAGAGAATTATTAACAATGTTACAAGATAAAAAATTCAAATTTAATTGATTACTTAAGAATTTCAAATTCTTTACATTTCTTTATTTTTTGTAATACGGAATAATTATATTAAAATTTTGGCAGTATTTAGAATTACATTTCTTTCTGAAATTATCCTTTTTTCCTCCGAGTTTCTCTGGTTCAAACATTTATAGAGTTCGCGAAATATGAAAGAAATTTTCCTTATTTTCTACAAAATTTTAGGCAAAAATATTTATACAGTTACAAATTTGCATAATTTTCTTAAGCTGAAGTTTTTTTTATTTTATTTATATTATTTGCACTGTATGAAATCAATAAAACAGAAATATTTTATATTTCATTATTCAGATAATAATAAAATTCAAAAATAATATTTTTAAAAAAATATTATTTTGCTACCTTATAAAAATTGATAAAATCTGAACAAATGTAGAATTTGACAAAATGTCTACCACGATAATTTTTTATTGGTATGCCAAATCACATACTATGTTAAAAATCATAAAAAGTATTCAACTATAGCGTAATTGTTTATGCACAAACGTTTGACTCTATTTCACATAATAAATATAGCCCCAATCGATTTAAACTGTATTTAAACTTTGTTGCCATTACACTTCAAAAATGATATGTGCTTTAAGATAACGATCAACTAACGAGACATTTTCGAATTTCAGAGCTCTATTTTGAATTTCGACACTATTCATGTTCAGGAAATTGTTTCCAGATGGATGGACTCATGCTTCGGTTAATTTCTTTTGCCAGAGCTTTTTGACCGCTTTCCGTCCAATTTTCTCCGATTCTTTCGTAAAAAGAAAGTGCACGAAGGATTTTTGAGATTCCTTAAACATTCAGGGGGTGAAAAATTCCATAAAAAGATTTATTCAAAGAAAATGTTGGATCGAAAAAAACAAATTAGACTTTCTTATTCCTGTTGTAGATAGATTCACAAAAAATAAATATTGGAATGAAACATAAATAATGGGTTCTTTATTACTTTCTTGTATATGCAGTAAAGAGAAATTATAGAAATCGTCAAAAATTTTGAACTCGAAATTTTGACAAACCTCCAAGTTTTAGACCTACATGAGTTCGAAAAACGCATTTTTGGAAAATGCCCATTTGTCTGTCGATACAAAATTAACTTAGACGGTTGAAATTTGATATACGATCTTTACAGCAAATTCGAAGATTTCTATCAACATTTAAGTAAAATCTATTCAGAGGAAGTCTATCTGTCCGCATGTAAGTTGACACAATAACCATAAAACGAAGAGAGCTAGATAGATAATATTAAGTAAACAGATTTAATATTTGTAATGTAGAGAACTTTCAAATTTTTAGTCAAATTCAACAACGGGTTGATTGTTGGCCTATACTTTCAGAAACATGCTAATGCGATGATTCAACTACTTAAATATATCAAATTTGGTACGGGATTTTGGGATTGCAAGTGCAGTTTTGTGTCAAACCTTTGTTTCAATCGATTGAGAAAAACGTGTCTATAACATGAATTTGATTTCAGGATACTATCGACACTTACTAGGGATTAATCGCAAACAACTCACCAAGAATGACACGATAGATTCAGTAAAAATGCTAAATTCAAGCCAGAAGTTACTATTTTGTAAGTACTGCACGTCAGCTCCAAAAAGTTCTCTGGAATGACTAATTTCTTTTAGAAAATGTAAGAAAGTTTTGGGGATACGACTGCCTCTGGTTTTAGTCTTAACAGACCTATATTAGTGTCTATTCTAGCCCCATTCTATCAATAGTGCGGCATTTCTTACCATTTATATTATGCCTTCTTAATGACATATTCCATCCGTATGAGAAATCTTAACAGCTAGCAGTCCTTGTAATACGCGCAGAAATTTGCAAATTTCTATGCAGCGAATGTAAATTTTCTTGGACTACGCGAGGACGTTGATTTTCGGTCAAAAATTCCTTTTCAATGTTTAACCATCAATTACTATGCTTTTAATAAATATGTTTATTATTCTTCATCGATACAGTAGCAATGAGTTAGAAAATTAAAGAAATAATTTAAACCAAAAGTAATTCATTCAACATTACGTATTAATGCGTATGTTTAAAAAAAATTATTTAAAAAAAAAACTCAGAAATATTTGAATGTTTACAATCAAGAATAAATTTCGAATCCATTAAAAAAATGGAAAATGCATAATTTACTCTAAAATCTGAATAAAAATAATATCTAACAATTTTTAACTGCATATCCTCGATTATTCGATATCTTTTCTTATTTTCTCCCAAAATACCGATAGACGAAATGGATTCCACTAACAATGTGCTAAGCAACCCTCAATAAGAAAAGATACGGAATATAGATATCGCTATAGATTAAAAGCCTGTCTGGTTGAACTCTTTAAATCACAATTCGTTTCTAAAAAATTCCTCTTCAATTTGGATTGGTGTGATGGACTCTCTTTAAAGAATTAATTATTTAGCAATCCGTTAGAAAATGTTGATAGAAAATCAAAGTTCTGTAGAAAGATAAGACCGTTTTATTCATTTCTAAATTGAGAAAATATTAATTAAAATATGAACCTTAAATCCAGAACATAATAAAAATTTAGATTTCATTCTTCTCTTTACATACTATTGTTGCAAATTTAATTTTAATTATAGCAACAATAAATTGCACACAAAAAATTGATTTCAATATCGTCGCATGACTTTATCAAACAATTCCATGAACAAGAAGAATCTTTGTTGTGATCGTTTTGAACCTTTGTCGCTATTCATAGAGAATGTTGCTTAGAGCCGACTCATTTTTGTATATTCCCTTAGAACAACAAAACTTAGGTGATGACACAATATAAATTGAAGACTAAGGAGAAGCTAACAAAGAACCTTAATGACTATCGCATATCACTAGCCGCAAAGAGAAAATCGGAAGCCCTATTCATCGATATCACAAATAACTGAATCTTTATGGCTGTTATGGTGAGAATTAAATAAGATGGCAAGTAAGTTTTGTTAAGAATTTATTTTGCTCGTCTTTTTTGTCTCTTGGATCTTGACAAAAAAAACCGACCAGTGTATAAATAGTATACAGATTCAAGTAATGAATTTGTTATAGAAATTCAGAAGAAAGAAAAATAGATGATTGGAAAATCTTAATTATTGAAAAATGTTCCAGGAGCATTTAGGCAAAAACATAGCATTTTTAGAGCTAACAAAATGACAATTATTGACTAAAAACCAAACCAAAAGATGTATATTTAAAAACTACTCCTTATTATTACATCTAAAAGTATAAATCAATTTTAGAAGCTAATAGTTTCTTTTAAAAAAATTTAAGATTTCATTTTATTCTAAAACACATAAAAATTATTAATACACAAGTATCTAGTAGACCTTATAATAGCCATTCTGACTGTTACTTGTGTCTAACAGTATTGAGTGAAATTCAAAGATGAGATGCTTGAAACCATCTTCTCTGATCTCTAAGGTAAAAAAATATATCTCAAAATTGGATAAGTGATTCAAAATACTTTACTTGTTTCCCTTTTCAAACAAAACATTTTCTAAGTTGACCATTTCGTCTTCGCTCGGACAAAATAAAAGGTTTCTTTTCTTTTCAAAACAAAATTTCGTCCGTTTCAATAGCGGTGAGATCTCGTGACAGAGAATACTTTATCTTCCCTTATAGTCTTAAAGATGAGGAAAATCCTCTTTATTTTCATCGTAGCTTTGTATTTTTTTTCTACTGTTTTTCCGAACCGTTTTAGCAAAAGTAGGGTTCTGAATTCAAACTGGAAGCTTAAAGCGGTTCTGTGTAGAAAAGGGTTTCCGGATACATTTGTAGAAGCGTTTGCATTTCGGACCTAAAAGCTTTATTCTATGCTCAGCGTGACTGAAAAGACTTTTGAAATCCAGGAGAAAAAAAACTGCGTTCGGCAATGTTTTTTTACTGTTAGCTGTTTGATGTGATCAGTGCGATGTAGCAAAACTCGAATTGACAAAGAAAAAGAATTTTAGACTTTGCCTATTGCTTTGGAATTTGTTTATTTTTAAGTTTCACCAATTTTTAGAATATTTGGATGTCTCAGAAAAATATCAAAACTGATTCGAACCTTTAATATGAAAAATTGTAGCATAATAATATTTGGGGATTGAGTCCACCACTTTTATATTATTTTTAAAAATTTACTTTTAATTAGGGCAAAAAATTTTCCATGCAGAGAATGTATTTAATATTGTCACAATGCGCGTGTGTATTAGTGCAGTAAAACAACACTAGAATGGCTTTAAGATAAATTTAAATATTTTTTAGAAAATTAGTTAAAAAATATTGTACGCAAATAAAATTATTATTACAGAAAAACTAATTTTATGTAAAAATTAATACAAAAATAGTTCTTTTTACAATAATATGCTCTGATGTTTTTGAGGGAAATCTTTAAAATTTCGATTCATTTTTAACCATAAGCCTAGCTAAAATATTAAAACCCTTCCCTTGGTGAGTACCTGTTTCTCAAAAAATAACTACCTACCAAATTTGGTAGCTTTAATTCCATTCATTAATTACAATCATTCATGTAAAGCATTATACATTTTCAATCATCATATGTTAAATATTTTGCTAAGTAATTATCATAAATTACATATTATATCTCAAAGTTATATAAAACATTTTATATCATTATCATGCTAAAAAAATTGGTAGCGATATTGAAATTTCGAATTTAGTCAATTATTTCATTTGAAAATCATTCGTCACAACATCCTTGTATTAGTATTAAATATTGTTAGAATTGTTAATTGGCTATTTATCTTATAAGAAAACAACGCTTTATTTTGTGCAATCATCACTTCATAATTTTTAGAATAATTCCGTATAATTTTGTCAGAGGTTTACGATTTTCTACTTAAAATTGATAATAGTTTTTAAACCAAATGCAGACACGTTTATCATTAATTTTACATACATTTTATAATCTTCAATAAAAAAGTTACAATACAATTGAATGGAAAAGACCTCATAAGCACGATTATGGCTTTTTAAGATATTACCGCTGTTGTTACTAATAATTGTTTTTGTTATTATGATTAGACAACGATCACTCAAAATTTGGCCAATAAAATGTTGATTAGTGAATGATATATTGATGTTAAATGTATGCAAAATTTTAATTCATCTGAATTAATTTTAATTTTGAAATGGAAGTTATTGAATTTCAACTAATATAGTAAGTAGCATGCTTACTGAATCGAACCACGTTTTCAACGAAGGTAGTCATGAGACATTGGAAACATTAAAAAAGGAGTAGTGAGAACTTTTATTTATTTCAAGTATTTGTGCCAATTCTTCATCTAATGATACATTCCTATACGTAAAGATTATATTATGAACTATTTTTATTTAAATATGCCTGTAAAACACTAATCAAATAGTTTTTTTTTAAACTTCATATGCAAACTTTTGCAGAAAAATATTTCAAATAAAAATCTCTACTCTAATTTTTAAAAAAAAATTAGAATAGCATCAAAAAATAGTAAATGCATTTCAACCATCCAAAAAATGAAAGAGGAAACACTTTTCTGATGGCAACATGACGCAACGCTTACACTTTCTAATCTCATCCAGTGAACTGTTTGTTTATTTCTGACTCATTAACAACCAACCGCCAAGAGACAGGTCTCAAAAGCGTGCCTCATTAGCACTGAAGGCACGCTTGCTTTCTCATCAGGCATCACACCATACGATGATATCAAATCAGAGAAAACGATCACAACTTCCGGTGGCAAAGGACCCGATAAGTTAGTTTCTTGGCAACAGCAACAACTGTCGTTTTCGAAGCCAAGCAGCCGGAACGAGAAACTCACTTCACTTCTTTTTCACCTCCTTCCCTTGAATGACAGATCAGTTATGCTCTAAAAAATCAGTAGGTGATTACCTGCTGGCTTAAAAGTTAATGATGAACTGTAATCACTTCCTAAGAGATGATCTGTCAAGGTGTTTTGTGTTGGTGGAGTCGCCAGCGGAACTTTTTAAAGACAGAAAAAAAAATATTTTTTTTTTACAGAAATCAAAGGCGACAGGCATTGTGATTCTTGAGAGGGTCGATTATCATCACATTGATCGATGGAAATGTTCTGAAATTATTTTTCATTACAGAATTTTTACTCAAAAAACGAGGACAAACAGTTTTGTCTCAAATCCAGGAAATGATTAAATGAATCATTTTTGATTATCTTTAAAAACATGAATAGAATGTGTATTTATATATATTATATGTTTAACGATCAGATTATCTCAGACTAATTATGTTTTTGTTGGTTATTTTTTAAAGTTTTAACAAAACTGTTAAAAAGCTTCCTTTATTTTTCATTTAAATATCATTGCTGCCTACTTTAATGAAAGTGGAAGATTTCTTTTATGCTTGGAATCGCATGAAAAATATAAAAACTGAAAGACACCGCATATTTTAACACTAGTAGCAGAGAGAACCAGTGACGGGTGGGGGGGAAGGCTCTTCCCAGATTTTTCCCACACACTCTCTAATAAATGTGCCATGCCAGAGAGCTCTTTATATAACAATGATTTTAAATAATTACGGAATATTAATTTTTGGCACGAATAAGCCTTTTTACTGAATCTATCGTGTCATCCTTGGCGAGTTATTTGACAATTAATCCCTAACATGCGTTAATGGTATCCAAAAATCAGATTTGTGTTATAGACTCCTAAACAAAAATTTGGCACAGAATTGCATCTGCAGTCACAAATTCAAATGCCAATATTAATACATTTAAGCTGTGGGGAAAGCTTATAAGCCGACAGCTACACCACACGAGCAATTACTTTTGTATAGTGCTCATGTTACTCGGTTGCGAGCCACATGGTTCCAGGTTCTATCCTCGCTCATATCAATTCGCCACAAAGCCGTCGCGTTTTTGAATTATCACGTTAACACGTAAGTACAGACCGACATACGGTCAATCCCTTGTTGAATTTTGTTCAAAATTTATCTAGAATATAGATATTAATTATGCGCATCGAATTTTATCTATCTATCTCAATTTGATTTGTAATTATCGTATTAATTTGTATTCGAACAGACGGACATCCTCTGTCAAAATTTGGTAAAAATCTACAAAGTTGATGTACATTTTTTACCACATTTCAACCCTCTAGCTCAAAGAGTTTTTGAGTTATCTTTGTCGTGGACAGACGAACGGACATTTTTTAAAAATGTGTTTTTCTAACTCATCGGAGGTCTAAATTGTGGAGATTCGTCAAACTGTTCGAGTTCGAATTTTGTTGATGATTACTATGCTTTCTCTATACTACGTATGCCAGAAAGTAAAAATTGAAAAAAATTTAGTGAAACAATGTGAACTAAATAATAACCGCAAATTTTTAGATGATTTCTGAGAAAGATGATGATAAGGATAATCATAATATTATCAGAGTAAGAATAATCTTCAAGCCTAATAAGAAGAATAAGAATTATTCTTAAATGGAAAAGGTATTATCTATACTACACTTTATTGCACTCAATCCTAAATTATTGCACAAATAACTAAATTTAGAAGAAAATTCTTTTTTCGATCTTATAAATTTCCTCCTTTTTCTCCTCTTTGTTTTTTCTTTTTATTTTAAGCTCATAACGTAGCTGTAACTGAGTGAAATGTTTATTCTCTTACCACGAAAGCTATATTGTATGCTGATTCACAGCAAGTGATTCAGTTTCTCACGTAAATAATCTTTCTCTTCTAAATTACTTCACCCTCTGCAACGCCTTTCTCGTGTTTCGTTCCTTATTATGATATGTAAAATTTGTAAATCCTCCCCTCTGAAACGAAATAAACCTTCCTCTGCAGGATTTTTACAGTTCGAATCTTTTTCCTGAAGACTTCGAATATCTTCCTTTTTCTATCCACACATTCATTCATTTCTTCCTAAAGGTTCGCTTTATGTAATTAGAGTTTTATGTAGAGTTTCTTCTGGAAATTTCAATTATCTTGGGCTTGAAAAGGCTTTTGAATACTTTTGAGTAAGCATCGAGCTGATGATTACGCTTCTCAGCAAAATTAAACTTGGTGTTTCTGTTGAGTGTTTTCTCTTTCCACTTGTTGGCTTTTTAAAAAAGGGTGGGAGGTCTCGGTTTGATTGAAAAGAAAACTTATTATTGGATCGAAATTGTCCGAGACAGGATTTTTCACATTTAATGCTAGGAGGTTATCTTTTGAAGAGTGCTGATATGGTACATATGTTTTTAATTATATTTATGGAAGATATTCAACTTTGAAATTTCGCTTATTAATCTTAAAGTAACAGTTCAAACAAAGAACTAATATGAAAGTTATGAGCTTACTCATGGGACCTGCGGATTAACTGTGCTTAGAAAATAAAAATATGATACGATATTAAATTATTGGATGAATTTTAAACACTGTTATTTAAAACAACATTGATTTTGAAAATATAAAGAATAAGCGATGAAATTCTGGAAAGATCATTGAATTTAATATTTATTGATATTTGAACCAAAGCAATATTTATCGCTTTAAAGTAATCTTATTGGACTATTAAACGATTTCTGCATGCCTCTAATATTAAGAATAAAAATATGCTTAAAATGCAAATGTTTTTATTATGAATTCATTTAAAAAAATATAATAATGTTAGTTTAAAATAATCTCATTGCTGGGCGATTGTTACCTGTTCGTATTGATAGAATAAACTTTTAAATAAAGAAAAACAGCACTGGAGAATTTATTCAATATCAATTAGATTTCAATTTTGAAATAAAATACTTGTCTTGTGCTTTGAACAGGTTTCTTTGAATATATAAGCTAATAAGATCTTTTATTAAAACCTTTTCATTATTTTCTTGGTTGTCTATTTGTTTGTTTGTTAGGTAATAGATTTTACAATCGATTTTAAATTAACTTACTGAAGAACTAGAGATTTAAAGTTTTAAATACAGCTCAGAACTGGATGATATTGAAATATTAACACTATTTCTGACCAGTTCAGTACAAATTTTATCATAGAGTGTATCTCATTGGGAAATTAGTTTAAAATTAATACCAAAATATCAAGCACACAAGACAAAAGTGTAAAAATACAATTATTTACGTAGAAAAATGAATATATCCCATTTTTTAAACGAGTTAAAAAGTATAAAAATATTTCTCCTAGCCCCATATAGATTTTATAACGTCATACAGATTGCCCTGAAAATTTATGATTATGAATTTTTATTTTTATTAATTATTCCCTTTTCGTCATTTACTCATTTTATACATATTATTTGAGATTCTTGAAAAATATTCCTTGTTCGTCCACAACTGTATAATAAGGTTTACAAAATTTAAAATACACTCAATAAAAGCAGGAAGAAAGTTTCAAAAGGATTAAGATGAAGTCGACATAAATATACTGAATATAAATATGCGGAAGGACCACAATAATTGGTTGCATATACTTAATAATGTTTTAAATAAATAAAATAATGCATTTTATTATTTTTTTTCTTTTATAGCAGAAGAAATGTGATTGATATGAAAGAAAAGATAATAAAATGAGTAATACCAAAATTTTTGTAAAATAAGCAAAGCAAAAGGAACAGATCTAAATACATAGACATAAAAGCTAATTTCTTAAACGATAAATTTAGATATATGCTCGCAGTAAAGATGTTTGAAGGAATGTTTTAAATGCAGGAGAGATTAGAAATGGAATTACTTCATTAAGAAAATATCAGTAAATATGCTTTTAAAAAAATTAAAAATCTAAATTTTTGTACAGTTTTCCGATTCTATTAATCATATTTAATAAAATAATCTATCTCGACATATTACTATTTTAACAAAACAAAATTTCAATTTTCTTCTACCAAGATGACCAGTATATGAGGTTTTGAATTTCATAACCATTTGTCTATTTTAAATCATTTCAACAGGTTTTATAATCCACCAATCAAAGCACACCGCTTCTCGAAGGTGCCTTTCATAGACTAAAATAATGAATTCAAAGCTTCATAACTCAAGCAATCGATCGAAATATTTGTGTTTAAAATAATAATGTGGGAACACTATTTTACAAACATGACTAATTGAGCCATTATATAAAATTTTAGATTTCGTTTTTTTAGCAGCACTCTTATAAATTTTAAACTCATAAAAATAAATCTATTTAATTTAAAACTTTTTCCCAACTAAAAATGTAAGGCTATTTTTAACGATTTATAACCAACTATTAAATAACAACTGGAATGGATATCATGATATAAAATGAGCAAGCACACAATATTTATAAAGAGAAAAAATATAGTAAATACACATGGATAGTGAAATGCCTTGTTGAGAAATAAGCATTGTCATCTTGATTGAAATTACTGATTATGCTTAGAAGAATACAAAGAATTCAAAGGTCATAATTTTAAACACTTTTGCAACATTTGCTAATAATTCCAAGTTGCCATCATTTTATTTATATCGTAAATTTCATAATTCATTACATATGTAGGTGCTAATTGAATTATCTGTTGGTTTCATTTAAACTCAAATCAATGCAAATATCGTTTAAAACATAACATTTTTCTTGTTGGTATTTTTATTAAGGTAACAATAAATACATTTTTATCTGTCATTTGGGCGTATTCTCTTTTTCCATATTTCACAATTCGGAAATAATAAAATTCTTTTATTTGGAATTTTAAATTATAACAATTTATTTAAATTATAATTATAATATTTATAATTATAAAATATTATTACCATTTGCTGCATTAAATAGAACGAGTAATTTTCTTTAACAATAATTAAATTATAATTCATGTTTTGTCCAACTCAGATCTTGTTTCGTCTATATTATCCTACTGAATAGTTTCCTTGGTGACTTAATTTGCTCACACCATTTGCATCAGAATCATTCTTATCTTCTTAATTTAAGTATTTTTTCTTCGATTAATTTCTTGATATCGTTTATATACAAGTTAGTAATTTAGTCTCTTCATTGAGTTTCTTCCTGAACTGGTTTTCCCGTTTTCTAAGTTTTAATAATAATTTTGGTGGCAACAAGTTCATTTACACCTTCTAATTCAAATTCGTTTCATAAAATAATGAGTCGTTTACTACTCCATTCACTATAAACTTGTTTCTTAATTTTTTTTTCTAGATAGCACTTACTTACTTCCTTTCTAATTGCATAACTTTCTGACAATTAGAATACGGAACTCTTTGTCCTGCCTGCAGCCATATCAATTGTTTGTTGTAAAATTTCAATTCTGTGTGACACGATTATATTGAGAGTATTTCAGGAAATGCATCTCTGTTTAGCTGTGTTGTTCTTCTTTGTTGTCTGGAGTTCGGAAATTTTATATGAAATTCTTGAAACTTATTTTTTAAGTAATCAAAATAAGGCTTTATATATTTACTGCTTTGTTTATAATCCATATAATTTGTTCATATTGATATAAAATAAAAATTCTCGGTAAAAAAATTTACATCAATGAAACATTCAGGAAACAGTCATCGCTTTCATACATTTCGATTTACTTGTTTCTAATTTATATTTATTGTTCCTTTTTGTTTTGCTGACAAATGAAACCGAGCGATTTTATTCGGTCAAAATAACACTCCTAAAATTATGCATTTATATTTTCTTAGGAGGAAAACAAATATTACTTCCTGCTCCGTCAAGACAGTCAAGAATTTCAAGAAAATGTGAGGGGGAAAAATGCTCATTCGCCATATGTAGAAAACTCGTATGGCAAATGTAATATATATTAAATTCCAATACAAAGAAAGAGCATTTTAGGTTATTAAAAACAACATTATGCACTTGTAATGATCAATCATATTAAGCATAGCTGTGAAAGTTTCGATAAATTGGACCTCTCAACTGATAACTAAAATATATTCTAAACTGCGAAGCATCCTCCCCCGCCCCAATTTTATCATATACTTCCAAATAAAAAAATGACCCATAAACTTATCAAAAAATTCTACTGATCAAAATTTATTATTCTTTATAAAAAAAATTATATTCATAGATTATGATCAATGTAGCTACGATTATGAAAACAGGCGTTTCCACCTGCCACTAATAAGGATATACAAAAACTTGTCATTTCATCTTTAGTGATATTTAATTTCATGTCTCTTTTTTCAAATTATCTTAGAGAAAAATATCACCTTTATTTTTTTTTTCCTTTAAGCTTTTAAATAAATCAAAAGTGAATAATTCTTAAGAAAACTAGGGAAATTCTTTTGAAACGGTAATAGTTATATTACATGGTTATCGATCTCCACATTAGTAAAAAAAAAAATACTGCATGATAACTTAATGAACTTTACGATAATAAAAAAGTACAGTTATATTGCAGATGTATTTCATAAGAAACATTTCAAAACATTTCAGCTGAGTCCATATCTTTTCTTGTATAAATATTATTTTGGGTCCTGAGATGAAAAATATTTTTCCTCTTTCCGTGAAGTGTAAAAGTTGACTACGCTTTGATTGATTTAGATATGGATTTAAACCAACATTCTAAAGTAAGAAAGTTTATAATTTCTTCAAAGAAAATATTTCTTTGTTATGAAGATAACATATCATACGTTAGTACTTATATCTAATCTGCAAGCATACATGTACATAAATATTATTTTTAAATAAGTGGAAAAATACATAGTGGAAAAACACATAGCAAAATGTGATTTTACTCACCAATAATTCAAAAATTTCACGTCCTAATTTAATTATTTACATTATTACTACTAACGGTTCCTATTAAGAATGAATTTACAAAAACTTTATCAAAAAATAATTAAATAAATATTTAACACAAAACTCCCTCTGCTTCCAAATAAGCGTTTAATCAATCAATCCACCAACCTAAAATACTCTTGCTATTTGAAGTATTGATAATATCAATCGAAGAATTAAACAATAATTTGTTTGCACTTTATATAAATATAAATAAAATAATAAATTCATATTTTCTTATGAAATTATAATTAAAATTATAAGGGCAATTTTTATTTGTTCAGAACTTTGTGTATTTTGCTTTATTAAATTTAATATCTTGAATATTTTTTCGTTTACCATTAGCGCTCATTACACCAATTTGCCATTTAGGCAAGAGAACGTGTTTAAGTACAACCATTTAAAATAAAGGGGGAAAAAACTTATTCATTGGGAGAAAAAAATCAGGAATAACTATTATAAGCAAGATGGAGATGATTTCTGATTGTGGTTATAGACAAATTTTGCAATAGATTAAGGCATTGCATTACAAACAAGCATAAATCGGATGAAATTCATGGGCTTCATTATTTATTTGTGACTTAATTTAGCATTAATGAAACGTTGGTAAACCGATATGCATTTCAGAAAAGAATTGTTCTCTGCTCTAGGGTTAGAAGCTAAAAGCTTTTTTCTCTAATCAGATTGCAAATGCGTGTCAGTTTCGCCTGGGATTTCTACAGAATTCAATTTATCCCCTGATAATGTAACTAAATAAGATTTCTGCAATCTACAGTTGCTTGCCAATCAGTATGCGCCACACTTCCCTTTCACCATGATACAATGAGATTCATACATTTATCTAAACATTTTAGATCAAGTGGGCTTGGCAACATCTATATTCTAATACCGTGTATCTAATGAATTCAGGCTGAAAGAAATCTTTCTGAAGGTCTCCTTTCTTTGTATAATTCCCGTTAATTGCAACCAGTGACCGATTTATATCTATAAATATCAATATCTATCAGTTTCGAGACCGAAGAGACAGAAGTCACTTTGAATTTTTAAACTTCGCTTTTATTCCATCCCGGCAGGCATAATTTATGTACGAAACAAGAATCGACGAGACACATCAATCCACAGCGCGACACAAAAGCAAAAAAGAGAAAGAGACATAAATATTTTCCCCAGTGATTTTATGCTATGAAATTCTGATAGGGATTTCCTTACACGTGTCGTTTTAAATAAGGGATTTATAGGTATTTAAAAAAAATTATTCAGTTTGGCAGATTTTTATCTCTTTACTCGGAGCGTGTGAACCTCTGATTTAAGCATTTTTACAAAGCTCGTGTAGCATTAATTAAATAAAAAAGTGGAATTGAGAGCATAAATTTTACGTTTTATCCGATTGAGAGCCAACACACATAGATATACAGACAACCTACTTCGTTAGAAATAGAGATAATTTAAGAAATAGATATGACATTAAAGCATTCTAAATTTGTGTAAGAATCGGAAATTTTTTTTAATTTGTTTGAATTTCTATAATCTGGAAGACATTTAAAAATCTTGTATTTTGATTAGTTTTATTTATTTAGTCAGATTATATAAAACTTTCATTTTTTTAAAAAAGTCGCAATTTGTATATTTTTGCATTGAAGTCTAAATCTGCTTAAAACATAATTTGAAACAAATTTATAAGTATGTTCAGAATATTATTTGTTATCGTAAGAAGAACGTGCCATTTTTACGGGAAGATTTGAACTAATATGTTATATCTTAAAATGCTTATTTTTTTGTTGTGCATGTGACCTGTTATTTCTTTCTTTACACAACCCTTTAAGCAAGAAAAAGCATCTGATCCCTCTTTTAAAATCTTAGATGAAACTTAAGATTCCGCATGGTTATCCTATTTATATTAGATCTTCAGATGTTGCGCTTTCTAAAATCTGCATGGATTTCGCACGCATTGTTTACGCTTTCGGTGCTCATGATTTCGTAAACTCTTATAGATAATCCTGCATGACTGTTGATACCACTGAGAAAAAACATCAGAAAGGGTCGATATTACTGCAGGGACGTTACAATAAAAATGTTATATATCAATTTTAAAAATGGGGATCGTTTACTAAATAAAGAATTCACAGACTTAAATCATGCAAAAAATAAGAACGCGATTATTTGTACAAATATTCGGTTATTTGTTTGTTGTTGTCTAAACACAATTTAAAAAACTTTTGAGCTCAAAGAATATATTCAGCATCTAAAAATAGTATGCGTGTACATAAACATCTAAAATGCTTCTTTAAAGATATCGTATTGATTCGAATTCATTTATTTGTATTGTTACGAATTTTTATCGGGGTTCGTTTGGATAGTGGAAGTTATATGGTGTGGAGAACGCTCAATCAGCAAGCGGAAGTAGAATAAAAACAACGACGTTTATTTACACGAAGACACACAGGACAGCACAAAAACGACAACTATATACAGCATAGAAGAAGATTATCTTCAGCCGAGACGTGTAGCATACAACAGCACGCACAGCAGCATACAACAAGAATCTACTGCAGACAGTAGCGCACAGCTCAGTTCAGCACTAGCTTGACTCCGTCGCTTCCGAGTACTCCGCTTCATCGATTCCCACTACTCTTCACTGTCGCTTCCGACTACTCCGCTCTGTCCACTCTGACTGACTTCGTCCGTCTGAAGGGACGAAGGGAAACAGATTAGAAGCGCCATCTCCGGTCGACTAAAAACTTGTAAGCTTGACTACATCGTTTGGTCATGAGTGGGTCGAGGTCTGGATTAAAGTGGAGAAGGGTCTTGAATGCGTTGGGAGGAAGAGACATCGCTTTAAGTACTATTAGCGGTTGACGAATCAGGAGGCTCGATCTCTGCGGTGGGCGTGGCTATTTTGTAGTGGGATCTTCGGCGAGGAGAGCATCGAGGATTATGAGGAGTTTTTCGCGCTTGTTTTTCGCTTTCTTGCTTAGCCTAATGGCTTGGAGGATATTGGGAAATTCTATCAGTAGCTCTCTAACTTCCTGAATATCACTTAAGTGGTTTTTCATTTCAATTATATCCTTCAATTCCTGTGTTGAATTGGCTTGGGGAGGCTGTGGGCGTCTGGGTTTTGGACTTGGGTTGATAGTTTCTTGGGTTGTTTGGGGGTTCTCTTCGCTTCTTTTGGGGGGTTTTCTGGTTGTAACTTCAGCATATGATCTTCTGGGGTGGTTTACTATTGTGGTCTGGGTTCTTGTAATTGCGGGGCATCCCTTCCAGGCTGCGAGGTGTCCGCTCATTTTGCAGTTGATGCATACTGGGTTTTCTATCTTTTCTTTTATATTGCAGTCACGGGTGGGGTGTTCACCATTGCATTTAATACATCTTGGCTTGATGTTGCAGTTTCTTGCTGAGTGATGAAATCCCGAGCAGTTAAAGCAGATGGTAGCTGTGGGTTTGTTTCTGTAAGGCTCGATTTTAATTGATAGGAAGCAGAGGTTTTTTTAAGTTGTAGATGTTCTTGTAGTTACCAATTTTTCTGACTTCTACTAGGAATAGGGGGAGGAGGGTTCTTGATCGGAAGTTTTTCAGTTGACTAACTCTCTGTATCTTGTAATTGTTGTTTTCAAGTTCGGTTTTTATTTCGTTGATATTGGAATTTACTGGGAGGCCTCTGATGACGATTTTAATGGGTCTTTCTTCGGGTGTTTCGCTGTTGATGATGTCTTGGTTTTTAGTCGTAAGGAGTTTGATTATTTCTTCTCTGGCTTTTACTGATCGGGGTTGAATTTGTATGTACCCTCTTTGGTAGTGGTTCTCGGTTTCAGGGTGGATTCTTTTAATCTCTTGAAGGATCAGGTTGTAATTGTCTTTGATGACCAGACTAATGGTTGCTATGGATTGGGTTGGTTTTACTGATTCTTCTTGCAGTTGGGAGTATGCGTTTTCTGTTCTTAATTGAAAATTCTCTTCGGTGCGGGGCTTTTTGGCTGCTTTCTTGGGTGGTACTGGTTGGAATTCATTAGGTGATTTCTTCTGTTTAGGTGATGTTGGAGAGTTCATTATGGCATCTGTGTCTTGCATTTGGAGAGAATTTGGATTTTCAGTCTGTGGTTTGCTAGTAGTTGTAGGGGTGGATGGGATGGTGGTTGGAGTTGTTGGACTGTCTGCCCAGTTTTCTGAGCTGACTTGTGTTTCCTTTTTTTCAGGGGGAGTTTTCGCAACGTAAACAGTGGAGCCGTCCTCGGCTGTCCTGGCTTCGAGAGGGATTTTTTCGATCGGCTCACTACATTCGAGGCATTTTCCGGTGAATGTAAGTGTTAACTTTCCGCAGGCAGGACAAGTTACCTTATAAAATAGGGACAATGCTAGAGCAGTTCCGGCGTCCATACACTTGGAGTAACAGAACAATAATAATAATAAAAAACTTCGTCCGCCTGGCAGCTGTAGCCCCTCTTATAGGTCTCAGGTGGCGGGGCTAGAAGCCTCTCAACCAATCAGGAACGTTCGAGGCATATCTCGGTTCCTATTGGACGGATCAGGAAAATTCTCGAAGTTTCGGGTATAATATATTTTGGCGCCAAAGCCGCCAAATTGGTCGCCAAATCGCTAAATTGTCGCCAAGCTCTGGGACCTCCGACGTGACACACGGACTCCGTCCAATAATAATGACTTTAAAACAGTCTTTATGATACTGGAACAATCTATGCTGGGAAGCCGAATTGCAGGTTTGTAACAATATTTTAAGGTATCTTTCATTTTGATTTGAATAATTTATTTGAAGAATGTCTAAGTGTGAAACTGAAACATTTTTGTGTCTTAATGGTGATATATCTCAAAAACAAGAACTCAATGGATATTTTCTGAAACATTTATTTCTGAAAATTACCAAAATTGCTGCCATCCCAAAAAAAAATACCCCGAATTTGAATTATTTAAAAAAAATGTTGATAAAATAAAAGGCTAAGTAATATTGTAAAATGATATAATGAATAATTGTTTTATAAATACCACCTATTTGCAAAATGAAATCGTTTGAAAATATCACAAATTATTAAAAATTATAGTTAATAAAATATTTGTTTCCTCATTTTTTTCCATTTTTTTTTATCTAACAATATTTTTTTAAAAAAAAATTTTGAATGTATGTATGCGCATCACATTAACGCTCTGAATTATTCGATATTTTTTTACTGTACACTAATTTTAAGGATTTTTGATATAGTCGCAATCATCACCTGCTTAAATATTCTAGAACTAACAATTGAATACTATTTGTTTATCCCGAGTCGATAAATGTTTTTTCTCCTGCCGAAAATAATTTACGATTTAAAATTTGAGAAAATTTTACCATAATATTTTGCGTGTTCGAAAGTTTGTTTCCTTTACAATAGTTTAAATGTGCCTTAAATATTATAACAAAAATAAAGTAGAATATAACACAGCACAGCCTGAGAAAAAAAAATGAAGATAATGGCATGAGTTTCCATTTAAAGAATATGAAATAAAATAAAGATAAATTGAAAGGCTTCATTTTTATTTTAGTACAATTCCGCAGGAATTTTTAAAATATTCACCTTGTCAAAAAGTATTACCATTCGACCAGGTAGACCTAGACCGTCTTTCTACAGTTTGTTTAGTTATATTAACGTCCCATTTTAAAGCAACACTATGGCTATTTTTGGACAGACCTTATAATTTTGAACCACGGTCAGATGACGAAGATGACACCTGAACTGGCACCCTTCCTCTCCAAGCGTCCATGCCGCACCAGCGGCAGGGCGCTTTGCACCGCCGGTCTTTTGTAGGAATCAGGTCTCGAACCTGAAATTCTCCAAAATAGAGACCTTTCAACCGGTCCGCCGCGACACCTTCTTTTCTCTAATTAGAGTAAGTTATAAAGATATTTTCGTCAAAATGATCAGAATAATCCTTTCTCTAATAATGTATCTATTACTCTTAAATATGGCTGATATGTATAACATGTAAAACCGAATTCTCAGAACGTATATTCTCAGAATATACTCAGTATTTTATAATGTTTTCACTTATTTTTTAAATTAAACTGATATTCTCAAAAAAAATTTCTCTTTGAAAGCTTTTGATTATAAAAAATAGGAAAATTGCATTATAGCATAAAATTTAGATTAATCAATATTTTTATCTTTATGTTAGCTAGATGTAATTTTTGCACTAAATTTCGATATTGAACTTTAAGCCCTCCTCTCCTTCCTTTTTAAGATACGGACAAAACCATGTATTGACCAAATAAATAAAATGAAAAAGAAAACAAAAAATATGTATTGTTTTTGTAAAATATCGTTTCACAAAGTAAATAAAAAAAATATTTGGTAAAATATTCCTTTGATACATTTTTTGGAAAATATTTTGGAAGTAAAGAGATCTAGTGGGAGTATAAAGAAGCAAATTTCTCAGGCAGAATCTCGTAAAGTAACCCTCGCTGTCATCTGGCTGCCATTTCGCTTTTTCAACACGTTAGAATGATTTGTCACAAATGCCTTTAAAGTCGGTGGCTGAGAAAGAACAGATGCTGCTGAAAAGACGCGCCTTAAAAGAATACAGACGTCATGCAACATATGTAATTTACTTCTAATATATCTCGTGAAACTCCGTAGTCATGAAGAGTGTCTACAGATTACAACGCTTAATAGCATTTTTCAAAATCTTTCTCAATTGTACTTACTACTTTTATATTGAAATATGATGGTTAAGTTAGTCAAAATTCTTCAGGGGGTTGACAGTGTATCAATCTGTGTATTCGCATTCATGTAAACGCAATAATTCTAAAAACTCAGTCAAATTTAGTATATGGTCTTGGGATTGCTATCGTAACTCTGCATTAAATTTTGGTTTTAGCCAGACATGGGAAGTTGGAAAGAAAGAGGCCAGAAAATCGGTTTTCTGGTATGAACTAATCGATTAATCGTCAATTGCTCAGTTTATTTATAATAACATCCCGTTTTAAAGCGACCTAGGACTATTTTCGGATGGACTTCTTAATTTTGAACCATGGTCAGATGGCGAGGATGACAGCTGAGCTCCTCTCTCCAAACTTCCACACCAGTGGGAGTACGTTTGGCCCCGATTGATTTAACATGCATCAACGCCGCTTATACGACGGTTCTTTGATGGAATTAGGTCGCAAGCCTGAAACCCTCTGGTTCTGAATATCACCAGGCCACCGCGGTCTCACTGAAATATGATATACTTATTCGAAGAGTATCCTTGCATTTAGTTTGATTTTTATGTGAAAAGATCTATTATAATGCATATATCCTTCTCTATATATTTTATACTAGCTGGATTTGGCAAGCAGCTTGTTAGTCGGAAATATTGGTTGTGCTTGTTTTCTATTAAATCTCGTATACCTAACTTGGTGTTCACGATTGTTTTAACCAGATATTATAAAACAGCAACTTAAAGTGAATATTTGAACAATTTTATTTAACAGATTTTTTATCGTGTACATGCACCTCCCAAATGGAGTAAAAATTATGATATCATATTGCCATCAAAACTTGCCATTATCTGGATAATCTAATTGCATGTTACCTTTAGTGGTACTTCTTATTCCTCTCCTAATTTGTTCAGGCAATTTTTTTTGTCGTGTGACTATTTTAAGTCAAATTTTTGCGCAGTAGCTTCTGAGGGTAAAGACCCCTGAGCACCCGAGGGCAGAAGTCTGACTTCTAGCTCAAATGAAGATAGTGCAGACACACATTCGCTTGCACAATCCCTTTCTACAGGGGGCTCATTCACGCACCTCACGGAGAGACCACAAGGAAGGGAACAACCATGCCCGAATCAGGACTCGAACCTGGAACGCCTAGATCACGGGAACGATTGTTTAGGGAATAAGAATCTTATTTTTCATAACTTTTAAGAATGGAAGAAAATCGTACGGTAAAGATTTGATTAAACAATATAAAGGGTTTTAATCTCATTTCAATAATGAAGATAATGTAGGAATAGTTTTTAATATGATCCAAATTTATACAAAAATTTTATGATATGATGATTGATATAAAAAAATCCTGAAATTTAAAATAAAATAAAAATAATTTCTGAGCTATAATATTTTCGGAAAATAGGGTGAAGAAACTTTAACATTCTACTTAATTTCTAATTAATCAAACTTCCTCAAAACATTGTCTCGAGAATACCTTCTCTCACCGTCCAAAGAGAATCTGTGCAAAATTTGGTAATCTAGACCTAACAATCCATCATACATTGACATAATGAGAAAGAGTGAGTGATTCTCCTTCAGTATCAAAAGGAATAGTAAAATAAAGGATGTACCACTGACATATATTAAATTTACGCATGAAACTATGATAAACAATACATAGAAATAAATTCGAAGGCATTTAATGAAAAACACTTGTGCATTAATTCATCTTTACGTTTAATAAGATCATACGAGTTAAAATATTGTATATATACTAACTTTTTAATAAAATAAAAAATATTAATAAATAGAAATATTTAATTAAACGAATTGATTCTTCAGATTTCTAGAAATATCTAACAATAAGTCTTTATTTTAACATATGCCATATTATATTATGCTCTAATAAGATCTGGTCTCTACTCACCAGTCAAAATGATATCACGTGAATTCTTAATCAATGAATGGTAGATAACACAAGACCATTCATTATTTCTTGACACTTTATATTGACAGCATCATCAAATTTCAGCTGTATTAAATGTTTGTACACAAAGCTAAATCAATTACAAAATAGCGGTTCATCTTGTAAATTGAAATGAATTTGATAACAATCAGCATCTTGCCACGTTCCATTAATTCAATTATCCAAATAACGAATATCAGATATTTGATATCCATTCTAGTGCTCCGGGACTTTACTGTTCCTCAACATTCTTATTGCTTTCCTGTATAGTAAAACTTATTTGCTTTATTCGTTAAGAGAAATATGAATTAATATAAAGGATAGAATAATCTAGGCTTTATGTCCTCAATTCCTGGTGTCGTCTGTGTGATACTTGATAACAATTCTCAAAATGTCCAAAGCATTTATTAAAATGCATATGGATTTTTAAAATGTTAGATAGATAAAATAAATTTAATTTTTTTATTTATATTAATTATAAATTTTCAACAGCAATCCAAATTATAATTTTATTTTTATGGAATGTATCCATATGTCACTTATAATGGATATTAATTTCTTAAATATTCAATCTTCTAAAAAAATATTTTAAAATTATATTTTTTTTCAATAATTTTCTTCTAAGTTCTGATGCATTTTGAAGCCTCGTATCATAAAAAGTATTATAAAAAGTGATCTCCAAACATTTTCAATTTTTCATACAATGCATTTATTTCAGCATTAATTAGTATTTTCTATAACTTTATTAAAATTTTATTTGTTGAAAAATAAAATAAATAATAATTTAAAATATCCGGAACAAAGCTTCCAACCATACAGTCAAATAACATCAATTAATATTAGTACAGTAGATTACCGAGCATCCGATCTAATGTGGCGGAAGGGCAGGCCGGATAATGAAAAAGCCGGATAGGCCGAAGTTCTATGAACTCATTTCTTTGTCCAGTATTAGAAGAGAAAGTTTTTTTATACCAAAACTCGCTACTATAATACGCATTTTCTCACTTCTTATTGAGTATTAAACCCTCTATTTATCTCAAGCCATGTATAAAGGGATCTCGGCCCGGCCCGTTAAATCATAGAAGCAGTTGCCGGTAATGTGTCAAGTTAAATTAGGAGGCTCTGTACTGGAAGTTTATGTTTATATACTACACTGCACGTTTCAAGAATTTATTAGAGAAAAAGTAAGTTAAAGAATATAAAAGGTTCACATTTTAATATAAATTCTGTATTACCTAACTTAAGAGCAGGGAACATAAAGAATGTTGCCAATGCAACGCTTTGCCTACCTCATTTATTTACGATGAAAGAAATCTAGGCCGGAAGTACGTAAGCTGGATAGTCATACTCGAGAGTGTACTGCATAATGAAAGTGCGTTTGAAATGTTAAAAAAAATTAATAATTTCATAACAATAATTATAAGCAATTTAAAAATTACAGCTTTACAAAAATACAATATAGTCGTTGATCACGTTAAATATTTTTGTCAAATGCAATCAGCGGTAGCCCAAAATGAATCAAAAATAAAAATTCTTTGAATCTAAAACCCTAAAGTCAACAGATCTCTTGACATTTTCCTTCGAAGCTTATTATGTTCAGCATCACCAGGATCCATTTAAGAAAACAATGAAAAAGTACTTCAATTTTTGATACGACTTCTGCAAATAATCTTGTGATCTATCGCAAGTATGTACATTCATTTTAAGTGTACCGAGCGCTGGAATATATCATTAAAATTATCCATTATTCAAGAGCTCATTCTTTTTATTCAGGATATTTAATCCCACATCACTGTTGAAGTACTTATTAAATATTGAAATACTTATAAATTATTATGAACATATTAATTTTTTTCACATATTTTTCTTAAAATTTCGAAGTAAAATATTAAGGTTTCATATTTTTTTTTTCATTCATTGCCATTCAGGAATAAAAGAAAAAAAAAGGAAGGGGACTGTTTTCTTTATTTCTTAGGAGAACTAAAGATAATAATTTTTTTTTCCACTTTCTAAATAAAATAAGGCAATCTCAAAGATCAATCCAATTTGTTTCGAGTACTTAAGTATTTGGAGTTGCTCTAAATGTTATGATAAGAGAGACATTTGAGTTAATTATGTGGGAAATTCAATGGATATTTCGTAAATAATTGGAGCTTTTATAAAGTACTCTTATTATTTAAAATGCATGTTAAACTATAATAGACTTACTCTTTTTCTGAAAAGTCTATTCAACTATTTCTATAGCATAACTCTGAAGTTAATCAAAACTGATCAAATTAGTCTTTTTTAGCTCAAATATGTATTTTATATTTCATATCAGAAAAAGAGATTCACAATTACCGTTTGTATAAAATGGAGCAGGAAACCTCATTATAAATAACCGGGAAAAAGTATTTTTTTCTCCAAATTGTATAGAAAAGAACATCTTTATGTTTTGACCGGCAAGTAAGAAATGAAAGAAGATATTGATAATTATGAAATTTATAGTTCATGTTTTATTTTTTAAATACAAAATAAACGAAGTCATTCATTGCGGAAATATTGTTTTCGATAAAACTTTGCCATAGAGATTTTGATGAAATTCCCTCTTCTAATCCGACAAAAAAAACATTTTTGAAATTATGATATTTTCTCTCTCTTTCAATATGATAACTCAGAAACGTCGCAAGCTAAATATATGAAATTTGATATGTGTTTCTGTAACTAAATAAATAAGTATGTATATCATTTGCGATCAATTCCATCAACGGACAAATTCCCCAATTTATTTCTTTATTATTTATTTCTTTATATGAATACGATAACATAAATGTATCGCGAATTTTCACAAATGTTTTTAGTACTAAAATCGTGGCTCATTTTCTAACCTCAGACTTCAACCTTCAACATTTATAATTGATTGCGTGTCTGCCCTGCGTTAAAAGCAAGCAAAATCAATGAGTTGATGTGGGCCATGGAATTGAAACTTTTTAACCATCTAAGTTTTGCCCCAGCTTTGAAATCAATGTTAGAACAATTAGTATACGAAAATAAACAGGCGGACAATCACTTACCATTGCTGAGAATTTGTGAAGATTTTCAGAAATAGTATAACCCACAACTTAATAACATTCACTTCTTTCACAATTTTAATTGCATTATGTTTTTGTCCTCACTCTGGCAACAAAACCAACTCCACAATCTCCTTGAATTTAATAAAAATCTTTTTCAAACTTTGCTTTAACAAGAGCGTTTTTTACAAACATTTCAGAAAGGGATTCTTATCATAACCATAGTAAGTGATCAAAAAAATTCGAATTTTCATATAAAAAGAAACAAATTTTAGACACAAAATACCACCATTTTAAAGAATTTGATGAAGAACTTTTTAAATTAAACTTCCATAAGTTAATTAAAATTTATACTATTTTTTTAGGTTCTCCACCCCCCGGTGGATATAATATATACACCGAATTCTAACGCAAGATGTCTACCAGAAGGGGCTCAACATTACACTCAGACTTTTAAAGAAAAATTCGACGCTGTTATGGAAATAATTGTAGTTTTTGAAGATATCGAGGGGAATCAGAAAAATGTCCCACTCCTTATTAACAAGGATCAACATTTGCTTAAACAAGAGCATTGTGTTTCTGAAAGTTCGAATGATATTGTGCGCTTGCCTAACCAGATAAACATGGCATAGAATTGTTTATCTTTGAAATAAGATCCTGAAGTTTTGAGAAATGTTTTGGAACTTTAGAAGACATTTGGAAGCTATATAAATTGGACTTTTTCGAGGATTTGCTATTCATTTCAAAAAGCTTAGCAGGAATGCAACCAAAGATTCTAGAAGTGTGTATATTTCATCTCATTATTATAGTATAAAATAGACGGAATTATTTTATTCCATGTGAATGAGGATTTTTTATGTGAATATGAACTAAAGGGAAGTTGCCAGACATCTGTTCTAAACAAAAAAAAACGGAGAATATTGAATTTCTGTTTGGAATATATATTTAGACTTGAAAAAAAAATATTTCTCTTTTTGAGATATATATTGAGCCTTATGGATTATACAGGGTGGTTATAATTAAAATTCCACTTTGAAATGGTCATAAAAGGAAAACTACTGGACCAAATGTTGTCAAACGTTGGTAATAGTTTAAACAAATTCATGGGAATTTAATTTCCTCCAAAAAAAAGTTCAAAAACTCACCATCAGGTGTGAAATGGCGTTGCATCAATATTGTTAAGCAAAATAGGACATGAAGACACCGGTTTAAAATGGGTTTAATGGTTTTTGAAACATGTTACAAAGCATGTTCAATATGTCTTCCACCATTTTCTAAAAGCAAATTGAATCCCATAACAGCATTCTCAACAGTTGCTTTTGGCAAATCAGGAGGAGTGTTACGCACATATCGGTGTATCGCATCTTTCAGTTCTGTTAAATTGTTTAGATTCTCACCGTAGACAAAGCTTTTGAGATAACATACAACATGCTTTGTAACGCGTTTCAGAAAATCCGGTGTCTTAACGTCTTATTTTCCTTAACAATATTGATACAGCTCCGTTTCACCCCTGGTGGTAAGTTGTTGAACTCTTTTGGCCGAAAAAAAATTCCCATAACTTTCTTTAAATTATTAACAAGTCGGATAAAATTTGGTCCACCAGTTTTCCTTTTATTACCATTTCAAAGTCGAACTTTAATTAAAACCACTCTGTATATCCAATAGTTAAATACTGGCACCTAAAAATGCAGCAACTCTAATAATACAATTTTATCAATTTTTTATTATAATTATATGTTATTTGAAGAACTTGTGACCTGAAGATAGAATTTTGGTTTCCTGAATAAAGGATCAGGCTTTCGAAACTCAATTCCATCGAAGATCTGTAGTGTACTTGAACTTGAGAGATTCCTCCACTATATGGGTATATAGTGCAAAACCATCAGCAGGACTCAGTATCAAATAACGACGTTTACTAATACCAAGATTTGAATACACAGGAGACAAAACACAGCCTAGACGTACACAAGCAAAACACAGCAGCACGTTTAGAAGAAACAGCAGCCCATGAATAGTAATCGGTAGCACAGAAAGCGGCCAGATAAAACTCAGCAGGAGGAGGAAATAGCTAATCTTTACAGAATTTCCAAACTCCGGCAATTATCTAATGTCTCCTAGCTTTAGGTGTATCCAAATGCCGACTCACAACTACACGACTGGCTACTGCACACGCGACTCGATGCTGCTTCTATACTAAACCCCAAGATTCGGCACACAGCTCAATTCAGCAATCACTTGAGCTCCACTCAACGCTTGCACTTCACTGGACTGGAACAAGGTAGAGAAAGTCCTCGAACAATCAAGCATATCTCAGCTCTTAATGGCTCTATCGACTAAATTTTTGAAAATTCTAGTATTATCCATTTTGTCGCCAAATTCGTCTCTAAATGATCGTGAAGTTTGTTGCCAAGTCCGGGGGTCACTGGTCCGGCATCCGATTAGCATCCAATAGTCCACCGTAGGTCTTTCCTACGATGGAACTAAACGCGCTGAGAAGCAACGTTATAGATTCGTAACAATATTTTAACTAACTGCCAAAGGCCAAACTTACTCATGTTGATGCTGCATGAAAGTGTGACGAGTGGGGTACCATTGGTTGTAAAAAGTAAAAGTGGGAAATAAATATCAATAACAGTGAGTCAGATTTATTAATGCATGCAAGTTAGAGCTCTAATTTTTTAAAAAAAGGTTATTCTTAACTCATATTCATCTTCTTTCCGACTTTTTATTTATTTTTTTATTTTTTCGTATACTACATATTGTAATCGTCAATAAATTCGAAACTCGAGATTTTGACCATTATTGAAGTTTCAGATCTCCCTGTGCCAGAAAAACATAGTTTTTCAATTACATCTGTCTTTCTGTGAACATGCTAACTCAAATACACTTTGAACTAGACTTTAGGATGCATACACAGATTTATATATTTCTGTCAAATTTCGAGCAGGAACAATAAATAAAAAGTTTTCTGTCTGTCCATCTGCATGTGAACATGCAAACGTTCAAATGCAAGACCTAGATAAATAGGATTTTGTATACAGTTTTATTAATTAAAGTATAGATTTGTGTTAAATTTTAAATTCAATCGTAAGAATGTTCATCAGTTGACGAATACTGTCCCTGTGTATGTAAACGCGATAATTCAAAAACGCCTTGACTTAATATATGGAATTTGGTATGCGCTGTTGTTACTAAAATTGTAGATGTCTGTTGTCTAATTATTCGGGAAAAAGATGTTCAAAAACCCTCTTTTCTAGTAATATGTATCATAAAACGCTTAAAGGCTTATAGTTATATGAAATTTGGTATTTTTATTTATTGGTATGGTGAAATAAAAACACTGAATATTAGCGGTGCTCATGGACTTTCTCAACAATTTTGCTCTAAGGGTGTGAAGTAACACCACGATTAAAGTTTGATTTGGTTTAGTTACATTAACGTCCCGTTTTTAAAGCAATGGTAGAACTATTTTGGGACGAATCTCGTAATTTGAGTCGCGGTCAGATGGTGTGGACGACACCTGAGCTGCACTCCTCTTCAAGTTTTCACACCACACTAGCGGGAAGACACTCGCTCCCGACGGAATTAACGTGCACCAGACCAGCTTACACAACGGTTTTTCGGTGGAATCGGGTCTCGAATCTGAAGCCTACAGATACCTGTGTAGAGACTTTACCATCAGGGCACTGCGGCCCTCACCACGATTAGAGAATATGCGAGAAAGTTTCTCGCTGTTCTTTTTATTGTATCTTTTGCTGTCTCATGGTCTAAACTGCACACTGTATAAATTCTTTCATTTTCGGTATCTGATTAAAGTCTCGTAAGAATCATTGTCCTTATTAAAACAGGATATTAATCTTACAAAACAATGCGTAATTCAAAGTAGTTTGTAGTTTCTGTATTAATTGTGTAGAAATCTTTTATGTTAAACCATTTGATACGATAACTTGAACAACTATACAAAATGACGAATAAAGTTTTTGGTATAATAAAAAAATTATGAATTATCAATATTTGTCGTCAGTATCACTTTAAATAAATTTACATATTTTTATAAAAATTTCAGCTGGAAAATCTCGTTTTTCTTGAATATTAATGAATGTTTTTAATTTTCTTTTGTTCAAAATGATTTAAGGATTTATAATGTAGAATTTAAATTTCTCAAACTTTCATTTTATATAAAAATAAGAACATTTTTTTTATCAGGAAAAGTTCGTTGTGTGATAATTATTTATCTTTGTAACGTCCCATTATAAGCATGAACAGCGAAAAATGCAAAATTGTAATTTAAAAAAATGAATATATTATGACTGTAAAAAAATTGAACATAGTGAGAAAAATATTCTGGATATCGAAACAGAAAGTATGGAATAACAAATGCAATTTAAAGAGATTAATTCATAAAAAAAGTTTTCAAAAGCTTTCTTATTTTTAAGTTACTTTATCTGAATAATGACTTTAAAGCAAATGTAAAAGATTTTATACTATTTTTTTCTAAGAATTAATTCTGGAAATAGTAAACAGTGAGATTAAAAAATATTTATAGCAAAAAGAGATGATATGTAGCTAAAAAGGCAAAGTTTCAGCGCTTATAATATTTCTTGTGTTTAAAGTTATTTTTTTTTAATAGAATAAAATTTAATATAATTAGATTACCATTTAGCTAATAAAAAATGCAGGGTTGGATTACACGTATCTGTATGATACTGCAGAAAAATCAGATATATATCACAAAGTTAACATAGTCTAAAATGTTTCCTTTTCTTCCTTGGTTTATTCCAATTTATTACAATTTCCAATATTGATTCCCTATGCAGTATTTCTTCTGGTAAGGAAGATAATTTTTTAAATATAACAATTTTGCTAAATGCATCCCAAGCCAATGACTACCACCTTGGTTACAAATTTGGCTATAAAAATAAAGGATTCCAAATATTCGAGAATCTTGGAAATAATTCCATTAGGACTCGTTCCAGCGCTTGTTTTAGAATATTTGATGCCATGCCACGGATGTTATAAAAATCCGTAAAATGAAGAATCCGTAAAATAGATGAGTCGAGAGACGTGAGTATTTGAATGAAGGTTTTCTAAACAGGTTTTCTTTTTGATCTCCAGCAATTTCTCCCCAAGCGCTATTTGCTATTGTGATTGCTTGGTCACAATTTGCTGCTTGTGTGCTACTGTTTACTGTAAGTAAGTTCTTGTGTAAGCTTTGCTGTGTTTTGCTATTCCGTTTGGTGTCATCATAGAGAATAAAACTTCGTTATTCTTTACTTCGTTTATTGGACTTTTTCACCGTAAATCCATCGGACGATTTTTCTGTAACAATGTAGATCTACAATGATGGTAATAAAAACTATAAAGCAGATTTCATTTATCAATCTCGCTTTTGTAATTACCATATTAAATGCCTGCAGTCAGATACTTAAGTCTAATTTAAAAATCGTCTTCAGACCTGAGAGAGTTTAAAATGAGCAGAGTCATCTAAATCTCGATAATTATTTTTTAATGATTTCGATATTTAATTTAATCTGCAGACGGGAAATTAATAAATTTAATAAAAACTGTTTTGAAAACCACGCCTTTATTTGAGTACAATTTTTTTTAATTTTAATTATCTTCTAATTTTTAGATCCTAATTTATAATATTTTATAAAAAAATATTACTAAATATTAAAATTAGAAATTTCTTAAATTCATCTATTTTAAGATTATACCTATTGAGGAATTACAATTTAATTAAATTATTAGCTAATAATTAAAGTTTTGTAAATATTAAAACAGTGTATTATTGTAGAAAATTTTAAAATTCGGCCACATTAAAAGTGAACGGAAAAATAATTATAAAATTATCGGTTTTCAAACTTAGGAAAAATCAGATGAAATAAATAAAAATGTGTAAAGAGCACTAATAACATTTTTGTTATAAGTCTAAGCATTCCATTTATAATATGATTAAAATTCTTTTATCGAATGAAACTTTATTTTTATTGTGAAAGACGTTATATATAAATGTTTTCAATGCATAAAATATTTTTATCACTTATTATTTTTACTTTTATTAAAATAGAAAAATTCTGTTGCACCAAACAAGTTTTAATATATTTTTTTCGAAAAATTACAGATTGATTTAAACAATTTTTAGGTAATACAGAAATGCAATTCGTTCAAAGAACATTTTTAAAATCATTTATAAACTCTTAATATTTTTAATATGTTAAAAAAAAGTTAGTTGAATATTGTGAAATGGCAACTTATTTACAATATAGAACACGAAAACAGTCGTTTTGCTATCGACCATCAAATACATTTAATCAGGTTCCCAAATTAATTTTTGAGTAACAGAAAATCTCAAAACAATTTTCAAGTTAAAAATAAATATTTTCACACTTTATCAATAAGGTTAAATTAATCTTATTTAAGTATACTTTTACTCTTATTTTGGCTATATTAAATTCAGTTTGCTTTAAAAATCTTGGATAACCCCATGATGCTTTTTTACGCGATGTAAACATAATTCTTAATTGGAAAAAGAAGGTGACGTTTGATAAATTTCTTCGAAAACATCATTAAAATATTTTCTTATATCCATACTCTTTATAATTGAAATTTGAAGAAACTTTATTTTTATTCCATCCATTAAAATATGTATTAAAATATATATTGTTAATGAAAATTGACAAGATAAAAACCAGATCCGTTTGGTATTTTCTGGTCCTTTTCCTATCTTTATCAGGACACGAGGCCAGGTTGATGATTTCTGACACTTCAGGTATAAAAAAAGTGTACAGGACTAAAAATAAAAAATTAGTATATCCAATTCTACAATATCATGATGGATTCATTAAATATTATAGCGAAATAGTTGTTGGAAGACTTTTGAAGACTGTCACCCTTTTGTCCTGTTTTGACAGCCTTTTGTAGGTTATAATTTAATGGTTAATTCTACATAATATTATTTATTTATTTTTCTGATATAACACCTACATTGAAACATACTACGCCAAACTTATGATTCAGTTACAAGCAAATGATAAAGTTCAAATAACAGAAAAATATAAAATATGTCATTTTAAAAGAATGTAAATAAAATGCTAAACGTTTAATGATAAAAAAAAGGCCAAAAGGACACAAATTTGGAATTTCTGCTCCAATCCGGTGGCTGAGTTTCAAAAAATGACAAATTCCAAAAGACAGAATGTATGAAACATGTCGGTTTAAAAGTTAGTTGATGAAATACTATATACTTAATGGCAAAGAAAAGAAAAGAGGAGCAATTGTTATAACTCATAAAATTTAAATTTTAAAATATTTAATCTCCCATCAAGTCGCACATGCTTCAAAACGATGTACTAAAAATTTTTATTAAAGATAAATAAAAGCGGGCTATTTAGACAAAGCACAGATGTCGATAAAATCAGTGTGGCATATTGTATGCTGTAGATAAAAGTTCAACGAACAAAACGTGCTTACAGGTCTGAATGTAATTAAAGTGGAGTCAGATTTCCTATAACTTTCTCATTGTAGCAAAAGATATCAACTTAGTTAAATGGAATGTAATTCGTCGAAAATCTGTTCATCTTACAATTTTTGTCATAAATTGTGTTAATTATTGAAGGGGATATTTTAAACCCTGTAGCTTCGGAAAAATCTCTATTTTTAACACTTTTTATGAGAAATTAATGAATCATAATAATATTTATATATTTCTCGAATTCATTTGTCTATATTTTTTTTCCAAAGAGTGTAAAGTGAAACTATGGATAAATCGGTTTGAGTGGGAATTTTTTTTTCTTTCTGTAAGTTTTTGAGAGGCGAAAATCAATCAGAATCTCTCCAAAATATGACTAATTTAGAATTTGTATATGAAGTATTAATTATTTGTTTTAATTCTTTTTCATAGAAATGATGAATTACGAACCATAGTTCCATTCATTTTAAATTAATAAATTTTAAAATTAGTTTTCGAGTACCATTTCATTTCACCACTCAATATTAAACTAGAAATTATTTCAAAGAACATAATCTTCATTTATTCAGTAAACTTAACCTATCTCCTTTGAAAACTTAAATACCATGCATACTTAGTAGTGAACTAATTTCTTCGTAATGGCGCAAACACAACACGCAAGAGTTCTTGTTTAAAGTACAGTTGAATTCTCCGTCTACAGCTAGAACTTAAAACGCTCTCAGTTAAGAGTGAATTAATTAAGGAATACCTGATTATTCACATGATGCGACGTAAGAGATTTAGCCGGCGCTGGTAATTTATTGAAATCTTAATCTCCTACACGAGAGATTCGTTATAATAGCATTTGATGTTAAAATTTCGCAGTATTAAGTACCTTGCCAGGTTTCTAAGCATTGCATTCTTTGGCATTCCCAAGTGCATTGTCCGTGGAAATGCTTAAAAGTGCACTCTGTTTCTAAAACAGTGCAGATTAATAATTCCAGTAGTGGCAGTTTTAAATATTGCAGGTATTCTAAAGGTTCATTAGTCTTATGGACTTTCATACGCCTACGCTCATAAGTTTTAAACATTCATAGTATTACTTATGTTCAAGTAAATACTTATATAATGCTTGCACGATCAGACATCAGAGTATAAGCTTTCAATCAAAACTGAAATTTTAATGCAAGCGTTTTGGTCGTAATCAGCGTCACTAGTGGTATAATAGTATGTTTCTTTCGAATGCTGTTCCTGAGAATGGCACGAAGATAATATGTTATAGTAGAATCTCCATTATCCGGGCCTCCATCAACTGATACTCTATTAACCGAGGCAGTAAAAGACAATAAAACTATGTTTTACACATTTTTTAAAACATCAAGGGAGTTAATTTCTCAGGAAGGATTTCTAAATTAGTATAGAGCATAGCAATTTTACATTGCTATGCTCTTTATCGTGATTATTTTGATCATCATTCAGGAAGTTATTTTTCAGAAAAGAATAAAAATTTTAAAATATATAAACGTAGTTCCATTCTTAAAGTGTTTTTAAGTGTTGTGAGCAATTAATATTACTTTCAAGAAAAATAGCATTGTAAACATATAGGAAAGTTTCATGCTGTTGAATGAAGAAATATATTTTTGTGAAAGCCTTTAGAGAACTGGAGAGTAAATGCAAACGAATCAACGAAGAATAATAATCGTATCGAATATTCTTACCTGTGATTGTTCTCTGAGATTGTTAAAATGTTAATATGGGGTAGTACATGCGAACTAATTTTTACTTTTTCGTATAAAATAATACAATTTTGTAATCGTAGAAAAATCCGAGCTTGAGATTTTGACAAATATCTGTTTCAAATCCCCTTGAATCTGAAAAACACATTTTTTTGGATTATGATTGCCTCTCTGTAGATTTAACCGTCTGTGAACACCAATAAATCCAAAATCCTTTGAGCTAGAAGCATGCACTTTGGTATATGGTCTCGATACCAAATTTGTAGATTTCTATCAAAAGTTTGTCTGTACTTCCACAAGCTTGTATATGCGATAATTGAAGATCACAATGAATTAAATATGAAATTTGGTATTATTTTGTGTCTGCGGCCTTAGTTCTGGATCAAATTTTGGTTGCAATCAGATTATATCTCTAATTTATAAACTGCGGAATATATTGAAAAATTATTATATCAAATTTGTACAAAAAGTATGCATTAAATTTTAATTTATGAGATTTTTCGTAAGAAAATTTTACAAAAAATTAAAATTTGGGAAAATAGCATCTGACGATGCAAAGTAGCATTAAAACATATGTAAATGCAAATATAAAAATCAATGTTTTAAAAAGAAATATGTTCAAAGAATATTAAATAAAATAAATTCATAATTTCGCAAAGTTTAATTTTTGCACTCACAAAGCAAATAAAAATTCTGACCACTTGCCAAAGAACTTATATTATCCTAAAACTTAATATTTGCTTTCTAATAGTTTGTTTACGTAGAAATAGGTTAATAATATCGTTCCAATAATATCGTGCTTGACTTTACTCCCTTATCATTTCAGAGGGCCTAAGCAGCTACCTAATTTGTCCTATCGGAGATCCGCCATTGTAGGAAATCATGAAAACGTGAGTGCGGTAGATACGGACCGCATAAAAGAAATTGCACTGAAATAATATTCCGAAACTTCATAAATAGCTATAACATATAATTTAATACAACGTATTAAAGAAAAAAATTATGTAGAGAAGGGGAACCTTATAAATAAAGTCTCACTTTAAAAAATCTGTCGAAGAGTTACGAAATAATGAGAAAATGCTTTCCGAATAAAATAAATAATCAAATTACACACATAAACATTATTTTAATTTAATTTCTCATTTTAAACAAGGAGAAATTTTCAAATGCACATAATTCAATACTACCCATGGTAATCCGAACTGCTAATCTTCTTGCGATGAACTGTTTCAAAATCCTTTTAATCACTTAAAGATATTAGAGTTGATTTATTTTTGGAATATATTATTCATTTTATTTTCAAATATTAGAATTAGTTGGCAGTTTATGATAATACATTGTATAGAAGATTCATTGTATTAGTGTATATATGTATACTGATAGAAAATATAATAATTGCGTAATAATGCCAACACCGATGGAATTCATATACTACATTTAAAAGAATGGTGTAAAAATAAAATCGCATAAAAGAGAACAGCACGGAAACAAGTTTGACTGTATCACTAAAAATTTAGAACTGATATACGGTCATGATTAGATTGGAAACTCTATATGTGCATCGCTCAAATCAAATTCAAAATTCATCTATGAGTTAGAATATGTTTCTGAAGTGATAATGAAATTTTCTGCAGTTTTTAAGCTAGGAGTTTATGCAATATATTTGTATAATATTAATAATTCTGGCTCTGAAAATTGATTATCCAATAGGTGATCAAAATAACTACGATGAATTGAAAAGGCAATTTTTTGTCAAATATAGAAACTGAAACTAAATATAGTTTATTAACAAATGAGATTTCCAGAAATAACAGTTGTAGTGTATTAATAGAAAGGCATAATTTATCTTCCTGCAAATATGTATTCTGTGAGGTGATTTCCTAAATTGTCCAATCGCTTTGATTATTTTAGAATCGCCCGCAGCCATAAAACATTTATTTCGATTTCGTGCACGTTCCAGACGGATGGAAATAATTTCTAATCTATCAATTGCCCGATCATAATACTGGTAATGCATTATAAACATCCAGATTTGTCTTTTTTTAAAAGAATTGAATATTCGATACTACCTATGAAGCAAGATAAATTGTCTTTATAACGTTGAATTGTTTAATGTAGTTGAACGGTGAATAGAAATTCTTGCTAAATATTCCTGTCTTAAAAGAAAACAAAGAATTTCGAAGAAAAAAAAAATCAAAAATCTTGTTTTGCTTTTTTGACACATACCGAAATTTTCACTTCGATTATGCCGAAAAGAAAACAATGTTTATACGTAATAGTTAAATATTAATTCATTTTGTTCTTTATACTTTTATTATTAATAGAAAATTATTATTTTAATTTTTATGATCCATTAGAGCTTGAAAAATAAAAACCCTCGTATAAAATAATATGTAATTGTAACCCTTAGTTAGCATTTTTGTTTTTTTAATGCATCATGGAAAGCTCCTCATTCTCTGTGTAGCGTAAACTCTATGTTACTCAATATTTTAAATAATTATGTTGGGTTAACATCTACCTTATGTCTGTTTTGGCTGAGTGAATTTAAAAATTTACTGAATAATCAAGGATGGGACATATAAAACCTTTAATCACAACACAACGTTACACCAAGAAGTTTCTTAATATATATATGATAAATGAAAACAGAAAAGCTGAAGTCAGTTCTGGTTGGCTCAGGGATGCCATTCGGAAAATTGTGCATAAATTTTGCAAGTAATGATTTATATAGCATCTTATCACAAAACACAAATATATACTGAATTTTGAAAAAAAATTGTGAAAATCTGCAAATTTTTATACATTACAGTTTTTAATATGCGGTGACATTCTAGTTATAGGGATATTTTTAAAGAAAAAGAAAAAAACCTTCCTATAAAATACGTCATAAATCAATAAAATCCCACCATTTAATCTTTTTAGTTAGTCAATTAACATCATCCATACAATAAAGTATTAAAGTGCTCTTCTTTCCTGTAGTGCAATTTGTTACATAAATATATTGACAAAAAAATTACTAAAATGCTAATTCTAAGCACATTACTAAGCACATTCAACAGAACTGTGTAAGGCTTCTAAAATAGTATGGGTCTTATGTCCATCAAAACTGGAAATTTAAAAATACTTTACTGAGGAAGCCCTTAATATCATCTTATACAAAATATTTCATTAAAAGTTTTAGCAACCGGCGATATACCGGCGATACAAAATACCGGCGAACCAAATATCTCAAGAGGTTGAAAAAATTTTTGCTACTAAAATTTTAACATCTATATACATTCAAAATAAATAAAAAGAATCAAATAATCAATCCTCTAGCCTCAACCACTCATCCGATTTCGCTAAATTTCATTTTATATGAAAGTTCATGATCTCGGAGACGTGTTATCAGTGGTCGTCTGCCTCTTACAATCCATCATTTTCGGAAAAACATTGTACATTCCCTATCGGGAAAAACTTTAAGAGTATTTATTAGCTCTTGTATCAAAATTATTTCACTGTGCATTTTCAATTGGCGATCTTCCTTGACAATCTCCAAATCTCAACAACTGTACCAATTACATCAATTTTTATTTCAGGTGAAAATGCATCTTTCAATATGCTTCGCCAATGGTTGCTTACCTTTCTCCATTCTCCATTATTTAGAGATATCGCAAAATCTGCTGATAGCCTCAATAATTGGAGCAATTTCGCCTATTAATTTTTCCAATTCACAATCTTATCTAACCATTCGAAATGTTCTTTATTTATTGTGAAGAGAATCTATACTACTATTATAAATGGGAAAGTTTGGATGGATGGATGTTTGTTAGTCAATCATGCCAGAACGGCTGAGGGGAATTGGATAAAATTTGGCACAAAGATAGATTATGCTGTGGAATAGGACATAGGCTACTATTTATTCCAGTTAATTAAGTGGTTAAGTTTTTATTAATTAAAAACTAACTTTCCCGCCGAATATCTTTTAATTTTCCCACCACCTAAATTAGTAAGGATTCAGGTTTTCCCCTACGCTAATGGGGCTAGGCTTAACATGTTTTTGACCGATTATTTCAAACGATTCTGTTAAATTTTCTTAGTGTTTGATGCATTAAAAATTAAGTATTGTTAATTAATCGATCTTTCGTATTTATTCTGAAGTACTTTTGAATTAAAATATGACAGAATAAAGGGAATTAAAAATTTCTAATCTGTATTGCGTTACTCCAAATGGCATAGAAAATTCACGTATGCGCAGTGTGTTCCGATTGCCGACAACTGTATCTTGAATGGATAAGGACCTTGATTTTGTTTTGACTAGACTAATCAGCAAACCTTATAAGTCATTTAATGTTGAATACATTAAGATATTAGAATAAAAATAAATTTTGAAATTCTTCCATATACCTTTCAATTATTTACAAATTTCTTGATCATATCATATCACTCTCTGTTTTCAACAGCACCATAATGATACGGTTTGATAACATTTTACATTGTCATCAGACCGTCAGTTCTCACACATACACATCAAAATTTCCACGCGTACGAAGTCGCGGGTAAAAGCTAATAGAAAATATATTTTAATCTCTTCCAATTAACCGATTGAGTTAACCGAAAGAGGACTAATACATATCTTAAATTTATTTATATACTAGCCGCCTTTGGTGACCAGCTGGTTCACCAATCTTAATGTTCGTTTAAATTTTAACAATTAAATATTTTACGCAATTCCTACTTTAATAGATTCTTCATCAAAATATTTTAAAATTTCAAATTTTGATAATTGATCACTCATAATATTGTAGCGAAAATTGTTCTTTCCGACCATGGCTCAGTCGGCTGAACGAAGCATCTCATAGCGAAGCGGAAGGTTGCGGGTTCGAATACAAGCGAGGCGAGCTGTCAAACATTGATTTTTAATTTCAATTTGCTTTATGTCAAACTTATGTTAATTATGCAAAGTTATGCAAATTTATGTTAATTATTCTAATATGTTATGTATGTAAATTCCCAATTTTCTGCGGGCCTTCAAATTCTAGAAGATTCTTCAACTGTATATACGTAGTTTCTCAATCAGTTAGATTGGTAATAAAATCTTCAGTTGATCTTGAGTGTGTTCATTTCTATTGGACTTACTACATTCACCTCATCTACGTGACAATATTATAAAGGCCTTCAGTCATAACGTAATATGTATCTAAGTTTCTGTTAGCTCCCGTAGAATTTATGCTTTACGTTAAAGTGGAAAGAATTAGTCTGCAGTTAATATAATTATATATTTTATTGAAACAAAGCATTTTTTTAATGATATGATTACTGATAACAGAGTCACTGAGCGTTTAAACTTTATGGGCACTAAAGAATATCTTTCTTAATTTATGTAATATCTCAAGAATTTCTCAACAAAATTTTCTCAGATTCATCATGAACAGATCGATTAATGAACAATGTTTAATTTTAAATGCATCAAACACTAAGAAAATTAAATGAATCGTTTAAAATAATCGGTAGAAAACAGATTTAAAAAAACTATGAAAATTATATACCAAATTTCATTTACGTTGCTTGCTGTACCTATAAATTCTTCATAAAGAGATACAAACAAACATGGAATCTTTTCGTTAATATATATTAGGGCATTTTTTTAAAAAGTAATTAAAAATTACAACATCTTTGAGGCAAAAAAAGTTATTTTACTAAAAATAATAATTTTAAGATAATGTGAAAATAAATTTTGTACTGTAACATTTTTGGAAATTCAACCGGGAAAACCCCGGTATTTCAGACAAAAAAAAATCCGTCTGAGGTGCACATTTCTATAGTTCAAAAATATTTATACTATCATCCAAAATATATTCTATCATACAAAAAATATATTAGGTTAAAAAAATATATATATTATATCATCTAAAAATCTACCGAGTTTCGTGGTTCTAGATCAAATGTTCTGGTCTGTAGAGCACCCATAAATACACACACATTCGTCTTTATTATTAATTAGATTTCAATACTTTTATTCTTCTTTTTATTTTTCTCTGTGAGTTCCAACCTTTCGATAAAAATTCAAACGAATTTTCATTAAATTAAAATGTTATTGATTTCACCATTTTCAAAATAATAAATAGAAAATAAAAATAAGTTTTCCGATCAGTTAACCACATTCGTAGGCTTCAGAACCTGATTTTTACGGTTCATTCACTTAAAAATGAAAACCAACGCTCTTTTTTTTTTTTTAATGCGTCACAAGGATGTTTAAGTTCGTCTGGTTCATTGAGCATCCTTGCTTTGAAAAGAATAGGGAGAGGGAAAGTGTTTTTTTTTCAGCCATTTCGAGATTTTCTCAAGATTAAAAAAAATTTAGAAATTAAGTATTCAAAAGCAATATTTCTTAAAAGGAAAGGAAAACGAAACTGACACTCAATATTGTCTTTAACTCAAATCCATTTTAACATGTCTTTCCTCGTAAATGTGACACACTATGCACTTCATTGAAAACTTCCGAAGATATCGAAAAACGTTTATTACGAATAAATTAACTTCAGAAATGGTTTGCGAATTGAAAGACTTGATATCAAATTAATTTTGATTACCTTATATATACTTCTGTGTCAAAAATATATTTATACCTATTAAAGATTTAAAGCGATTATAAGACTTAAATTGAAAAATCAGCTTTTTGCAAAAATATCAAATATTGTTCGATTTACTATCCTTCCCTTTTGAACAATCTTCATAACACCGTTTAAGTTTTCTTTCGTAAATTCTTTCTTTGGGAAGTTAGGTTTATTTTTATATTTGCATTGTGTACAATTTGATGCTATTTTACTAAATTAATATCTTACTATAGTATGCATTTTAATGCTATATGTTTAAATGTTGTTTTCTCACATTCTAAATCTTGGTTGAATTTGCTTGCGAAAAGCTTTATGATTTAAAATTATTGTATACTTTTTGGGCCAATTTGTTATAATAATTTCTCCGTATGCTCTGCATTTACTGAAACAGAGAATAAGGAATATGTTTATCTTGAAATATTTTATGGTTGTTTAAATGTTCGACGATGCGATAAAATTGAAAATTTCGTGTATTTTATCAATCGAAATCCAATAGTTAATTAGACAGAAAACAGTTATTTTTTTATTAGTTCAGGAACTGGAAATATATTTCTTTAGTTACCTGCAACATTTTACACAAATAATTTAATAAACATCAAAGTTAGAAAATGTTTGTTATATATCTTTTTTGTTTTTAGCCAATTCTCCCTCTCCCAGTTTTTACAATTTTTTAAAGAAGATGGCGTTTAGATAATATATTTTTGGTTCAAAGATGTTTTCTTGATACATTTTGTAAAAAAGAAATTTAAAAATGGAGCTACTTTACAGAGTTTTTCAAAAAAATTCATCCTGAAGGTAATCACACACCTTAATTATTCTTATAAAATTATTTTCATTTACTTTCATGAGACTTTTAATTTTTATAAATCTTCATGAAAGACAGTGAATTAAAAAAAAAAACGCTGAATATATGAAACAGTGCAGCACTCAGCTTATAAATTATCTCAACCGATAAAAATGTATATAAGATTTTCATTCGACATGGATGACAACATGCATGCTAAACAGCTTGGTAAATATGGCTTTTTTTTGTAAAAAAAGTTCAAATATTAAAAAAATCGTATCATTCTTTCGAAATCCCTTCATTCTATTTGAATGTACATAGAAATTTATATTTCGTTTTCAAATCCACTTTCAGAATTTTTGACAAGAAGAATTAGTTGGCTTCGTTAAAGTATATTAAAGCTCCATTTCAAAATAAAAAACTATTCTTGGGACGCACACTAATTTTGAACCCAAGTGACCAGAACTGTTACCAAGCTTCTACAGCACACTAATGGTATATAAGGCATTTGGTTCACCAAGTTCAATTCTTCACGAACACCGTACTCACATACAATCCAGTGATTACCAGTTTCGAATCTGGAACCGTCCACCTCGAGCCGAGATCTTGAGATTAGACACCATGGCTTTAATTCAGAGTTTCATTCATTCAATTCGTTGCATTTTTTATAAAAAGGAATTCGCATGCACTCTGACAACCAGATATATTTTCAAAAATAATCATTTTTTAAATCCAAGGACGTTTTAAATGAGGTGACTTTTCAAAATGCTACATGAAAATACTTGTTATCAGAGCTTTTCTTTAGACATTTAACCACTTTTACCTATTAAAATAGTTTTTTATAAAAATCAATAACAAGATTTTCAAAATTATCCTCATTTTAAATCGTTCTGAACTATTTCTGGAACTGGTGATGTATGAAGAAGCCATTGAAAGACTTATCTCCATGTATGTGTGTGTGTGTGCGTGCGTGTGTTGTGGTTTATTCTGTTTAATATATCTGTAGATAAAAGAATGAACAGAAAATTGAATTTACAATACCATGAAATTCAGAACCGGAATGAATGGGACATTTATAATTTTAACAGCACTATGATGTGATGAGATTCATGTAAACAATAAACAGAACTGAAATAAGACAATTAAAATAACACAACTTTAGTGTCTAGCAGTTTAACAGAATCATGAACATAAAATTATATCTAAATAGTTTAAATAACATTAAATATAACCAATATCATTGGCGGGACAGCTGGCTAGTATTAGTATGATAATAGCGACTAGTATTAGTATGATAACGTTCTACTGAATGAAGATTTCTGAGATGGAATGTATAAAAGACAAAAGAAACCCAGAAATGCTCTCTACTGAACATAGCGCCAGCAATGATCTTAAAATAATCTGCTTATTTAAGATCATTTAAAGAATTGCAAAAATATACGGTAAAAAGTGTTTACAGTAGCATATTTATCAGTTTGATGTTAATAAGCATAAGAAACTCCACAATGAGGTTGTTACCTTTCACCTAGAAAATTCGTGGGAAAGAAAAAGCAATCACCATTAGATAAATTCTTTAGCCCCTCCCCCTCTTCCTCAAATAAGAGAAGAATAAAATATTTCTAGTGCATATTTCTATAATATGCAATTGTTATTACATACAGAAAGTACCGGCTCTAATATATTCCAACGGTTAGTTCCTAAAACGTAGATAAGCATATGTTTAAATGTTATATTTAATATTATTTCAATCAATAAATATATTGATGAAATATTACATAGTATATATATACAGAGAGAGAGAGAGAGAGAGTGAGACGAGAGAGAACATATGAGACGAGAATTTTTGAAGTTCGAAGTAATAACAGAAATGTGAGTCAAATCAGTGGTTAATTAACAATCATGTATCATAAACTCATAAACAATCATGTGAGCTATTAATGAACATAAAAAGAATTATGTTCATTAGTAGCTCACATATTGTACTTTCTCGTGATATATTTCGTTTATTAAAAAATAAAAATAAAGTTATTTTCACGGATATATATATATATATATATATATATATATATATATATATATATATATTATTGTTCGAATGTTCATTTCCAATCATATATGAATCCAAAGCGTTTTTCTTGAAAAAGTCATAGATTTGTGAATAAAATAATAGAATGTTTGAAACACAAATTTATCAAAGACTTTCCATGCTCGCACAGACGTGCAGGAAGAAGAAAGATATTCCGTCTTCAGACGGAAAAGACGTCCTGTTGGATATTAAATGGCACGGACAATTATGTTTATCGTAGGAATGGGACTCATCACGATTTGATTCTCTTCTATCTACCTAAATATCAAAAAAAATGCTCATTGCTTTTGGCTTATCAATGCCATTTCGAGTTCTTGGATCATTAAAACCTACTTTTTCTATCAGTTTAGTAATTTAGCCTCAAACTCAGATTACTTTTTATAATTTGCTCTTAACAAGCAGCGTTCTACTAAAAAAAGCATTTACCACAGAATTTCCAACCTTTTCCAAAGGAATCTGTACTATATGGCAAAGAAGGTCAATTAGCGATCCAAATGTACCACTGACCGATACAAACCAATCGACTTGCACGAGTGGCTTTAAGATAAGAAAGCTTTCGGCCAACTAACCCACTGCGCTGAAATCCGCCCTTTTGGAAACCGCCGACACGGTTGACAGTTAGTCGGATCACTGCCCCCAGTTGCGGACATTCCGGACTACCCCCGCTTTTACAGATGCTTTTGTACATGATCAGAAAATTTAATGGCAGAGTTTGTTAGCTTGTTCCTTTTCGGGCACTTTTTTTAAACGTTTTGGTTTTTAAACAGAAAATGTTAACTTTTCAGTTGCCGTATCAATTAATAGGGTTCAATAAGAACTATTATAGAATACTATACATTGAAGGAACTGTTTTTAAACTTTAAGTTATGAAGACACTTTCTTTTCTATATTTCTATAGTTCAAATTTTGTATTAAAAAAATGGTGGAAATGAATACTTAATAGAACAGGTTATGGAAACTCACCTCTGTATTTATAACTATTGTGATATGTGGTCAAAGAATCTTTCTTCATAGCATAATCAGATAGAGGAAGTTACCCCTAACGTGGAAGAAGGTGGTCATCAGTCAAAATAAAAATACTTTTACTCAAAGTTGCCAATTGGTTTTTATTATTATTATTCGGAAAATTTTTAATGATTTTTTAAAAAATATTGATTACATTTCTTTAGCAATTGAAACTATTTTTTCTATTTAAAAGATAGTATTCCAAAGGTTATGAAAATGTTGTAGATATTCAATCATTCAAGCTTATATTTTCTTCGGGTTTATAAACATTTTTATGTGGCGAGGCGAAAAAAGTATATCGTTTTGTCCCTTTTAAGAAGTTAGCCCAAATATGAAGTTGCAGTTCATTCGAATTGTTCATTTTCCTTGAAAAAGGGACATTATAGCAGTTTTCGTGGTTTAGGTTGGATTGTTGAGTTGGCTATTCACAACAGGCTTCTAGTTTGCACTTAGATTTATTACTGAATATGAATGGGAGAGGGTGGAAGTTGAGACACGAATTTTCATGTTTAAATGAAAGATTATCGATCTGAAAGGAATTAAAAAGTTTTATGTATAATATAAGACCAATTATATATCTATGGAAGAGACTAATGTACAATATATATATTTTTTTTTCATTTTATCTACCATTAACATAGGAAAGATCTGAACAATGGAAAAAAATATACTTCATACCCTAAAACCGATTGGATAACATTATTTTTTGAGCACGATATTACGGGATTTATTATTAGGTACTTGCCAACGGGAAGTCTACCTTATAATTTCACCCCAAATTCTAATAACCTTTATTGAAGGATATGTTTAACCTACAGAAAAAATATAGCATTGTTTAGTAGAAAGATGTATGGAATCTCGCTGGAGATTGCAAAGGATACTTTTCATTAATTGTTTTATTTATTTAGTATAATCAAGGAAAAATAATGAATGTTTCTTTCATGATGATTAATTGTTTGGTTTTCTTTTTATATTTCAAAAGAAAATAACCTTGTTCGTTTTTTTTTCTTTTGTTATTTCTTCATTTTAAACCTTCACATTTGAGTAATTGATTATCCATTCTTTTCTTAATCGTTCATTACAGTTACTTCAATTTTAGTTTTAAAATTTCACTTCCTGTAAATTATATAAACCATCTTTGACATTAAATTATTTTCTCTAATTGTTAAAACAATTAAAACCTAAAACATAAAAAAATTCTATCTTAATTCTTATACAGTTCTTCTATCTTGCAATATTATTTAGTAATATGATCTTTGAAATAGTAAAATTTTAAACAAGAAAATTTCCACTCTTCTGAGACAAAAATTGATTGCATTGTGAAGTTTTGACTCTCACTAAGCCAATCTTAGGCCGTTTCAAGAAAGCGGTTATCATTGATGGGCAAACTTTTTCAAGTTGGTGTTTAAAATGATTTAAAATGGCCTAAAATAATGAAATTTAAAGCCTTATGACTCGTCTGTTTTCATTGTAGATTAATTTAATTTCGTTTATTTAAAATGCTAATTAATTAAATATGTTTTACTCAAAATATGATTAAAAGAATGGGAAAAATTCTTAAAAATTAAGATTTCGTAATTTTTTTCATCATTATTTGATTTCAATAACGTAAAATATAATTTATTTTATTTAAAGTAATTTTTCCTTTAAAAGTAATTGCATATATCTAACCATTTTAAATTAGCATAGTGTCACTATTAGAGTGAAACTCTAAATATATACAGCAAGAATATTTTTTTCATGCAGATACTAAAAAACCAATCACAATTTTTTTTATTTTGGAATTTATTACATACTGTTTAATATTTATGAAAAAAGGAATTCTATAAAATACTGTCAAAATAAAATACTGAAAAATTCTCTTCTATAACAAGTGCAATTTCTCACATATATTCATCTCATTGAATTCAATTTATATTGCATCCCATGACAAACACAACTACATATGTCATCTAACCTCATTTTTTTAACTGCCTGCACGTTATTTATGTAACGTATTATTTCTATATAATTCTTGAACTAATAATACTAACTGAGACTTTTACTAACAAATATATTAACAGAGACTTGCTTTATGAGTAATCACATTTAGTGGCTAAATTATCATTTTTTTTTATTATAACATCTATTTTAAAGAAAAACTAATATTATTCCATTAGATCAAAAGATTAAAAAAAAATTGGCTGAAACCGTTAAAAAATATATATATATATTAATTCCTCAACATTTAATACAAACTTATTTCTATCTTTATAACATAATCTTATTTCCATCTTCCTTCAGTATAGAAATAGTTAAACATAAAAATTACTGTACCTGTATATCAAAACAGCAGCTGACAATTATCTTGTGCAAACGACATATTCGAGAAAACAAAAGTATATTTTGAATTAATATTAGACGGAATGCCAATACTTAGGTAAAATATTGAATACAAAAAATATATCAGAGATTAGAATATGCAAATTCTTTTATCGTCTGAAATTTATTCCAAATATCAATAAGGATATCAGCTGCAATAAACTATTTTTTAAAAGCATTGGAAACTATTTTTTTAATAATAATAATACTTTTCATTTCCTAAAAATGTAAATAATATTTTTAGGGATTAATAGAAAATTTATTTTAATATTTCGTGTGATAACAGGAAGACATATAAATAAAATATTTTTCATTCAATAATATTGGGAAAAATAAACATAAGATGCATTTTCCTTACATGCAAATATAGTTTTTTTATTAATAAAAAATTACTTATTCAATATTTTCGAGAATTTACTAAAATTCTTCTCATGCTCCATTGTACTATAGAACAAAATTTTAAAAATATCGGTTTGACAGTTTGGCATTAATCGCTACAAACGATTCATAAACTTTTATTCTTATTTTATAAGATTATATTCTTATTTACAGTGGCTCCCAAAAGTGTTCGTACACTAAAGAAATTTGCAGAAATTGTGTTCTATACTTCTTAATAAAGCATTTTACTAGTTGTTTTTTTTAAATTAGCATCTTTAAATAGTTCTTAATAAAACTGTACAAATATTTTTATAAAAAAATCAAGTAATATTGTTCTAAAAAATAAATAAATAAAAAATGTCACAAAATTAGAACACAAAAGTCTTCGTACATCCAAACATTATTTATTTAAATTCATTCTAAAAATATCTTTTGCAGCTTATTTTTCTTCTAATTGAAAAATACACTAAAATCGTTTGATTTCAGTATTTAATATCACATATATTTATTCTATTTACCTTATTCTTAGATATGACGTGATTCGTAAAGAAACGAGTTTAGACATACGAAAATTAATTATATTTCATTTTAAAGCTGGAAAATCAATTAGAGGCATTGCAACTATAACTAATCTACCTCATTCAACGGTGCAAAGCATAATAAAACGTTACAGAGAGGGAAAAAGGATTGCAAACAAGCCTCTAATGGTCACCCTCAAATTCTGTCAGCTAGAAGTCAAAGAAATATTGTGAGTAAATTTCTAAAAATTCCACGTCTGAGTGCAATAAAGTTTACTTCACAATATAATGAATCAAATGGAACTTCTATTTCCTGTGAAACTATTCGTAGAATTCTTCGGAATGCTGGTATACATGGCCGCTCTGCACGAAGAAAATTCTTTGTAAGTCAGAAGAACAGAATTGCTAGGCTTAAATTTGCCAAGTCTATGATAAACCAGCCAGAGAGCTATTGGAATCGTGTCTCATTTGCAGATGAAAGTAAGTTTAACATCTTTAGGTCGGATGGAAGAATCATTGTATGGAGGGGAAAAAAAAAAGAAAAAAAAACCGAAGAACTTAATCCCAAGAATTTAGTTGGAACAGTAAAACATGGCGGTGAAGGTATCATGGTTTGGGGGTGTATGTCAGCGGCATGGAGTAGGCAGTTTAGTATTCATTGATGGTATAATGGATCATAGAGTTTATATAAATATTCTCAATAATAATTTAAAAGTGTCAGCACAAAAATTGGGCATTTTAAACAACTTGTGTATTACCAAGACAACGATCCTAAGCACACGACCATGAATGTTCGCCTTTTCTGACTCTATCATTGCCCTCAAACCTTTAAAACACCAGCTCAATCACCGGATTTAAACCCTATAGAACATATTTGGAAATGCGAGGTGCGAATAAGAAGTCACGACATTAAATCGAAAATTAAACTAAAAGCAATTAAGATCGAAGAATGGAACAAGATCGGTGCAGAAGTAATAGACCGTTTAGTTAAATCTATGCCCAAACGTTTAAAAGCTGTTATAAAGAATAAAGGATATTCTACTAAATACTAAACATTTATAAAAGTTTAGAAAATTTCATATTTAGTGATGTTTTTTTAAAGTGTATGATCACTTTTGTGTCCTATTTTTGTGCAATTTTATTTATTGTCATTTTTAAAAAAATAATTTGTATCGTAATTAAAATTTATTCTTCATTGCTTTATTAAGAACTGTAAAAATATGCCATGAAAAAATTTTCATGTAAAAATAAGAATATATAATGGTAAATAATGAGGTTTTTAATTGATTCTTGTTGGTGTACGAACACTTTTGGGAGCCACTGTATGTTTTAAATATTTGGTGAAAATGTGGTGAAAAATGGATATGTCAATGAATTTTATGTAACCGTAATCGTCATATAAAAAGTTCGTAATTAAACAAAACATTTTAATTAAGAACCAAAACAGAAATAAGAATAATCCTTTGTCAGTTGTTCGTATTGGAAGATTAGAACAAAATCTAGCAGTTTAATGATTTATTCGTTTACCTTAGTAAAAACACGAGAATATAAAGAATTCTAGATTTCGAATTTTGTAGTGTGAAAAAAATTAATGGCTTAATCGAAGAAACAAAACAGTTCTTTTATATAGAAACTATTTATCAATTGATGATTTTATGCATTCAGAGTTTATTTTATGTCAGTTTTAAGTTTTAGTAGATTTGAATGCATTATTAATATTTTTGATAAAATTTAGACAAAAGATTAACTTTTGTCCGACAACATTAAATTTCTAATATTTCCTTTTCAATTCATAATATTTGCTGTATGTATCGTTCGATATATATTTTTTTTCTCTAATCAACTATTCAGCATTGTGAAACGAAGTTCGAAAAAGCAGGATGAAATAGAACAACTTCTTAACCTTGTAGAAAGTGGTAATAACAAATGCTTATGTTACAGTAAATAAAATTTAGAAAATTCTGATGAAATTATTCACTAAGAAATAGACATCTAATTAAATAAAAATTTCAGCAAAATTATAAAATTGTGAAATGGCTGATGAATCGCAATAAAGATTAGATTTATTCCAATAATCAATTAAGAATTAGTCTACAAATTACAAAACAAAAATTGCATTGAATATATATTTATAATATTTCTAATACATCTATACTTATAATAAAGCTCAATGTGTGTGTGTGTGTGTGTGTGTGTGTGTGTGTGTGTGTGTGTGTGTGTGTGTGTGTGTGTGTGTGTGTGTGTGTGTTGGCGCTCTACAGACCAGACCATTCAACCTACAGCTACCAAATTTGGCACGTGTATACCTTGGAGGCCGGGAATGTGCACATGGGGGTTATTTTTTCGAATTTTTAACTAGAATTTTATTTATTTAAAAATTAAGCGAAATTTTGACGTGTTTCTGCTATAACTGCCGAAAATATTACCGCACAAAAAAGATTTTTACATGAAGTTAAAGATAAAAAATTTATCTTTTAAATGATACTACTGTTTTAATCTTAAAATTAAATTTCTATTTTTAATGAATTTTTAAATAAATATTTTAACTATGTTTTTTAATAATTTTTTTCGTCAAAAATAAAAATAAGGATTAAACACGTTTCGCATTCATGAGAAAAAAATAGCTTTTTTCAAAGTGTTGCCATCACATTGATTAAAGCTCTAACTGAAAATAAATTAAATCTTTTTGGAAATGAAATTTGCAAAAATATAATTTTTGGCACGTGTCTGTAGGAAATGAAACAAATATGGAATATTATTTTTTCTAAAAAATAAATTCAAGAAAAATTATTTTATGATCTTTTACACTCTCTATACAGGGTGTTTATTCAGTCCCGGATCCATTTTGATATTTAATGACTCATAAAATAATGAAGATATAAACAAACTTATGGCATTTATTGATGGAATAACTCATATATTTTCCTTTTCAGGTTTGAATATTTTTACTTTCGTAAATATCGTCTGCGCGTGTTTTTAATTTCAGATAATTTCATTTTCCAGTCTAAATATATGTACTTTTCTAAATATCGTCTGTTTATTAATTGCATTTTTCTCTCTTTTGTTTTTGGCAACTATTGAAATGTTATGTTTACTTTTGATGTGTTTGTTTAATGTAGTACTTTTGTATGTGATGTTTTATTCGATCGGATATTAAGGAGAATGCATACACCACAAGAGAAAGCACAGATTTTATGGTGGTCATAGAGTTAATTTCCAATCAACTAAATCACTGACTTTTAAGAGTTAATTTCAAATCACTTAAACTGACTGATTTAGGAAGATTTGAATATCATTATTCAATAAAAAAAGGATGATTTTAGATTTTTCATCGAAAGTTTCAAAGAAAATACACCAATAAGCGCGCAGGTTTCTCAAGATTAATTGGCCTAAGATTATGAAAATGGTGAGTTTTTCTAAATTTTTAACATTTAAAACTTCATAAATAAGTCTTAGTTGATCGTGGAAAATAGAAACATTCATTCATTTATTTAAAATTTGGTATGTCCAGAATGTTTATCAGAATATGATACCTTACTGCATTAAATTTAGACTTCATAATTTTTGAAATATATTTATAAGCAGGAACAAAATATTATTATTGATTTCATTTCAATCCTTTTGAAAGCAAAACTAAAAACTGAATTTTATACTGAATCTCAGAACTTTTTGTTGAATTATTGTTTAAGATATTGCATAAACTTTGAAAAACATTTTGTAGTTAACATAAGACTTAAATACCGAGCGATTCTGTTTGCAATACTCATATTCAATAATAATCATAATTAATAAATAACAATAAAGATGATAAATAAAATAAAACGCTTGGTTTTATTAAAAAATATCTTAATATTAATTGCAATTTCGTCATTTACATTTTTAATTAAAGTTGAAGTTTTACCGGAAATGGCAACAAATTAGCAAAATATATATAGTAAATTGAACGAAACGATCTAAACAATATAAGTTTGGTATGACTATCAAAATTTGAAGATTAAAAATGTTTGTTTGAGAATCCTTTAGGAGACCAGTTACTTAAAATATTTAATTGAAAATTGTAGCGAGCGGTAATACTGGCGAACTGACTGGTCGCCAAAGGCGGCTAATAACTAATAAAAAATGAAATTATTTTGTTTACTTGATAAAATTTAATTCATAAAAACATTATAATTTTAAAAATAATTAATTAGTATGCAATTTTAATAAGCAAACAATGAATAGCACTTTGAATTTAACAATCACAAAGTAAAACTTAAAAAAAAAACTATTTCCCATTTGACATATTCAAGGCTTTTTTAAAAAAAATGAGAATTTTTTGGTAAAAGACATCATTTACTAATGAGGTCCTTGAGTAAATTAAGAGTCTTAGGAAAATTTTCCTAATGATCCTTGAAGTGTTAAGATGTTGATTCATTTTACCAACGAAAACAATTCAGAAATAAAAACAGCTTTTTATAATTTCCAGTTTTGTCTGATTTAATCAAAACTAATTAGAATTATAAAAATAAAATTAATTTGTAATAAAAAATATGTTTTGTTAAAGCACTAATAAGTAAAAAACATTTTTGTTAAAAATTTAAAAGTCAGTAAAAAATTGTATAATTATAAGGCGAAAAAAACTAGCCAGTATGTTACCTAGAAGTTACCTTACATTTATGTTATGTATTGAACCACAATAAGAAAGTAAACTCCGCAACTTAAGTTTTAGAAAAATTAAAATACATTATAAATGAAATTTAGTATGATATGCATATTATTTTCTACTTTGATTATTAGAATTTAGACAAACAATTATTTTCTAATTTTTAGTCCAATATTAATAGCCTGTTTCAATTATGTTTATTATTATTATAATATTTTTCTTGCAATTTCAAAGCGTTTAAAATATTCTGTATTTTCTTTATTATTTAAATAAAGCTTTTGGATTTTCTTCTTCCTTCTTATGAACTTATTATATAGAAGAATGGAAATGTATTCGATTTATTGATACGAGCAAGCATGGAGACCCTTTTTTTGTAACATTTTTGTCGATGTTCATACTCCATTTAACTTTAAACTTTTTATATGATGTAGGTCTCTATTTAATTTTATCTGCTTATATTTAGAAGCAGTTATCAATGATTTTTTCGAAATGAGAATTTATTCTATCTAACGATACGAGTAAATACATGTTTAGAATTTTTTTTTTAACATTTTGCCCTTTATTTTTGATCCTGATGTAATATTTTTACATTTACGTATGATATATATTTCTGAATTTAGCAAATGTAACATTCTCAGGAGATGTGATTTATGTTGTTTTTATTGTTGATAAAAAATAAAATTGAGTTTGAATATTCTTAATTCATGTAGTATTAATTCTTTTTTATATAAATATTTTTATATATTTACTTTTGAAGAAGAAAAATAATTATTAATGGCACACGAACATGATCGTTAAAATCATATTTTCATTGACATTAAGCAAAAAGTTAACTTTGTTTTTTTTTCTGAAAACATAATGGAGAATATCTATTAAAAAACAAATTATGTCGTTTTTTAAAATGATAGCCATGTACTAGTTTTTGTTTGTTTGTAATTATGGCACTTGCCACGGACAAGCCCCGCCGTTCAGAGACAGCCGACTTAAGCCTGAGGGGGAGTAAGACTTAGCTACTCACGCATCACTCATTCGCTTGCACAACCCCTTCTTACAGGAGGGCACATTCACACATAGAACAACGAAAGAACAACCATGCCCAAACCGGGACTCGAACCCGGGACGCCCCGATCACGAGGAAGACGCGCTACCCCTATGCCAGGACGCCGGCATGTACTAGTTTACTATCTATGAGTATCTTATTGGTAGATAACATATTGCTTGTTACCAGAAGAAAAAAATATCAGTTATTTCATCTATTACCTACAGTCACTCACAAAAGAATTTTGATGCTTTAAAAATGCGCCATAATATAGCCAGTCAACTGAAACCGGTGTGTTTATATAATTAATCCTGGGAATTATTTGCGATGCAATGTTGTATTATTTACTTATCATGTAATACAACTTATATTATTACTTGTAATATTACTTATCATGTATGTTGTATTATTACTTACTTATGTTGTATTATTACTTATTTATTATTGCTTTCAAAATTAAAACTGTAAACTCATCTTTATACAAAATTACATTCATTTTATTTAATAAAATTTATTTACGGCATTATTTTCTACTTCCTTTCACATAAATCATATAAAAAGCAAATAATGCATTGTTTTGAAAATTCAATTTCATAGTAGAATAAATCTCCGAGTCCGGGGGGAAAAATTTTTAATATGTTTGTCTGTCAGTTTGCAAATAAGTTATTAATAATAGCGACAAGTTAATTTGTTAGAATTTTTGATGTTGTCTTAGGACAAAATTATTTACATCAATAAAATTATGATCAAATTTAGCATATCAAATGTGCCTGTGGGCGCTACGTCATTGATGTTATGATTTATAGACTAAAATTGTCAATCTATATATAATTTTGTACTAAATAATACAAAAAGTGGATTTGTCTGTGTTTTAAAGTTTACAATCAAAATAGATGAATTTGATATGAGGTCTGATGCCACAATTATAATTTTATAATAAATTTTATACCCATTTGCTCAATGTTAAAAATTCCAAATTCATACACGATCCTTTTTAGTATAACGCGAAGGTCAAAACAAAACATATTCCATTGTTTCATTAAATGAGAAAGTGAAAGGGAGAACATACGTTTACTGTTTGTATGGAAAACACAACAATATAGCATATATTTTGCACCCGAAATTGTACATTCAGTAAAGCTAAGGAATATGGTTCAGAATCTTCACCAATCTCGGCAAACTCATGCGAAACTGTAGTCAAACTCCCCAAATATGGAGTAAAGAATATGGTCAATTTAAAATATTTGATAATTTATCGTTTTCATAAAATTGTAGTTTGGCAATAAGGTCAAATTCTTCAGTTTAGCTGTTTATTTTTTTCATTAAATATACACTTTTAATTTCAAAATATAATGTCAGATGCTAATATCAAATTAACGGATTGCAATGAAAAATTATTTTTGTAAGATATTTAAATTTCTGGATACTTTTAAGTAGCTTCAATTACCTCACCATTTTGTCAAAAACGCATGTTTTAATTCAAATTCTTTATGAAAATTTTGAGAAATTTGTATAGGTTTAGATAACTCTATTTGCTCAAAAAAGAATGAATACTTTTAAATATTTATAATATCCACCCATTTTAAATAAGTGAAAATGTGCAAAGCGTTTGAAATAACTTGTTAATAATTTTATAAGTTCCTTTGAGACATTATTTGTAAATGTTTTGTAAAAATGAATTTTTAAACATTACATTAAATATTCACATATTTTATCAGAAGAGTGAAATATAATTCTATCAAATTCATAATCATTAGATTATCTAGATGTTCCAATTGAATTTTTCAGAAATTCAAAACATTTTTATGGTGACGATAGATCGATTTTAAAGTGATGCTCATTTAGTCTAAAATATTGTACACTATTGTGTGATATCATACAATATTGCTAGGTATCAGAAATGTTAAGCAAGTTCTTTGTAATTATCTTTTAAACTTACTCAGGTTATTGAGTGAATATCAATACGAGTTATCAAATTCATTTAAAAACATTTGCACGCAGCTTTTTCAAAAAATTCAAGCATAGAACAAAAATAGATTGCGCATCAAAGAACTTAAGCTAATGCAAGAATTAGAAAACTTTAAGAATGGATAAATATCAGGTAGAACGATATATTCGCAAGAATGTCGCTTATGTAATGAGCAATTACGAGCTCAACACGAGTAACTAGTCAAGCTAATTAAGCTTAATAGCTTAAATATAATTGCAAGTGCTTTGACTCAGTGCCTTCATTGTGTAGCCGAGTTCATGTTCAAATGAAGCACACAATCAGTACATAGTAGAACGAGGACTGTAAACAAATAAGGTTGTAAATAAGGTTTAGCTTCAAATTTAGTGTTTTGAAGTTCATAAATTTGATTATGAACGACACTTCATTAATTAGATAACAACATCTTGTATAAATTATTAACTAAATATATAACAAAATATTACGTGAAGTCTTCACAAGAATTATATCTCTTAAACTCCATAGTATCATTGATATATATTCGAGCTTTTTTTTAAATTTTAATGCAGAAATCGGTGTTTAATAAAAAATAACAACTAATTTAATAATAATAATTGATAATAAAATAATGTTGCAGTATTTTTAATAAAACATGGATGATTTTTTTTTCATTCTATAATTTTTGCTAATAATTTTATTTGTTACTAATAACATATAACAGTAATTATAATACGTGTTCAGTTTATTATTAATCATATTAATTTCGAAGTTTTCGCATAAATGATTATTATCTTAAATCTAATGACTTCATACGTTGATAAAATTAAGCCATCCATTTTTTTCCATCTAAATACACAAATATATGTCTTAAAATGCTTTATTCTTAAATATTTTTCCTTGTTTATGATAATTCCCCACCCCCAAAAAAAATTTTTTTTAAGTATGGATTCGCTTTTTCAAAGAATGTATTGTTGAAAAAAATTGTTATACATAGTAAACAAAGGAATATTTTAATATTAAAATGAAATCTATTTGTTATCACATATTTTTTCTTAAGAAAACTCTCTTAATTTCAGAATTCATATACTGAAAACTTATGCATGCGTCTTGACAATGAATGATTTCTTTTCTTTAATTGTTTTTCAAAAATAGATTACATTGTTTCTCAAACATTCAAACCGTTTACATTAATTCATCAAATATTTAATCACTGAATTTCTTTGGATCATTAAAATCTGAGGAAGATTGGTTTCTTTTAACTGAGTAATTTACAAGATACACAAAAAAGTGAAATTAAGTATCTCAAAATTTAGAAAATAAACCAGTCAATTGCATTTATATTAGTGCTAAAATGTCATAGAATGGTTTTCATTAGAAAGGTTCATGCGCATACTGAACTGAATATGTGTAAGACTATTAAAATAACATGACTTTAATATCTATGACAATTTGAATCCTAAAAATAGTTTGTTCAGAGAATCATAGACATGAAGTTATATCTAAGACACTTATTTAAAAAAAAATGCAACTAATATCTCTGATTAATCAGTTAATCGACAAAAGCGGCTAGTCTAAAATAAATAATAACAATGTTTTAAAAACCTAATTATTAAATTATTTAAAATTAATTTGAAAAAAAATTGAAAATATTCGCAAGAAGTATGCAGTAGACTGTAGTAAAATATGAAATGTATTTAATTAATTGAAGTTCTTTCTAAGCACGATATCGGAAGTCTTTTTCAGATCCAATTTCAAAAACATTTTAATCGGATTTTTACTTGTCATTTACCGCTTCTCCATTACTCAGTAATTGCCTGTTTATGTTCCGATCCAGTAGACTGGAACCTACATATTTACACGTGCTTGCAGAAATTGCACGGATTATAATACGCGTTCTGGACTGTGTAATCGTCAAAAGTCTTGGGGAGAAACTGTTTACGATTCGAAGTAAGAGTCAGCACAAGAGATTTGGGTGATTAGTGCGTTGGATATGGTCCCATTAGCCCAACTTCATCACTAAATATTAAACTGTCACTTAGCTATCGAGAGACACATCCTTACATTGAAGTAGGAAGTGATTTCGCACGTCATTAGACAAGCTTATTGGGACCACCTCAGAAATCAAAGTGTTTTCAAAAACAGTTTTTTTTTAGAAAAAAATTGATAAAATTAGCATTTTTCTTTGGATTGTTTGTAATTTAATGTTGATATTATTGTTTATTCCTAATATATATTCTTGCTTTTGTATAAAATAAGGTTATGGAATTAATTTCATTAATTATAAGCAAGAAAATCAATATTATTACTGTTTAATCTTCAATATATTACTATCCCACGTCATATTACATTTCAGTGTTATGCGGCATGTTCCTTATTACTTCAGTAAAATTCAAATAATTCCAAATTAAATTTGCGTGGCTCTATGGGTGTCATATTATCCAGCATAAATGGATTTAAATTAATTTTTGTGCATGTACTTGTAATAAATTTAATTTATTTCCCCCTTTTTTTGCTTTTAAATGTAAACAAATTCTTTAACTTCATATGCAATAAAATGAAGTTACGAAAGATTAACCCAAACATTTTGCTACAAGAAAATTAAAGGGCATTAGAACCATAATCCGAAACATTGTAGCATAATAATGTTTTGGGTTTAATTAGTCAGACTTAGCTTAGATTGTTTTCAACAGTCATTCTGTTTTGTGAAAAAAATATTTTTCTTTACTCAATTGACAAAAAGAATGCCTGTATAAAAATGCTACCAAATTGAAAGCAAAAAAAAAAAAAATTCTGCTTTGCAATGAATGTTCAAAATAGTTCATTACAACTTTAACAAATAAGCAATTAACTTTAACAATAATAAAAACACGCGAGTGAAAAAATTAATGAAACAATAAAATTGACATGAATTTCATTACAGCAATGAAAAGCAATTACGGAATTGCTAACATTAAATTTGAAAAATTTTTAATTAGATGAGAAATTATACAAAAATAAGACTGATACCACTGAAAATCCTTCTTTTTTTCTTCTTTAAGGTGATATAAAAAGATTATGCAATAATATGCTGTTAAAATTTTAATTTTTAATTAATTAAAAATCTAATTCCAATTCTGAAAACACTTTTATTAGAGAACACCTATTATCTAAGAAGTAAATTTTTTGCCAGATTTAGTAGTTTTATTTCCAATGATCTGTTTTGTACAGTCATGCATTTTGTTCTTTAGGAATTTAATATTACACGATTTAAAGAAATTTCTCAATTTAAAAATATTTTACTATTTTTATTTGAAAAGTTATATTTATAATTTCCAATCATAATTCTTTTATTTCACCTCCTATTCTTTATTCTTATTAAATATCGAATTGCCTAGGCTTGATTGTAATAAGATATGTCTGCTCTAAGTCCTTAGGATAATTTTCCCTGAGTTTTCCCCCCTACTCCCTTAAACACAGATATCAAATAAAAATATAATATTTCTTATCACTTATAAATAGGAATTTATTCCCTTCAAACACTGGCTTATTTATCTTTGAATTCGTCAATGAAATGCAGCGTTTCGTGCTCTCAGATAACTTTCTTTTGGCTAAAGGCTCATATTCACAATTTAATCAAATACTTGTATTTTCCAATGAAAATGAAGTAGAAATTCTGCAGTTTTTGTATGAATAAATCAATGATCTTGTCGAATTAGCTCTGATGAACAGTAATTTCTTTTCAAAAGTTTTTCTTCGCATTGTATAAATAATTGAATGAAAAAAAATTTCTGACTTATCAATATTATAGCTTACTGATTTTCAAACTTCGCTCGTTTCCTTCCATTTAAGATTCATTTTAAAATACATAAATGTATTTATTTCACTAATATTATTTATTTAAATAAATCCATAAAATAACAAATAAATTAGTATTGCTAAATAGATAAACAAAGATAAATTATAAATGATTGTTAAAATGTCGTTGCTACTTCAAAATAAAAAAGTAGTTGATGACGATATTTCTTATGAGCTTATCAAAAAAAAATATTTTGATATCGATGACTTTGTCTTTGTGACATGTTTTTTCTTCGGTTGTATGATTTTTAGAAAAAGTTGATTCCATATTTATCTAAAAAAATGTATTTAGATTTTACTTAAAAGAATATAGATATGAAATAAAAGATTATTGAACATTATATTTTATTTATTATATTTTTTCAAATTTATAAGTGTAACTTAATGGGTTTTCCTCTCAAATATCCAATCTCTTTAGGAAATCGCTGCTAATAAACTTTCTTTTTACTTTAGTAGAAATAGTCTTATATTTTAAAAATGCAATTATATTTTAAAAACTCTAATAATATTTAGTTCTTGCTCTAATTATTTTTGCAACCATTTCCTGTAGATAGAGGATTGTTTCAATTTTTGTTTGCAAACAGTGAAGATAATGAATTAGCAGATTTTCTTCCTTTCTCTTTATACATATGGACTGGTACAACTGTTGTATCACTAAAGAATTGCAGTTTCTCTTCCTCCGAATATTTATCTGTGAATAATCCAATCCCTCTGCATATCGCTTCAATCCTTTTCTCGGCTATCTCATCGTATTATCAAGGAATATATATATATTTATTTAGTGAGATAAGACAAAAATAAACAACTCCGCAAGTGGTGAAACGTGACTGCAAATCCTATCGTTTAGTGATTTGAAAAGAAGAAAGTACTTTTTTTTTTATTTCAGTCTCAAAAATTTTGTCTTAACTGGAATGGGTGTTTTTCCTAACCCGTCAAATAAAAGTTTAAGACGTGTTATGACATAACATATAGAGTAAATTTCAAGGAAAAAGAATTATTAAAAATAAAGTATTTTTAGGCCTTTTATGTTATTAAATAACTTCTGGAATAGGTGGAAAAATATTAAAACCAGAATTAATAACTAATAAAATAGTTAAATATGTAACCATAAGAAGATGAAAATGTTGAAAAAAACATATCGTACAGACACTCGAAGAAGCTGAGATTAGCATTTTCCCGTTGGTTGCGGGTTTTTTTTTTCGTCAATTACAATGTAAATCACGAAATATATCATGGTATAGTCATTTAATATTTCGAGGTCTAAGATAGAATCAGATTATTCAGAAAATATCATTACCAATATACCACATAAAAAATTTTTTATATTGGATTGTATGAAAATTTTGAATATGGTATGAAATTCATTCCTTTGAAAATGCCTGAGAATTATTGCATATTTCAGAGCAGAAAATAACGGGTTAAATTAAGAATATAGAATTTATTCACAATTTTAAGTAAAGGCATTTAAAATACATTCAAGTATTCGATGTGAAAAAAAAATCAGTAGCCTGTTATGTCCTCTATTTTCTGAAGCCTATTTTGGATAAGGTATAAATATTTCAAATGTTACTGAGATGTTTACAAGAAAAAAAAACGTTTTCTTGTAAAAGATGAGTTTAGAAATATTCACAATTAGGAACAATACTACGGGGTTTTTTTTTGTCATTAAATAACCTACTATAGCTGATATAATGATACAATTATAATATGATAATGAAGTATTTTTTCAAAGAAATTTGTTAATATTTCTCGTAAGCAGTGAAATCTTCGTGCCATTTATAAAAAATACAAAATATGCCTTGAAATAACATTTAAAGAAAATTTCCGAGCAATTTACACATTGCTGCAAAATTTTAGAAAGCAAATTAGAGCTGGGATAGCCTGGTTGATAGAGCGTGGATTCGCATCTCTTGGGTTGCGAGTTCGAACTCCGCCGACCGAAGACTCTTCGTGTGTGTGGTGGCTGGCGCACATATAACTCTATCGTGGTCACAAAGTCCTCCCATGGCGAGAGTAATACCACTGGGGGTACTGGATCAGGGGTGATCGTTCTCTAATTCAGGTCTAAATTACGATCTGTGGATGAGTAAATGAAATACATGAATGAAGTCCGGCCCGCAAAACGCCGGCCCCGTAGCGTGTGTGTGTGTAGTCGTAGAGTCGATGGAAATCGTACTCTTGGCCTTATATGGCGCTATTGAAAAACAAGAGACGTACCCTTGGCTTAAAATCACTGACTTCTAAAGTCAGTGGGCTTGTCTATGACAAGTACCATTCGAAACAACAACAAGTAAATCAAATTAATTGAGCTTTAAATTGGCTCAATTGATTGTATTTTATAAAAGAACATATTGATTTATTGAGCCACCCTTTGTTCTTCACACACTGAGCAATATCAAACACCTTTTTTTTTTAAATTTTGATTTCATTATATCTCTTTTGGCGTAAGAGTTATTCTTAGCAAAACAAGAGTCATGCATATGGTTAAAATCCAGTAATAACAAAAGAAAATTTAACTTCCTAATGGAAAAAATGAATAAAAAAATAAAATGACCTTATTATTCTGAAAAGGAATAAAAAGAAAAGCAAATTAAAAACAGGTAAAGAAATGTGAAATAAAAGAAAAAAAATTAAATATATTTTGATAGTCTTTTTCATCCATCAAGTGGTATAAAATGTCCTTTCATCAAAGATGAGCTGAATTTTTATTAGCATAGGAAGAACGCTACAGAAAACAACTCAGTTGCAGTGTGCGTTATAAAAACAGCAAATAACGTATAAAAAATAAAAACTTTAAAAAATGAATCATAAAAACACACACTAATTATATATATATATATATATGGTATCTTTGTTCCGTGGACCACCAGGTGGCACTGCATAAACCTTCTATCCACCAGCTGACGTCACGCGGACATGAGCTTGTGCGAGCAAAAGTGAAACATTGGACTTGGTGTTTGTATGTGACGTAACTGAATGTCTGAATTTCTGCGATGTTAACTAACTTGAAGTAAATGGGAAGCAACCGCCCTTCTAACTTTTTACTTCTTTCCTTCTTAATTTTATGTCGTGCCGTCTTTATGTTTGTTTGTTTTCCATTAAATTATGAAATGTACAACTTGACTATTTCATTCGCCTTGGAACTCAGATGGTAGCTAGGCTTCCATCCTACATATATATATATATATAAGGTGTGTGTATGTGTGTGTGTGTGTGTGTATAATATATCTAAAAGCCTTAAACCTTAAAAAAATGTATAATAGATTTTAAAATATATATTCAATCTTAAAAACTTTAAAAACAGATAATGGATGGAACATAATTGCTATATATGGAGGCGAAACTATTTTGCATTCAATATCAGTATAAGAAGCGTAACAAAGTAAAGAAAGTTTGGTTTAAATCTGCAGATACATTTTTCTTGCCATGTTTCTTGAAAAAAAAAAAACTTAGGCCTTTTTTACATCAAACTATAATATCGCCTCTATTTGCTTCTGTGGATGTTGTCTATAATATTTAATTCAATGACGGCGTAAAAAAATAACATCTTTATTGAACGGAAACATTAAGAAGAAATAAGATACAGATGAAGTATAATAATATCTCGTTTATGTATAATAAATCCGCTTGCAGGATCACGCAACTTAAACTGCGACGTCATTTTGATGAAAGCAGATCCATCCCAGTACTCTCCCCTCTGGAATGCAGCAGGCACTGGATTCGAGATAACGAAGGTTAAAGCGTACTCGACGGCCAAATCATATACACATAACGGCCACGTAAGGTGGTGGAGCAGTATTCGAGGTAACTCAGGAATCAACGGAGAAGGCTCAGGTACTGACTGCTTTGAAGATGGAACTGCAGCTGATGGTGATGATATGATTGGTGCAGGTGACTGATGAAAATTTTCGAAGAACGCGTCCTTCACACGATCAACGCTGATCGTAGATTCTTTATACTTCTTCTCAATTGTGAAAGTTTTATGCGTCGTGGCTCACGAACACATGAGATCAAGACTCTAAAACCGGATGTATGAATACTTTTTTATTATCGTGAGATGCAGCTGGTGCAGGTTTGAGTTGCTGGATTGGTGAGTTCAGGAAATTGCGATAAAATTCCGTAAAATTCTGAATCACCAAGCAATATTAATATACCAGACGTTACTGATTTCTTGTTTGTGTATTTGTCTTGCGTAGTTAATTTAGTTATGCCATCAATCAAACAACCACTTTTAACATCCACCAAAAGATTATAGTGTGTCAAAAAGTCAATGCCGATTATTGGTTGATTAACATTTGCAATTATAAAAAACCAAGTAAAGGTTCGAGGCAAATTCAAATCTAGAGTCAGGTGTTTTCGACCAAAACTCGGTATTTTTGTATCATTAGAGGCTATAAGAAGTAATTCATTTGAGGGATCGGCTTTCGGAGCATAATGTTTCGGCAAAACTGACACATCTGCTGCAGTATCCACTAAAAATTTCAATGTACTAATTTTATCGGCTAACATGATTCGATTTATCTGGCGATCGTTTCCAAGCCCAGTGGACGATCTTCCATTTAGTTTTCCTTAGAGTTGAAAAAGCAAGATAAATTACATTTTTTTGCATTTTTGCCAAAATTGGTAAGATAAAATCAGTTGCTATTTGATTCTTTATATTTCCGGAACCGGTCTCGAGAGCGGCCGGCTGCGTCCGTAGCTAAACTGTCTATTCCTACTTGGCGAACGTGTTCGGAGTATTGTTGAAGTAAACTCGTCAACCAATGTAGTTAACTGAGCGACTTGCTTCTCAAGTTGAGTAACTCGGGTATCTGACGTTGTAGGTGTAGCCTGAACTGTATTAATATTTGAATGGCATGTCAAATCATTAATTTTATCTGCGATGGATGCCAAACCACCTAAATCTTCTCTCAAAGCAGCTAAGAGCGTTTGAATGCCGTTTGTAAGTTTACCTATCCAAAGAGATTTTAATAGTGGTTCGCCAACAGTCTCACCAGCCAAGGCCTTCATGCGTGTTAACAATTGAGATGGCCTCTGGTCGCCAAGCTCCAATACTTGTAAGAGTGTACGAATTTTTGTAGCCTCAATTTCGGAATGTAATTCAATCAAACGTTTTTTTTAAATAGTATATTTATAATTATCGGGCAGTTTCAAGATTATGTCACTAACAGAATTTAAAATATCAGAATCAAGTGCAGAAATAACATAATTAAATATGGCATCATCAGCGGTAATTCCGGCCAAGACAAATTGTGCCTCAAGCTGTACAAACCATAATGCAGGATTAGCCTTCCAAAAAGGCGGTAATTTGATGCCAACACGAGAAATTGTGACGTCATTACTGGCGGAATCTTGATTACCATCAGGCATGTTTTAAATAAGCGAGGTCAAATTCACTGTAGATCCTTAACTATTGGCTAAATTTTAGATTTTTTCAGTTTAAAAAAATCAGAATGTCGACAAATATAGTTCAACGATGCCAAACTTTTAGTATTGAGTCTATGGAGAAAATTCGGTTTTGGTGTGAATCAAAAGTAAACATTGGCACTTTAGGACGATTTTTGAAAGCTTCATAGGGCTACTGTTAAAGATTAAATAAGATCAGAAAACACTAAAAATAGTTATAATTCTACCTAATTTTTGATAAAAGGCAACTTACATATTGTTTTCATTTGATGCAGAGAGGTTTTGAGTGATGAAAAAGTCTTATTGTATTTCCCAGTTTTCTACTTGAATTGCTTCAATGGAGAGTGTTCTAATTACCGTCTATGAAGATTTTTACTTGGTTATAACTTTTGAATTAACTTTTGAAGATAGAGTACGGAGGAACTCTTAATGATGATGGATTTCGAAAGCATCGAGTAAGAGCAATAGATAACGTTGTTTTACGTTAAACAATCAGGTTCACCATTTTTTCAGAAATTTCTGATGACTTAATTTAATTAATTTTCAAAATCGGAAATGATTTCCATTTGCTTCTCGAGTCACCAATGTTGATGTTGTCTATAATATTTAATTCAATGAAGTAGTAAAAAAATAACATCTTTATTTAACGGAAACATTAAGAAGAAAAAAGAAAAAAGATACAGGTGCAGTATAATATCTCCTGTACGTATAATAAATCCGCTTGCAGGATAGCGCAACTTAAACTGTGACGTCATTTTGATGAAAGCAGGTCCACCACACTTCAAATGTTATGGCAATGCAGTTGGGGGCTAATCAGTTCGTGCTGTTTTCTCCATATTCCCAGTCCGCCATCTGTATGGTGTAATTGAAAACATGATTCATCGGACTTCATGAACCTTTTCTAGTCGTCTAATGTCCAATCCTTTAATCATTTGCTAACTTAAGACATCTGCTCTTGTTCAAGGCAGACAGTATAGGTTTCAGAACAAGTCATCTGTTTTCATAGTCTATGCTGTGTAATATACAACAAACAATTCATTCAAGGCCTTCGCAGTTACTTCTTGATTAAAATTCTTCTCAATCTGACGTATTATAACTCTTCAATTGTACCGAACAGCTCTATCAAGTCTCCCTTGAGATCGAGCATTCAGTAGCCGGTGACGACTACAAGCCTGATGTTGAGACCCAGTTTTCTGTTTAATAGGCTACTCTTTGTAAACATTACTAATTGCGGAATTCGAACATTTCATAAGTGTAGCCATTTTGCTGATACTAGTTCCGACTTTTCGAGCGTCTACAATTATCCTGTGTTCAAATTCAGTTAAATAACGTCCTATGAAAATTTCTTCGAAATTAACATAATGCAATTTATGCTTCATTTGTTCGGCATTCCCTTTACATAGCTATCTGATCCTTTAATGAAGTAACTTGAAGTTATAGCTGATTCGAGAATAAGTGTTGAGTGGTCATAATAGTTTGTCCACTCATTGTATGCATATAACTCAACCGCGAATTGTGCTAAGAAAGCAAACATGCATAAATTAAATTATTTTGCTTAATGTTAATTCAAAATTGTAAATTAGTTTTAAGGGAGCACTTAAAAATAGAGGATTTCGTTTTTAGATAGATGAAGCAAGTGAATTACTATTATTTAAGCGAATTTGTGTTTTATTAATCAGAAATAAATTTATTGCTCATCATTCTGTTCCTTAATAATTCTTGATTGTTTAAAGTAGAAATCATTCTTACTCATAAAGTTTATGGGCTATAGAGGTAATTATTTCATCATTACTTGCGTATACACCATATCAGTAAGTTGGACGACTGATTTTGATTTAAATTTTCTATTAAATGTTCCACATTTTATGACTCTTTAACACTGTAGAAAGAAACTTGATTATAAAAAGTTTTTTGTTCCATTTGTTTCGAAATATAACATGGAGACGAAGAACCTTGCTCTCCAGCTGACGTCATTGATGCATTCCCTTTCCGTAAGTCAAATCTTACTATTCTCAAGTGACCTTGAATATTTACAGCGTATTCTATGAAATATTTTTATTTCTAAAAATAAAAAGCTACGCCTACGCTTAAAGCTACAATGATTCTATTTACTACATGTTACCAGTAGCAATATTTACAAGTATGAAACCTATAGCAACTAGAGTCTTTAAATATTTACGTTTTTAGAGCAGCAATCTCTTTTTAAATTCACTTTTCCGATCGAAATAAAATCAGTTGTAAAATACGCGCAATAGAAAAATATAGCATTTTTTTTTCAGATTTTCTCTTCATATCTGCTTCGCTTTATTGCGAGGAATGTTACTTTTGACAAAGTCTTTGAAGTAAGGATAGGACTTCGTGTAATATGTCCTAAGAACTTAGCTTATATTTGAGTCTTCACATCAAAGGAGAATGTCGCCAACTTAGTAGATACTAGTTAGAAATCAGAGTGATGCAACGAGATGATCAGTGTATGTAAACATTTTTCTTTCTAAGAGAAATTTAGTTTTAAAAAAGAGATTGATCTGCTTCTTATACATAGTTTCTTTTTTTTTTCGACGATATAGTCATGAGAGTGTAAATTTATTTAATATAGTGTTCACATAGAAAATTGATGGAATGTTCAAATATTTAAAGAAATAGAATTTTATAATGACATCACATACTTTTAAAGCGAGCATTCAGTACTTCTCTTTGAAGTTCAAAAGGTTATACTTCAACTATTTCTTTGAATAGTTTTAGAAGTTAATCAGATCTTACGAAAAAAATAATATACAAATAAATAAATACATAGTAAACTCACGAAAATTTCAATCCAATATTGACTAACAAATATCTTCCCATTATATTTTCCCTTGGACACATTGCTAAACAACCTTTCTTTTAATCGATTCATCCTATGCATTTAAATATCTTTAAAATAAATCTTTAAAAAAAAGTCTCGATTGAAACTTTGTTCCTACATCTATTTACAGTTTTAGATAACAGCGGAAAAACATCGTTGATTTCTAAATAATAATTATGTAAAACATTTGAATAAAGAACTAATAATAACAAAAAAGTTATGGAATTCAGTTACTTTATGCTATTAAATATTCATTTTAACTAAATGCTATGGCATTTCTTAAATTTTCAGATAAACCTTGTAATCAAAATAATATGCATTTATCATATTCATTTCTACAAAACTAGGCATTAAAAAGAGAAACTTTACTATTATAATGAAGAATAAGAAAAGCAGCTTCGTTAACTGATCCATTCATCGATCTAGAAACTGAAAATCGATTCTAATCTATTGAAAATGAATCATTTCTTGACTGCAATTCTATTGTGTATCATTTTAGATAATAATGATAAAATTTTGCTATTTAGTTTTATTAATGCAAAATATGGTTTGGGAATAAAAGTAATGAATATTTTTATTTGAAAACGACTGAGCTATTGGCATGATGGCATCGTAGAAATAAAATACCAAACGCCACATCGAAAACGAGGAAAGAATTTAATTCATTTAGATATATATAACAATAATTATTATTATTTTGCAATTCGGAGTGGAAACGTGGGCGTTGTTAAAAACTTTTGTGTTTTTTAACAAATATATAATTATATCGCTATCACAAGACACATATTATTTGCAAGACACATCTGTTCTCATTTCTAGATTCATTGTTATTTCCTTTTATATTTATTCGTATTCCATCGTTGTAACAAAGGGAAAATAGTCTAAAATATCTTTTCCGCCAACTGCAGATGATTTTATAAGCTGAAAGATAAAGATAGCATTTCTAAAACACTTTTTTTTTCTTTTCTTTTCTTTTCTTTTTTGTATTAACGGACCAACTTTATTTGGAATCCTACGATTTAATTCTAACTTCCGCATTCTCATTTGAAATTTATTATTAATCAATACTCAATAAAATGTTTATTGAATTTATATGTTTATAGGCAATATTCTCCTTGAAACTCCAACTGATGATTAATAAACGTAAAAAGAATTCTCTATTCAATTGATACTTCTCAATCTTCTGAATTCTTCTTCGTTTTCTATAGAGAAATTATTTTTCTTTTATTTGTTCTTCATTTCTTATTGAATATTTTCCAATTCTAATAAAAAAAATCTTTCTAATATATTTTGTTAAAAATATCCGTCAATACAGCTTAAATGCACCAATCATTCAAGCAATTGTTTAATTAAATTACATTTTCTGGATACATAATAAATATTTAACAAAATTAAAAATTTAAATTACGCATTAATTGAATTTCTAAACAAAATTAAAAACCATAATTTAATTTATGCATCAATTGGATTTTTAAAACATTCATAAGTCTTGTATCTTTCCTAAATATTAATCTTGCAGCTAAATATTTGTTACAAATTTCTGATTAGTAAAAAATATTTTTTAAATGATATGTAACCGTAAAATATAGAACACGAATGAATATAATTATATTAAAGATAAGAAACAATTCCTTGTTGAAAAACAATTTTCAACATGTTTTCTTAAATGTCTTGTAACAAATTAAAGAATAATTGCTTTTTATGCAAAAAGTTTTCTTTGTAAAGTCTTTGCTTTATGTTTCAGAATAAAAAGCAAAATTATTCTATTTTAATCTTCCAATTTAATTAAGAATAAAATTTAGTTCTAAGCAATGCTAAAAAATGTGACAAAAAATGATTAATTAAAATAATTCAATGATTGTATAACTGTAATCAATTAAATTGTTACATAATTATGAAGAACTTTTTCAGAACTCATTTTTCAATGTTTTTCTTCATTTTTGAGAACACGAAAACTTTTCTGTTTTTAAAACAACTTTTAACCATAAAAAAGTATCAAAAGCCAACAAAGTTGAAAAATTATTTTGTTTCCTTTCCATGAGCTATGTTTTTTTTCTGTTTTTTTCCCCCATTTAGCAATATAAAAATTTAAAACAAAAGATGATTAGATTTCTAATAAATTGATTTCTGTAATTTTTATATTAATTGCAGAAATATCAGGTGCTTTTTTCTAAATCCTTCTATTCTCTCTGGTTATATTTTTAAAAAAAATCAGAATGCTAAAATTATTTTCTAATTTATACATTAAGTTTCTCTTTATAATTAATAATATAACAGCTAATTTATGAAAATGTAAGAAAAGCGATTAATTTTATATTAAATTTTAAAAATTAATAAGAAGTATTTAATGAACATAATCTAAAACAATAATTAATAAATATAATCAATGAAATTTGATAAAAAAAAACACGCATTTTTCTTTAATAATGTTAATATGAAATCTAAATATAAAAAAAGGAATATTCTTCCCGAAAGAAAATTTACAAAAAACAGATATGTAGAATCGAATATTAAGATATAAATAAGAAGTTTAATAACAAAGAACATGCATTGCATGATATTAATACGTATTATTTAATTTATACCTATAGGCTTCGTGTTCGTATAAATAAAATAAATAATCTAGTAGAATTGGAGATTCAAATTTAAGAAATCTTTAAAATATCTTTTTATTTAAACGTGAAATACCATTTTTAGCAATAGTATTTTCAAATGAAATAATTAATACTAAGTTCATTATATAAAATCTAATAATTGCATACTAGTAAAATAAAATGACAAATTACAAGGGACAAATTTAATGGCTACAAGGGAATATGTATACTCTCATAAATTTGAATTAAGAGATGGGTTTTTTTTCCCACCAAAAGCGAATACTTTATGAAACCCTACTATGAAATAAATTACAGTTAAGTTAACAATTATAAGACCAGATTTTTAAATAAAATTAAACGGTGTTTACGGTTGATCAACTTGACTGTTACTTTTCTTTAGTATATTATGTCGTTATTAATATCTTATTTTGGAACAACAGGTTTTGTTCTATTTATGTTCACTGTAAGATAAAATAAATTATATGTGATTATTACCCCGTGAAATAGTTATTTCGTTTTTAAAAGAATGAAACAAGTTGTAATCCTTATCTTAATTTCATATGGTTTACTTTGAATTACACAAATAATCATTTATGTATAATATAAAAGCGTAATATAAGATATAAATTTTCCCCTTACAAACTCATCTAAAATTATTTGCTGTTGAATTTAAAATCAGGCCATGTTGGTTTGGACATACTTTCTAGACTTTGAAACACGATTTCGAATATAAAGCGCTCCGAAATCACCAAGAATTCGCCGTATCTAATATGTATAGAATCTGACGTCAAAACCGTATGTCCTCTAATGTGGCGTGGCACTTTTCAGAAGTGTACCTGTTACTTGGATTAATCAAAATTATGAAGTCTATTTTAAAAAAAAATTTCTTTCAAGCGGAATATTTGTATAATTAAAATAAGTTATTAATACCATAATTAATCTGTCATGGTTATAAATCAAAATTTAAACTTAGCTGTGCTACTCCGAAGCATCTTAACAAAATTCTGTTTTAGGATTGGAATCGTCTATATCTTTTTCTTTAAAATTTAATCTCAACTACAATAAGTATGAGATGCACTCAAAAATTGTATTCAATCTATTAAAGCACGAGCGCATGTCTAAGCACTTATTAAAGCAAGTAAAATATACATAAGTAGATATATAAAAACATTATTAAATATATAAAAAAAACATGTAAGATATACTTACTTATTCCTTACTTGTTAGATATATATACTTACTAGATATATTTATTTATATCTTACTTGGCAAATTATAATGTTATAAAATATATGAAAATTATTTTCAAAAATTAAATTAAAAAATGAGCGAAAAAGAAACTGATATCTACACAATGCTAAATATTTACATTTTGAGGAGTTGTAAAAAAGCTTTTTGTTCCATAATGTGCCATCCGAGATTAGTCGTAGGAAACAGTAAATTTTCCATTAATTTTAATAAGCAATTGAATTCATACTTTTTTTAAATCAAAGGGAGTGGTCTCCCTGAAGCTTTCTTACATAGTCTCTAATAACTCTAATTATGTATTATTAGACTATGACAATGCAGAATAATATTTACGAAAGAGCTTATTAAACAGAGATATTCGGCGATTTATCACTGGAAAGCAGTTGATACAAAAGTACCAGAAAACCATATATGTATTTTGGACGTTTGTTTTCCGAATGATTAAATCCGTAATTTGACATAAAACTAAAATTCAAGTCACAAAATCACATACCCAATTTTGCACATTTAACTGATTGCGGGTTTAAGCTATTGTGCTTACTTACTACGATACATATTACTTACATGTGAAAGAACAGAGAGACAGATGGTCAGTCCCTCGAAGGGTTTGGGTCCAAATTTGACATATGTCTACACATTAGATGGTAAATGGGTGAAATAAATTTCATCCATTTAGCTTTCTTTGTTTTGTAACTATCGTGTTAACTTATAATAGGACAGTCAGACAGACAGTGTTCCTTTGAATAGATTTCGTACAAAATTTGAAATTTTGTCTAAAATTCACATACTAAATTTCATCCATTTAGTTAAAAACAGTTTTGAATTATCATGTAGACAGACAGACAGACATAATTCTAAGAATGTATTTTTCAGAATCGGGGAAATCTAAAGGGTGGAGATTCATCAAACTCTCGAGTTCGAATTTTTTAGAGATTACAATATTTTCTCTTCTTAGACTATATATATGCGAGAAAGTAAAGAAACACTCTCTTTGAACATTTATTACTGAAGAGGTAACTGTCTGTTGAATTTGGTAGCACTGGGCCCAATAATCAGTTCTTAGTATTTTGAATGATTCTTAATCATGCATATCCTATCACACAGATAATATGCCATCTTATAAATATTTTAATCGATTCAATTTAATCACATTTAGATTTTCTTATTCTCTTTGTTACAAAAGCCTTGACATATCCGTATTTATCACACTTATAATAGAAGTATTTCCATCATTAATTCTAACTATTCTTCTATTTAAGAAGTTGGATTTTATTTTATCACTGGTGCATTTAATTGAGCTAATTAAAAGAAAAGTTTTCTATAGCGGGCATTTAGAATAAAAACCTCTCTTTTTATGCATTTCATTTATTAGTTAATTTCCCCAGCGTAAAGCAGGAAGGCTCTCTTATTATCCATTAATAAACAATGCAATAACTTGAGCTTGCACCGCTGGGAAATTGTTTTGTGAGATTTTAACTTTATTTCCTGGATAATTTTTTCCGGCCGTGCCTTGTAGCTGTCAAAAGAGATGGCCCAATTATCCCTAAAGAGGCAATCAATCACAAGAGCCCCATTCTATACTCTCTGTATAATATCATTTTTTGTGCCCCTTTGTTTTATTAGGAAAATTATTTTTATTCCAGAGGAAAAACCAGATAAAAATGTACTTCCTTCGTAAATGAATATTTGGTTATGCAAAACTAAAAATTCATTTCTTTCTCTTTTTTTTTGTTCGGGAAATTTGAGCACGTAAACATTTTAATTAATATTTTTATCATTATTATTATTTTTCAATCAAATTGGCTTCATTAAACTGTTTTGTGGACAAAAGAATACAACACTGGAAGTTTTTATAACTATTTATGCATATATATAAAAAAGACTTTTTTCCTTCTGTGTTTATTTTATAGAAACAAGATGTAAGTTAAACTTATCAGCTGAAAATTTTAATATTAATCTAAATTTATCTAAAAGAATTAAATGGTTCATTACTAATTTAATAAAAATGGGATTGGAAAAAATGTAATAAGTTATTTATATAAAAAAATTAAATCTACATTTGAAATTTTTGGTGTTTATTATGAATTTGAACAATGAAATGAAAACTGACCTTAAAAAATCGCTCTGTATAATCTGTATAACACTTTTTCAGAAAAGGACTAGTAAAATAATTTTTTCAAAAATCTGAAGAGCATTGGGCTGTATTTCCAATATTAAAAGTGCTGTTAGAATACAAACTAGAATTTCATTAAAAAATTTTAAGCAATCAATATTATATTTCAAAATTTTAAAAAAAATTAAATAAGCTTCGAATTCCAATCCAAAATATTTATCATTTTAATGCTCAATGATCGATTCAATTATTTTCCTGAGCGCCTTGATTTTAGAAAGCTTTCGTTTTTGTGCAAAGCAATTTTTATATCATTCACTTTAAACATTTTATTATGTTAAAAAATTCATGTTTTGTAAGTATTTAAGTATTAATAAGTAATTAAATGAAAAAAAATCTAATATTTATTTTTTGTTAATCGCACATGATTCAAACATTCGCTTTAACTGCTCATAATCTTGAGGTTATATAATGGGAAATTATTGTTCCAAAATTATGTATTTAAAATGAATCTTGAAAATTGTAGTGATTTTTTAAACTACTAGGATATAAAATTTTTCTAAAGTAGCATAAAAGGAATGTTTTAGCACGGTATTATACTCCGAAATTATTTTGAAAAAATATTAAAATTTCTACTTAATTTTTAACGAATAAGAAACCCAATTAAAATTTCGGAATACTTTTTCTTATTAGGTATCAATTGCAAAACAACTATGTGCTAAATTTGGAAACTCTAGATTCAAAGATTTGCCTGATAAAGGGTTTCGAGCGATTTTTACATCACACATGTGGCATGGCGTACTTATTATTTCCAGAAAGTACACCAGCATATAAACATTATCATCCACAACGACAATAATTATTTAAAGAATTTCAATAAGTCATCTTTCGATCCATACTTTCCTTCAATATTCGATATGAAAATAAACATGAAATAGTTTTGTCACGTATTTCTGATACTAACTTCATGCCGTAGAGTAACAATAAAATGCTTTTAGAATTTGAACAAAGATGTATCTGTATTTTCACGTAGTAAAAAACTGTGAAAGGAGATATATTCATTTTACTATCAAATATTTATACAGGAAAATAATTAAATTTTAACTAATGTTCAATACCATTTATTAACTCGCAATCTTCTTCGTAAAGTGAAAGAAGGAGCAGATTTTGAATTCTCCAAATTTTCGATTCTAAAGTATTTAGCCAATAAACATATCTGGAAAAGAAATATTTTAGACTTATTTACAATTCGGACTGTCATGAACCTTAAAATTTTTAAACTTTCGTCACATTCAAATTGAATGATTTTTAAACTTTGTCGAATTCGATGTCTATGTTCCAGTCCAAAACTTCGCTTTAACCACGCCAAAACGACTCATTAATTTAAAAATATCATAATTCATTTTGCGAATTCTATCCCGACCTGTAGAATTTTCAGTTTAGTGTAAATGAAAATTGTTCATTATTTTAATTAAAAGCAAACGTATCTACTATTCTATACTTCTAATTTCGTATTTTTTAGGCAATGGAATGGTTTAAAGTATGAAAATTATTTATAAACTTAAATATTATTTCATTTTAACCACTAAGTCACATATTTAGTCTACTCACTGAAGGTATCGGCTGATAAAACTGCAGCTGTTTAAATTTTTTTAATTATATTTAAGAAAATATATTTTCTTGTATTCTTTAGCTGAAATTTGCTTTTCAGATAATGCGAATAAAGAGATAAGTGAAATGAAAGGGCTTAGTGTAGACTAATAATGCATATCAACGAATCAACTAATGTAGACTAATAATGCATATCAACGAATATCAGAAATTGAATATATGTTTTATGATATTCAGATTAACGATTGATTTAAATTTATTAAATGCTTGTGGGAAATGACGATCTTCCATAAATATAAGATTGCCTTGTGCAACGCATTTCAAACTATAATACACTTTTAAATAAATCATGCTAAAAAATATTTTTTATAATATTACAAAAGATATTTTCATTAATATTAAAAAGACTTTGAAAAAAGAATTTTTTTAAAAAGAAAGAAAAAATATTAAAAGATCTTTTAGTCCTTAAAACGTAATTTATTATATATATATATATATATATATATATATATATATAAAGAAATCTTGAAATTAATTTTTCTTCCACTAATAAGTTGCGCCATTTGTATAGAATAAATTTAATTATTCGATTAACTGATAGCTTAATTCTGAAAATATCGTAATACAATATTACCATCCCGAATACAGAAACGTATAAGATTTTAAAACTCTAGCATATCTATCAGAAAATGAGAAAAAAATCGATTACGTATTCTACCTTCATAAACCTGAAATAAGTCATGTTAAATAAAAGTATATAAAAACAGTATTTTTCTACAGATGCAAACACCAATGAAAATAATTTAATAAAAAACATTTTACGTTGTTTCTACAATTAATTTTTTGTGATGTAAATCATATACAGAAACTTTAATGAAGACTGTCTAAGTTATGATTTTTTTTCAAAGTCTTCTTTGAATTATTATTCAATTTAAAAAGTTAACTAACAGATACATCAATTTTCGTTTAACACGTGCTAAAATATCGACCGAAATATAATCTCGCTAGTTATCAACAGAAAACTGGATATGTCAAAAGAAATTAAATAAGTTTTCGAGCATTTTTAGAACAGTTCAGAATAGAGCTGAAAATAATTTCGGTAATCGGAAAGAATATTTCTGTGGAATTTTTAATCTTTCCTCCTTGAAACAAAAAGGGATTATCGAAAATAGAAAAACGCCGAAAAAGCAATAAAAAGTTGTCTTTTTTCTTGAATATCTCACCAAATTCATGACTCCATAATTTGTTTTTCCTTGCTTGTTAATTCTCTTTCTATAACCGCTATGATGCCCGGGGCGACCATTTTATTCCTCGAGCAAGGAAATGATTGTTGGCGTTTTAGAAATGAAATGAAATGGTGTGTGAAACCGTGCGATCGTCTGCAAAGAATAGCCATTCGTCTTTTTTATTTTCCTTTCATTCCGTAGTTTCTTTGCCTTTTTTTAATGACTTCCTATATTATTTTTCTCTTTATCTTGTTTCTCTTATCTGTGTTCATATTCTCATAAAGGTTGCTATCCGAGAAATACATTTGAAATTCGATACTTAATATTAAATGCATAGGCATTTTATTGTAATAAATATTTGGTTATTTACTTTTTAAATTCTTTTAGTTTTAAATGAGTATCGAAAAGTATGTTCATAATCACAAGGCTATATGTTCATATTTCTAACGAGAGGAAGAAGAGTTTTTAGTTCGAATTTTAATGAATATATAATATTCAGCTGTAATTTTATACTTTAGAAAACTGTATGAAAATCCAGTAATAAACTGAAATGCTGCAATTTCCATTATTATGTTTCTTTGTTAAAGATCGCTGATGCTCTTAACAATGTTTTCAGCGGCATGAGAAACTTAACCACTCAAAAAAATTTGGCGATGTTAAGACAGATCTTTTGTATTATTAGATAAGAATATATATATAAAATGAAAAAGGAAAAAATTTAATTTCAGTTTTCCAAAAATATATATATTTTTTTTTAAATTTCGTTGTACGCGAGCTCTTTAAGAATACTAACCATTTGGAATTGTTTTAATTGGATTATTTTGTTTTAGGTAATTTTGTGGTAAAATTTCGAAATATCAAACGTGTGACTAAGATGGGATTCGGATTTTTAAGACCAAAATAGAAATAATTTTTAAAGGGATTAAAATTTACATCGACTATGCTAATGAACTATACATTGTTCTATCATAAATTTATCCTTGCAAAAGATGATTGTGAATTTAAAAATATTCTTTCTAATTCGTTAAGTTAATGTTTCCAGTATGGCAAATTCCAAAATAGGTTTCATTTTCATTTTATTGTAATTCTTATGTAGGAAGCAGTATTTACTATTTACATTAATTATTTATTTGTAGTGAGATTTTTAAGTGATTTTCAACCTTATTTAATTAAATTATACTTCAAAACATGCCTAATAATTGACATGTTACTGATCTGTTTAATCTTACCACAAACTTATGAGTTTAATTATCATCATTGTAACTTTGTAGAGGATATTTTTTAAGTCGGTATACAGTTAAAAATAACCAAATCAAAGGAAAAAGAAAGGCGATTAATATGGTCGTATTATTTGAAATGTCATCTCTGTAATAGATATATGTGTCATTTTTTCTATTTGCCTTTAGTATACAATGTGTACTACACATATACTTTTTTCTTCTACAAAGATGACATTTTAAAATTGGCAATGCCACATTGACGCATTTATATTTTTCTTTATATATTTATCAATATATCGACAATATATTTGTAAAAAGATAATTTATAATCTAGAAACTACTTTATTCGTTTATGTATTTTTTTTCTTTTTTTTTTAGAATACAAGGGATGGAAAATTTAAGTTTATGCAGGTAAGACATATTCCTATTTTGAATGAAAAAAAGGAGAATTATATGTATTGAGCCTTTCACTATTAAAAACAGCATGAACAATCTTGTGCTTTTTAAGATAATATGATTTACTATATTTTTTTAACTTTTTATCGGAGAAAGGTATTTTTACATTTCCAAATTCTTCTGAAAGTGATAATAGAAAGAGGAAAATGGTCGGAATCATTTCTTCAGGTAAATATAATTATTGAAATTTAAAACTGAACCATGGAGATTTTAAAGAAGTGATATAAAGCTCTATTCAAAATAATTTGGATAAATACAGTTTTAAATAATTCCGATTAGAATGTTTATAATCTGAAATAAATTTCTTTGTGCAAATTTCACTTCTATCTTTCAAATCATTAATTAATATTTATATGTTCCCTTCTGTTAATCATCACCTGAAAAATAATATAAAAAATATGAGAAAACTAATGAACATTGACTTTTGTATAGTGTTGGGAGAATATTTAATAATTCCTTCATAGTAATTCGATAGAATAAGGCAAATCTTTTTTAAAAGTATCTAAAATTATTATTTTAAAATTTTTTAAATAATTTTTTATTAAAAGTATTTTAATTTATTAATGAGAATTACTAAGTCTTCAGCTTTAGTAACTCTCGTTGAAGCCCATATATCTGATATTTAATCCGAAATTTGGCAATGAAATAAGAATTCTATGCTAAAAATATATTTCTTAAAAGTATAAATGTTATCGGAAATATAAATGCTTAAAGAAATATTTTAGTTCTTTTAGAATATTTTGACTGGGAAATTTGAATCATTTCTCAAAACTCTTCGAAATAAATTTCACTGATGCTTTCGTGTGAAATATTCTAATAACTCATTTTTTGCAACATTGATCACTCGGATTTTCTGATGTGTTGGCATTATACCAAAAAAGCACTTCCTTTCTTTCCTTTAAGTAAAAACCGCAGAATGTTTTTCTTCTCATATGTGTTACGGTTCAACGAAAAAAAACATATATTTTGGTGTAAATCCTGACAATTCTATAATATAGAATAAAAACATTTACAACCGTTTTTAAAACAACTATTTTAAACTCTTACTTCGCAAAATATCTAATCCCCCCCCCAAAAAAAGTCAGAGATTGTAAATCCAATTTCTTTATAAAGAAGAAACCGCAATTTTTGGCACCAAAAAGTGTAAATATTACTTTGAGAACATTAATCAAATTTCGTCTCTCCTTATCTAAACTTATTACTCTCAGTGGTGACTTCATACCCAATCTTTTTTTACCGCCAACAAAAGCTGTTGAAGAGAAAATATTTTAAACCTTCGCCGAAACGCGTCATCTCATTACAACCGTTATTGTTATAGGAAAAGCTACATAACGCAGTTGGCCAAAGAATTTCCTAGAAAAACGATGTTTAAAAAAAAAGCTTTCAGACCCTCTAATAACGTTCCCCCAGGCCTGCTTGTTTTGCCAGAATGTGCATTAGGTGCGCGGGTTGTTCGCTGATGAGTGTTATGATGGATTGAATATCTACTCCATCATCTCTCCATGTTATGGAACCTCGTAGAAAGGAAGTTTGTAAATAGTAGGAGGTTAACCTTTCATAAGGAGAGCTCCTGGGATGTGTCTGAGAGGTTTTGTGGCAAAGGAAGACACCAAAATTGCTCTAGTGCCTCTATCGAGCAATATGGATCAGATTTAGTAAGAAAGGGAGAAAAATCTACTAAATAATAAAGTAACACAGAATATAGTATTTGAGTGATAATTTGGCAAGGACTTTAAAATATAGTGTTGTATAAAATGCAATGTTTCTGTAATATATAACTTAAAACTAAATTAATTGTTTGTGCTCTGTAGTTTTAGACAACATTGTTCTTATATTAAATTAACACTGTAAATCTCTTCTAGGTGAAAAACTTTCAAAAAATTATGTTTTCTATTAACATTATGTATTTTCTGATAATACGCAAAAATGTATAATAAATAAACGGGGTTTTTTAAAAAATTTCATCAATAAATAAAAAATAAAAAATTGCAAATTTCAAGTTATTATGCGAGGACATTTTTTTTGAGTCACGTGGTATCAATCTGTCAGAAAAACAACATCATGTTCTCACATGACTCATATTTCGCAATCACTAACATTTAGAAACCATTTTTGAACATCTCAAATTCAATCGAGATCTAAAATATTTTTTTTTTCTAGATAAGAATTTTTTTGCGAAAAATTAGTTTAAACCGGTTTTAAACAATCATGTAACTATCAGATTACGAATGCACCGATATTTAGAAAAATGATTTTTTTTTCATTGCAAAATCGTTCAAGCTCCAAAATTTTATTTTAAGGTTTTATTTATTTATTTTTTTCGAAAATCCAGTTTAAACTGGTTTGGAATGATAACGTGACTATTGTATTATGCAATCGTCAACTTTCCAAAAAGGAATGTTTTTTTTTTTTTTCTTTTTCTCTCTGTCTTTCTCTCATCTCAAAAATCATTCGAGCTCCTAAACTTTCTTGCCAGCTGAAAAAATAGAATTTTTTTTAAAAAAATTATATTATATATATTTTTTTTATTAAAAATATTCTGTTCTTTGAATAATATTCTTTTATTTAAAAAAAGGGCATCCAAACAAAATCAGCAAACAATTTTTGTACAAGAGTTGATGTATATCAATAATTCTGATGACAAAATATGCCAAATTTCGTTCTCATAAGTTCTTGATTTTTTTTTAATTATCTTATCCCCTAACATCATAATTCTAATCAGTGGGAGTGGTCTACTCAGAACTTTCCCACATATTCTCTAATAAACTTCTCATGCCACAGAACCTCTTCCATGGAATTGGTGTAAAATAGTTTCTAAAATATTAATTTTTGGTGTGAATTTAGCATTTTTACTGAATCTATCATGTCATTCTTGGCGAGATATTTGATGATTAATCCCTGGTATTGGTTAATAGTATCCAAAAATCGAATTTGTGCTTTAGACACGTTTTCTGAACGGACTGAAACAAAAATTTGACACACTAGTCATAATAGTCAGTAGTGAGACATCTATAGTCACAAAATCAAATACCAAATTTGATACATGTAAATCACTGCGTTTTTTAATTATCGCGTTTACCAGTTTCTGAAAGCACAGACTGACAAACAATCAACCCTTTGTTGGATTTAGCTCAAAATTTTGCAAGTATCTACACTATAAATGTTAAGGCAGTGTATCGAATCTTACCTATCTAGTTCTCTTCGCTTTATAATTATCGTGTTAACTTGTATTCGCATAGCCTGACATCCTCTGAACAAATTTTGTTCAAAATTTGATAGAAATCTTCAATTTTGGCGCTAAGACCACATACCAGCGTTTTGAGTTTGTTTTTTGAATTATTTTTGTCACAGAGAAGCGGACATTTTCCAAAAATGTGTTTTTTCGAACTCAGGAAGGTCGAAAACGTGGAGATCTCGGTTTCGAATTTTTTGACAATTACTCTAATTAATCTACACTAAATATACGAATTACTTTTTTCATTTTGGGAAACATAAAATGTAGATATACTTCAAAATAACTAAACTGAATTTTTTAGCAATTAAATGCCTACCTTTTATCGATTTATTACTGGACTAGAATTCAAGACTCGATTCCTTTGAAAAGCCTCCGTGTATGTGGACCTGCCGACATAGGCCACATTAAATATATCAACTATCAAATACTGTTCTCCTGGTGTTTTTTTGGAGATGATAGTACTGATCCAATCAGCCTTATCATCAATCTAACCCCGATCCAAAAATAATCCTTCCAATGTTGATCCAAAAATAATCTTGAAGTAGATTTAAAAAAAATAGAATGTTAATATAATTTAACTATATAGTAATAAAATAATAGTAACTGTACAGTAATAAACAATTAAATAAATAAACTAAGGAGTGAACATTGAAAAAAAACAAGATTTCCGTCAAATGTAAGAGAAAATGAAATTTATCTTTCTTGGAGGCCGTTAAAAATCTTCATTTCCGCTGAAGTCAATAAGGAAGTGTATTTCTGTCAAATGTATTTACATACCCGCCTATAAATCAAACATAAGAAAAGACTTTCCAATTTGCGTTGTTAAACTAGTTTCAAAGGATGAAAAAAATAAGTTCAAGGACATTTATAAAGGATAACGGTCAAATTTATTTGGAGAGTTTGGGTAGCTGGTATGTATCAAGCGTATGTTAAATATCAACTTAAAGATAAAAAAATAAATTTAAGAATAAAATATAAATTTATACGTATACTATTGAGATTCTATTTAACGAACTCTTATAGTACCAATTAAAAACTTCGTTATGAAGAAAATTGGTTAAATAGAAATTTATGTTACGAAAAAGAAGAAGAAAAAATAATGAGTGTAACATACTTGTCTTCTTTTTTGATTTGATACATATCATAAACTGTAAAATAAATAAATAAACCTTTTTATGCTGGTTCCTTTCTTATAATAATTTTTTTTAAGAAATATTTTATATTTTTGTAAATATTGAGAAACATCATCTGCATTATTTTCTTAAAACTATAATCTTCTTCATATTGTATGTAACGTTGTTAGCATTTCAACTCGTGAAATATTTTTAGCATCATTGACATCAAAATCTCTCATTTTAGTCTCTTTATTATTTATAGTAACATTTTGCATCTCTCGTTCTGCGTTCAGCGATCGCAATATTTTTGAAATCATGTAGAAATTGAAAAAGTTCTATATCTTCAACAACTTCCAAGTTTTTTAGATGCTGTCTTTTTTTTTTTTTTTTTTTTTGGCAGACGATTTGCTTGATTTTGTTGCATTTTCGGAAAATGATTAGTTCTGAACATTCCAAAAAATAGTTTTATAGAAATGATCTTTCGGAATATGGAGAGTAAGAAACATGGAGAGTTGATATCATACAAAACTAAGAATCTTGAAAATATTTCGTTAAGGGGACGATGGACTCTAATAAGCACTTTTGCAAATTATTCTGTTAGAGTATAAAATGTTTTATGCGTATGTTTTAAAATATAAATACATCAAATATATTAAAAATTCTTTAAAATGAAATACCTTATTTATAAAAATTAGAAGATGTATAATTTTTAAAATTTTCGAAATATTCCAGGAGATTTAATTTTTAATTTTTTCTATTATTTTTTCCCTTACTACCTTATATAAATTTATCCGAAACAAAACTGTGTACGATTTTTTAATTCCAAATAAATGTTAATTTTTAAAATATAATTTTATGCACACTCACTGCATTTTCAGAAGAATTTTTCTCAACTAAAATGAATTTTTAACTATTAAAAAGAAATTAGAAGCATAAAATGCTTACCCTGTGTTTTTTTTAATGTTTAACAAAATTCTCTATTATCATTTTTTTTTAATTTCCCCAAAAATTAAGACACTTGAAACATTTCAAAGATATTTAAATCTAATTAGAATATCATTTTGAAAAAATTCATTAAAATGTACTTTTTTTTCTCTGGACCTTTCAGATATTCATTTTATTGAATAATACATTTTCTAATGCCATTTTAGTTGAATATAAATATATATTTTAGTGATAAAAAATTAAAAATAAATTTCATATTTTCTCTTATTTCAAGGTCCACTGTCCTCTTAAATAGCAGTTCGGTTAATGGAGATAAGGAGACTACTTTTGGTACCAAATTACTATTCTTTATACCAGGAGGAAAATATTTGGAATAAAATGAAAAACATTGATTAAAGTATTCAGTTTCATAATATAGTAATATATTACTGCCTTTTGATGGATTGACAGCAATAACACGTGTAATCAATGGATCTAAAAGTTGTTTTCCGTGAAGACAAAAATCAAAGGTGATGAAATATCTGTGATACAAAGGATCTCCCTTTTAAGAAAATTTCTTTGCCATCAGCCGGGAATGTATAGTTTTAAAATATAAAAGAAAAAAAACATTTTTGATCTCATGTTATGATCTCTTGTTGAATATACAACACAAGTCAAGGGAACACTGGATATTTTAACAAGTCATTGATTATTCTTTTAGTTTTAGATTACAACCATAGTCGTAAATTCGCATAGTTGTGAATGAGTTAATCTTAAATTAATTTAATTAACCATCATAAAGAACTTTAACCTAAACTTTAAGCCGCTATTACCACAGTAGTACGATTCAACAATTTCTTATGATCAATTTCAAAATCCTACTTCTCTTTAAACAATGATTTTCGACTTCATCAAACACTTGAACAATCAAAAATTAATTGAAACTTACGACAGGACCGCTGTAAACCAAGGTTGCGATCATTATGCTCCGTTAATCTTTTATTAGCAAACGAGCTTCATCAGGTACGAGTACGGGTAATTATTGAACGCTTTATTAAAGAGCTTTGTGTGCATTCTCTTTTTATATCCAGCATACTGGTACTAATTTCGGATTTCTGAAAATTGGAGTTAATGAGGGAGTTGACTTTACTGATGGATTTATTTCAGGTTCGAATAATTGAGTAAGTCTTGAATATTTCATTACTCAGATGAACTTGGCAGTCAAGAGGAATGGAGTCACGTTGTTATGTGTGGATAATTCCGAAAAGTTCATCAAACTTTATTGACTTTAGTAGAAAGGTGTTGATTTAGTAGATGCATTGGCCTTCATTTAGCTATATTTAGGCAAAATATATCGTCAATATTAGAGAAAGATATATTTATAATATATCTAAAAATTTAAAAAAATGCTTTTAAGCATTTTATAAAAAACTAAATATTTTTATAAAAGGCTTGCTGATAAAAATAATTCATAGAAAAAGCTTTTTTTATAAAACATTTTTGTTAGTAGTATCTCAGGAAATCATTTCTTTTGCCAATAACCTGAAATTAATTGTTTTTTTACATGTTGATGTATAAGAAATATTCAAAAATGATAAATGTTTATTCAAAAAGTTTCTTTAATATTTAAGACTAAATATTTTTATAAACCACTTTCTTATAATAGTATCTCATAAACAAGCATTTTTATAAAACATTTTTATTAGTAATGCCACAAAAAACCATTTATTTTACCAATAACCTGAAATTAAACTTTTTTACATGGTGAAATGCTAGAAATATTCAAAAACGATAAATGTTTATTCAAAAAAAAATTAATACCAAATGTAAAACATAATAAAAGCGAAAAATTCTTCAATTACTAACAACAACTAAATTATTTCAATTACTAACGAATACTAAAGGAACAAAGTTTGATAAATCAATTTATGATAAAATATTCGAGGCATTTCTATTTGGATATATTTGCATTCTAATAATATTATCTTTTATTTTATTTTGCGAATTGTCCCAGTATATTTTGTTATTATTTTATATTATACTATATTATATTATACTATATTATATTATACTATATACCAGTTATATTTCTAATGCCATTGAATTTGTCTTTTTGCGAATGGCAACATTGTTGTAAAAAGAATTCTGTATTCATGGTCGTACTGTGCTGTAGGCATACTTTTCTGTCATTTTATTTATGTGCCGTCCTCGTCTTAAATGTGAAAATAACTATCGTGTATGCAAGAACTCTCGCCTTTTAGCCTAAACCGACTAATTTCCTTAAAGTGTGAGCAAGAATTTACGATAGATTAATTGATTCTATTTTCTACCCAAAACATGAACTAAACAATATATGTTGGATCGTGCATTCTTGAACTCTGATCGAAAAGGCCCTATTAAATATTAAAATGCATTTTGTTCTAAGGATATTTTTGATATTAAAGAGAAATTCCTTTTTCAACTCTAAATAAACAGCGAATAAAATATTTTAAATTAATACTAATGGAATCCTTTTATTATCTACTGAAGAAACTTAAACAGAAAGGCTTATAAAAGGCTCTTAAAAATAATTCAGAAAAAAAAATTATCATGATATAAATATTTATATTTTTAGTATTTTTTTATATTTAAAGATTTTTAAGCATACAATTTTTGATGCCTTTAATAATTCGTTTAAACAGGAAAAGAAACTGAATTTTTTTCTCAAAACATGTAGCACATTAGTTTAGGAATCACTAGATACTTCATTGAGAATTTTAAAATTAACCTAACTGATAAATTTAAATTAATAATCATTGTAATTAGATCTGGGAGAGAGAAAAGGGGTGATTGTAATACAGAATCATTCTTAGCATAGCTCAACAAACTAGCAGGATGAGAGTTCCCTTCAGTAAAATTTATATCATGAAAGTTTGTTTTTACTTTCCTTTATTTTAATAAAACGAATTTGTGCCAATACCTCTAGAAAATCTGAATAAAGGCATTCTCTTCCTAGAACTAGCAATTACCATGAACACCAGAGAGTCAATGCTCCAAACAAATAATCTAAATCAATACATAAAAACAGTTTTTAAAAACAACTTTTATAAAATGTACAAAACAATAGACATTTTTTCTTTCAATTTTTTTCTATCTTTCATTCTTGAGATCTATTGTTTTTCAAGTACCCTTCCAACTGACACTGATATTGGAATCAAAAGGGGATAAATTTAATGATTAGCCATCTTTGGCGACCAGCTAATTCGTTGGGATTAATGGTCCCTAAAATTTTCATTATTTTATGCAATTTAAATCATATAACATCGTAACAGCTTCTTCAGTAAAATATATTTAAGTTATAACTTTTGATAATCACATAACTCATACATTATAGCTGTCTTATTCTGTTCTTTTCATTGTACTATGTATTTCTCTAATTTTATGTCGTATCCCGTAAGATTTGAATTTTAAACTGAAACGGAAATCGATTAAAACTTTTTAATTTTTTATATATTTTATGTGATATTAAAAAGAGTCATTCAATAAAAATTTAGCAGATTTATCGTAATTCAGTCTTTAATTATAATTTCAAAAGGGCTTTAATGACATAAATAATTATATTTTATTTTTTCAGTCAATAAATTTTATTAATAGAGCTTCTGAAAAAATTATGTAGCCTGAGTTTTATTCAAGATCTTTGGTCCTAAACAATCATACTTAATAATATCTAATATGTCCTTGACCCTATCAAATCAAATAACGTTTCAATCTTCTGCAACCAAATCTGACTAAGATATGAAGCTTTAAATATCACTATTTTAGGATAATCACATTTTCATTATATTAAGCCAATCAACTGTTTCGTTATTTTAGGCCAATCTGCCTTGGAGAAACTCCAAGAATGGAGTGATTTGAAATCGCTTGTTTTTGTAAAATGGTGATGTAGAGATTTTCATACCTCAACTGAATTTTTGTCGCAAAAGAATTGACTTTTTTTCAAGAATATTTTAATAAATAAGTCTCATAGAGCCGATGGTCTTAGTAAAATTTAAGATAATATAATTCATCAGAACAATTATTGACTTAGACTACATAAAATAGTATTCTTTACTTCATTTAGACTATTTTTTCTATTAGATATATATAAATCCAAAATAGTAACTGTCTATAAATTAAATATTGGTACCCGATTAGAGTAGACATCCTCTCTCTACATATAAACCATTCTTATCTAAATTATTACTGAATTATTGAATTAATAATACGTTTATTTTGATAGTTCACAGAAACCTTTTCTTGTACTTACTTTTCTGGAAAATATCATGTTTTTACCGACACGTGATGAAATTAATACTTTTCTAGGTTTAATTTGCAGAAAGAGTTAATTTTTTAACTTAAACGTTTGTGAACAGAACAGCAACGCGTTAATAGGATCCAATTTTTCCCATGCACATATAACAAAGTAGTTCAGATTAAATTTTATTTTTATTTTGTATGAAATAAATTGTTGTAAAATATCTTAAAATATTTATATAAAAAATTAATTAAAAATTGATGTCAATTTATATGGCAAAATATTGGCATTATTGAATAGATAATATTTTGAGTTATAAGTTGATATAAAAATTATTTTTACATTGCAATATTTTTAGAAGTTATCACAGAGAAACGCCAAAATTTCTCTTAATAATTAATTAATTAAAATTTCTAAAAAATAATACTTCGAAGTGCATACTCCAACATTCCAAAGTATATATATGCCAAGTTTTGTTAGCTTAAAATGAAGCATTCTAGTCCGTAGAGCACTAGCACACAGACGCGCACATTCATCTTTATTTAAGTAAAAATTAAATTATAATTTATTTAATGTTTTGCTGATAATATTTGATGATTAACTGATAACTTGAAAATATGAAAGCGGAGCACTACCAAAGAAAATACATAAAAAATTGCAAACTTCTAGCGAATCAGGAAGGAATTGAAAAGTAGATGATAAATTTCCTCTTTTTAAATCTGAAACAAATTAAATTGTTCACGCGAACGTAGCATGGCGCCAAACTTGGCGGTCTTAAAATTACAGCAACCCTTTTACGCACCTTATCGCGTCGAGTCTGTCAAAAATTCATTAAAACGTTAACCAGCATCGGCACAACAGCCACCACAGAAGCTGTAAAATGCTTCAATTTGTTAGGTTTAACAAAGTTACCGCAATGTTATACCGCAGCAGCCATGTATTAAGGATTTCATGTGAACTCTGATTCTCGCACTTGTATTTGAATTGTTCATAGCAAAAGGATTGTAAATATTTGTAAATAAAGATCAAGTATAGTCCAATGCTCACTTCGAATCAAACAAAATTGCTCAACATGACCATTTTCACCATTTTTTTCCTTTATATTTAGTGCATTTAATTTTTTGATTTGTAAACCGTACCGTTAAAAAATACCTCTACTTTAAACTGCTAATTTTGTCACTAACATATTCTGGAGTGCTTGAATTCTTACCATTTTGTATTTCAGAGTAATAATGATAATGTTTTTAACAAATATTTTTCATTATAATAATTTGCATGTCAAATGTTACATGCAAAGTACTACTTTTTATTTGGTCTTACCAAATATGGTTATTATGTGTGTCGAATAAGGTCATAAGATTATATAATGTAATTGATGCAAAACAATGGGTTACCTTCATAAACATCAAAACTTTTGCAGAAACTTTCTTGAAAGGCATGCAACTTATAGAGTTATCGCAAGAATAATCTTCACATCTTCATACCGAAGCCAAAGATAAATCAAATTATATCTAATTTCATAAATTATCCATTTAACATCAAATGAACATGACAATGCAAAGAATTTGGTCAAGGAAATCGAAAGTTATATGACACTATCTGTGCCATAGAAAGGGTTCCTAAATATTAAAAGGAAACTAGTAGTTTTGTTTGTGGAACAAATCTGATATTGTGTTCGATTCATTTCTATTGAACGAGATGTCCTTCCGTGCAACTTGAACGAATAAAGTGACTTATTATCAACTAAAACGTAAAGCTTACGGACACATTCAGAATCTTCTTCCCAATTAAAATTCGATATATCCTCCTACTTTATAAAAAAAAATACTTTTACCCTTTATCATTGTCCAATGAACCAAAAATCCAATATGTGTTATCTAATGTTTATACAGAATTCCGCGATGACATCTCCCCCGCAAATAGCAATTAAACTTTAAACGTAATCACAACTTCAGTTAGTAAAACAGCAGTAATCGCTACGTAATCGAAATTCATCCGATATGTTGCCACCAAGTAATTAAAGTTCTGGAAGTATTGGAAAACGAATCATTTCACCAAAACATTCCACCTAACAAACTTTCCGTCTGGTTAAGCTTTCAAAACTTAATACGAATGAAACAAAAATGGAACTGAGAATCTAAAATACGATTTATAAAAGCTTTATGTTCATAAACAAGCAAATATAAGAACAGACGTAGGGTATTTTGTTGGTCTGATCTCTGTACAATGTGTTATTAATCTAAATCGCATTTAAAGTACTTTGCTGCTAAATTCAACTAAAAAATAAATCCTTTATAGCTAAATTCGACTTCTTAGATTTGTTTTATCGTTAATTTTTAATATTATCCTGCATTTGTTTTTACTTTTTAGAGTATTTTATTAATACCAATAAAGGAAGGCCAAAATAATTCGCCTATTTTTATCTAATTTTAAGCTTTTACCAGTTTTGCCAGTATTGTGAAATAACTATTTTGAAAACTGAATTGAATTATTGATAACAAAGTTTTACCAAAAAGTAATTTTCTTTTGGTTATTTTAGGTTTTCTAACGAGATTCGAAAGAATGCAAGACGTGTTTGCAAATAAAATTTTTTAGCAACTTTACATATTAAAATCAGAATTAAGAAAGAATAAAATTTCTTTTTCTTTCTTGAAATATAATTTTCTCCAATAATTTCTTTTTTTAATCTCGTTTCGTTATTGATATTTTTATTGAAACAATAACAACTGAAAATAATTTAAAATATTTTTAAATAATTAATTTAAAAGTTTATTTTACTTAAAAACATGGCTGATTTTTTATTTTTTCATAAAAATTTATGAATTCACTACAACTTAAAATGGTAGAAAGAGAAATATATATTTTCTCTTATTAGAATTCCATTATGTAGCATAGACTTTTTTACTACCGAATACTGCAATAATTATAATAAATAAAAACTTATTAACATTATTTTCAGGTTCGATTTTGGTTATATATAACTGCTATATAGTAAAAAAAAAAAAATCTATGATGCATTCAAAAATAATCAAGTTATATAAACAAAGTTTTGGCAAAAATAGACTTAAATAAAAATTTTGTGAAATTTTAGTTACAGAGAAAATTTACACTATCTGAATATAACAGAATTATATAATGTACTTTATATAATTATACCACATATTTTTTAAAAAAAGTAGAGTCATACATTTTAAAGGGTACTTTTAATTCAATTCAAATCTATGAGACTTGATTCTTTGTACATTGAGTGTTTCGTAATTAAATTTTTTCTTTCAACTCATATCACTTAGATTATACGAAAAGAATAATTATTTTCCTTTATTTCCAGCTCATTTCTTGCATATAGAGCTTAGGTTTTTAATTATGTTTATTGTTAGTTTTAAAATATAGTTGCAAACAGAATATGTTACCGTAGAAATCTTATTAAAGAAAAATCTTTTAACTTTTTTCTATCTGCATTTACATTTGTAAAGCTGCAGAAACACTTGTAGGAATTTCACATGGGTTTTTCTTTTAAAAAATTGACACAAACTGAAATATATGATAATAAATTCAACTATGTCTTTTTTCTATGCTTCTTTGTTTGGTGATAGCGAAATGCAAAGTAAGGCTTACTGGATGTTAAAAAAACGTGTCACAGGATTGTCAGGGGACTTATTTTTTAAGCATATTTTGCAAAATTCTACAAAATTTTTTATAACCTCCTTAAATAATAAAATAAAAAGATAATTACTTTCATAAAAAGTAGCCGGGATATTCAAACAACTGAAGTCGTAATTTTATTCTTTTGTTTAATGCTGTATTCTCCGAACTTCTAACGGATAAGAAATCTGTTTCTAATGTAATTTCCAATGATCTGATCTTGATGGAGGTTGTCTTTATTCCTCTTAAGATATCCATATATACTGTAGTTAAGTAAATGATGTGTGATATTTTCTTATTATCTGTCTCCACTAAACCAATGTAACTGGATGAAATATTAACAATGGCTGAGATACTAAAATGTTAACTTTAATATCTTTATATGAGTCTCTCAAAGTAACTCCTCTTTAATTATAGCTGAAACATATCAAAGTATACTTGAGCATATTTGAATTACATTCTGAAAGCAGCTTCGGTCCATATCCAGCAGCACTGCCAATCTTATAAGATTTATTTTTAATATCTGAACATAAATATTTTAAGGTCGGTAAGGGACTTCAAAAAGAATTTTTACTAGTGAAATATGGCTAAAATGACCAGAAAAAGATTTTAACAAAATGAATAAAATTGGTTATGTGTTTAAATTCAGTTTGAACGTCTGAAAGACATCTGATCATTCAAACTATATATTTAGGCTAAATTCTTCTTTTCTTTATCCATCTGGACCAAAATTTGGCATAAATCTTATAAATAGATGTAAGTAATCACTAACCAAATTCCATCAATCCAATTTTTAAATCATCGCGTTTATTTACAAAAGTAGAAACGTTGATAATATATCACTTCCAATATACTAACTATTCATTATATTTTATTTAGTGTATTTAATTTCGAAAGATTAAAATTAAAGAATTTTAGACTTAGGTCTTTATCAAAAACATTTTAAACTTATGTCTATCACCTTTAACTTCTAAAAAGAAAATATAATATAAAAAATCACAGTGGAAATTTTTTATATTTCAGTTATATAAAACCTATACAGGAATATTTAAAACAGAATTCGAAAAAAAAATTTATACTCGTTAAAGGCTTATTAAAAGCTACATAATGCCATTTGTTTCTTCCTAAATCACACAGAAATATTAATTGCACTAACTTTTTGTATTAAACTCCAAAGCTGACTATCACAAAACAAATTGTTAATATATGTTTTAAGAGAAAATTCTAGAAATATCTTTAACAGCATCCGTAGAAAATGATCCTAGATAATCATCAGTGGCTTCTAATTCCATCAGACATATTCAAAAACAAAACAATCGCTATTCATAAGTAACTACATTCATTCTTCGCGATAGCACACTTTTAGGATCACTTTGCAGCTAAGCAGTAAAATGATGCCTCTGAATATAATAAAGCATAATAAGGTTTAATCAATGTCAAAGTTGGTAATGCGAGCCTTCAGTCAGCTCAGTTAACGAAGTGTGATGATGACAAAAAGAAATTTATTTTTATATATTTTTTCGTAGGCCTTTTTATATTCATCACTAAAGAATATGAAGTCTGTAAAGGTAAAAAAAATGCATATTAAATGTCATTAAAAAAAGAAATTTTATTATACAAATTTATTTAATTTGATTTATTTCATGTGCTTAAAAATAGAATTTTGTAATCAGTTTTCACTCAGTTTCTTTGTGCAAAAGTTTTCAAATCTACGTAACTATGCACTTCAAGTTCTATGACATTATTCTGTTTTTATATATTCAGAACTAAATTATAGTTAATTCATATCACTAATTAAATTTTGATTCAAAAGAGAAGCGCCATCTACTTATGAATTCGTAAAAGAAAATCGATAACAAGATATTTTTTTAATTTAATGAATTATAAATTAAAAATGGAAAGAAAAGCATTTCTGTTTATAAATACATTAAATATACGTGTTTTTAAAAACTTTTTTTTTATTAAAGTTACTTTTATTTAAATAACTGCCTATACGTATGCAAAAATGAGGAAAATATTCTTGTATTTGCACTTTTAATACAATTTAATATGAATATTTTGAATAGTTTTGTATATACATTTATTTAGAAAATAGAACATTTTATATAACATACATAATTATGCATACATTTATTCAAGATTGGTTAAGGTATTATTAATCGATACTGTCAGTCATGGGAAAGAATAAATTTTCTAAAATATATAGAGAGTTTTATAAATTATATTAGCGACTAATATAATTTCAAACTTTATAATTTAAATACTTATAAACTAAATAATTATAAACTTTAAATTTTAATTATATTTTTCTTATTCTAAATAATTATAAACTTTATTAGTTATATTTATCATAATCTAAATAATTATAAACTTTATTAGTTATATTTATCATAATCTAAATAATTATAAATTTTATTAATTATATTAACCATTTTATAAAAAATGATTTATTACCTTACTTTTCATAATATTTAATAATCAATATTTCTTGAATAGCGTCGAATAAAAATTTAAACAAAATATTCCATGATATTTTTTTAGTCTCTAATAATGCCATTCCTAGTTTATTATTCACAAACCAAACGATTTTAATTAAATATTTATAATGAGCTAATTATTTCTACGAATAAATAAATCGTTTTCATGGACATATGAAATAAAATAACAAGGCAAATAAATAAATAAATAATAAATTCAATAGCCAATTCTGAAAAAATTTGGAATGTTGCAAATACAGTTTAATAATCCAATGCAGAAACATTTTATATCTGAAGATATTAAAATGAAATATTTAAGTCTATTAAGTTTTTGCTTATTTATTTCTCAAATTTGTGCATTACTGGACTATTTTTTCAATATAAAATGCAACTATGGAAAATTTTTGTAATTTGTCACATGTGAAATTACGATAGAAAGAAACATTTCTACCAGATGATGTTTCATTTTAAAAAGAAAGATATTTTCAAGTGATTTATTCTTATTTTAATGCCGGGTTTATACTCGGCCAGTTATAAAATTACCAGTTATAAAGCGCATGCTTAGAAAGACTAAAAAATGCTGTTCGGTCGATAACAAGTAATTGTCCTGACAGAATAACAACATACCACTGTACTGTATTTCTTTATTACTGCGCATGCGTTTGTAGAATTTGTCGGGGGGGGGGGGGTTGAAGCACGGAAAGAAAAATTTATCACTTATCATAGATTAATTACGGCATTTTTTGCTCTTTGTTCTTTCTGATGAGAGGCTGCGTTTTTATTCTTTATATTTGTCATTTCTTTTTTATAGTTTTCCCAAATTTATACATATTTTTTTTACCATGTTTCTTTGTGTAAATATTCATCATTTTAAAAAGATACGCAGTAAAAAAGAAAAATTCAGGGACGCCAAAACGGCAATTTATAGCCATGCATGGAATGCTGGAATCTATCTTATGAAATTATGGCAAACATAAATCAGTCTCTTTCTGCTCATGCGCTGTCTACTGGTCTACTTATAACTGGCCGAGTGTAAACCCGGCCTGATCGTATTCACGGGTTTTTAGCTTGAAGGATTTTATAATAATGTTCCATGTTTTAAGCTGATGGGATGCGATTCCATTTACAATTTTGTCAAAAGACAAACAACACTTTTGCTGGCAAAACATTATTTCTTCCACTCATTTTTCACACTTTAAATCCACATCAAAATTAGAGTAACCAAATGTATTTTGAATTAACGTGAAATAAATTTCAGAACGAATCGAACAAGGAATTTTTCTTATGTTAACAAAAATGAAAAATTGATGAAGTTTTAAAGGGACATAATCTGCAATCTATGTTCTTTCCTCAAAAAAGAAATTTTCTTTCTCGTCTAATTACATACTTAATGGAATAGGTTCATGGAAGCGAGTACATTTCATCGATCTGATTGAGCTAAATTTAATATGCCAATAATTTTTTTTTTCTTATTTTAATAAAATTAGAATATGCTTTTTTAATTTGTAAGAAATTCGAACCTCTAATTCGAAGCATAGTGGTATGATAAAATTTTATTCGACTATCTAATTATTTAAAGAAAGATTATATACAAAAATTGTGTAACTGTAGAAATTACCTAAATTTTTACTACATTACAAATTCGCTATTAACGTCTCAATTCTAAATACTTTTGTTAAAATTCTTTATCTTTTTACACTTACTGTCAGTAATAGATTTAAACACTTGCTGCCCTAAGCAGGAAAAATTAAGAGGCCCTTAATTTAATTTCACATCTCTACACCTTTTTAACTAATTCAATATGCTTATTAATTATTGTAGGCTAATTTTTATATCAGTAACTTTTTTTTAAATATACGTTTTTATTTTAGGATGATTCATAATTGAATGGCATTTATGTTTATGCGAAGTATTTAATTAGATGCGTGGTTTTTTAAGTATTCTAATGATAGTAATGATGCAATTAAGAACTGAACAATTATATGACAAAACACTAGTATTATTTTTATATTTTATAATTCAAAAAGTAGGCAATTAAGCTAACAACAATTTTTAATGAACTATTTGAGACCTCGACTTTCCTAACACAGTTTATAGAACTGCATGAAATTGTAAAGTATTAAATACTTTAATAAAGCATAGATCACGCCATAAAAATTTATGCATTTTCGTAAATAATATTGTATATAGGTACTCAAAGTTTCATATTTACCATAGATTATCCTTGAAATAAGATAACATCAGTCTTGAGTTGAAGGCAAGGAATATTAAAGAGTAGAATACAGAAATTTCATTTGAAAATAAATATTTCTTATAAATTTTATTTAAAACATTAAAACAAGACGACTTTGCATCAAACGATCAATCAATTGGTAGCCCATGCATATAAGCTCTTAAATAATAAATGAATATGAGCTTTTTTAGTGAATCACTATAAAAATAAGGAATAAATACCCTATTTGGAAAAAATGCAACTGAAATTTATTAAATTTCACTTATTAAGATTCAGCAAAAAAAAAAATTAAATAAAACTAACATATCAGAAAGCACAAAAATCGCAGTGCTATCTGCAACAAAATTAACACAAAAATTGCACTTTTAAGTGTTGTATTAAGGATTAATGACTTCATCAATCGGAATGTAATCGGATGGATACTGCTTTGCAAGATTTCGAGCAAATTCTGCCATTTCATATCCGTCTTCTATATAACTTTGTATTAATTCTTCAAATTCTGCCTCTAGATCATCAAAGGATTCCACATTATACTGTATTCTAGTTTCTTCATCCAACAGTACCATAACTTTCCTGGGTTTGCTTCTATCTTGCTTGAACGAAGCTTCTACATGCAGAACACCATAGCAATCAAACAAAGCTCTAAATGTCTCAGGATCGACGTCATCTGGAATCTCGAACTTCCGAGTGAATTCACGAGAAATTATACCATGATCATCCATCAGTCTCCCATGCTTCGCATGAACTTGAAGGTACTTTTCATGGACTTTCACTTCTACGTCTTTCGGCGAGAAGTTGCTCACGTTCAACTGTACTAGAAATTTTTTACTGTCTTTAGATAATTCTGCATGACAATCAGAAGGTGAAGGTACCCCATAGAAGGTTCTTGTATCTTCTCTTTCCTCTATACTGGAGGAAAGCCTTGCTCGCCTGGAAAATTCTTGCTCCTGGACAATTTCCGCAATTTTGTCTTCGTCACTACTTTCGTTTTTGGAAAGTGTATGCTCCTTAACACATTTTACATCTTTCTCTTCCCCTGCACTTGCGAACTCGGAAATTTCTTGTTCCTGAAGGGCTTCTGCAACTTTGTCTTCGTCTGTACTTGAAATCGCGTCGTATATCTTTGCATATCTTTGATTGATATTTCTACTGGTTTTTCCTGCTTTCTCTAGCTTCTTTAGAAGGCGAATGGAAGTTTTAGCCATATCTCCCGCAGCAGTTGCAGCAATTTCTGCTAGTACTTTACTGTCGAGCTCTCTGATAGATTTGGGATATGCTTTATTTATATACTCTTCTTCAGCTACATCAATGTATTCTCTCAATCCTTTTAGTAATCTGGTGCACTTAGGATCCATGCTTCTGTTTCTGAAGAAATGAAATTATAGTGGAAATCCTGTTGAAATCTATTAGCAATTCTTCATATAGACTAACAATAAACTTTTCCTTTAAAAGCGCATTGGTACAGAAACAATGTATCAACTCGTGACGTCACCAAGATATGTGATTGTGATTGGCAAAACCAAGCAAAATATCTGTTTTGAAAAATCCTTGACAGCACTTTCTCACACTTCAAATCAGAGACATTTATTATTTTTTGATTTCTTAATCTTAAAGAGATTAGCATCGATCTTGATTTATAAAACAAATATTTAGTGATATTTGGAACTATTTCAAGGACAAGAATGCAACACAAATTTCACCAAGTATTTTGTAGGCAAGCACAATACCAAGCAATTTGAAGCTAAGCATTTTTAAATATACTTGGCTTCACACTCCAAAAGAAGAAAAGGATTACTTCTGTTTGTAATTTATCGGTTTGGCAACAGACTACTCTTAAATTATCTGGATCCGAATTGAATACATTTCATCGTGCTATTTATAACCTTTATTGTTTGAATACCTGTTTCATAAAAAGAATTGGAAGACAGTACTACTAATATAGCTCATTATACAGTGATTATTAACTTTTTCAACATTGTTGTAATTCTATTTCTACATTATAACAGTAATTCCATTGATAATGAACAACCCTAACATCTCATGGATCCAAAATGGTTACCATATTAGTAAAATACAGAAATAAATTCTAGAAAATTCTTTTGAAGGTCAATCTTAATTTTTTTTCGGACTAGTTCTTTCTGGTTTAATTTGATATGATTGTAGTATGGGGCTGCTTTGAGGTGTCAGTGTAATAACCACAGATTTCCAGGCTCGAAAATAAATTCCATTCAAAATCCATGATATGCGGAGTTCTAGAACACGTTATATCAAAAGTCGAGTTGCAAACATACTTCCATTGTTATTGTATGGATGTGTGAAAATGGTAGAGATACCTTTATTGTCCTCAAAAAATTATGAGATCCAGCTCTTAATAATTCTTCTGAAATAGCTATCTTCGAGATTAAACTGAACATACACAAGTTACACAGGCTTGACTGATCTTCGGTAAAATCGGGTTTGGAATCTCGGATCCTCGAGTTCTGATTTTTCAGCCCAGATCATCGCATCTTTATCACATGATATGAAACAACGCAACAAGAATTTATCTGCCATTATTTAAGAAAGAAATGCTATGGTGTTTCTCTAAAACAATTTCGATTTTTAAATATAACTGTGGGTTCAGCATTATATTCCTCCTAAGCTCGGCTTGGTTACAGATGCACTTGAAATTTTTTGCTATATGTTAAATCTCAGCATGCTAATGTAATGTAAAATCTGTATAGTTTTGCGATAAATTCCTGTATTATTCGCATCGGTTAGGGTATTTGCAAAAGAACGATAATCATCGCCAACACCTTTCGAGTAACCTTCCAAGTTGGAGGACAGTCTAATAAATAAGATTAAATCCGCACCAAATCCAATGTAAGACAAATTACGAATATGATGAGAGAATTTTAGCTTAGTTTAAATTTCTGATACACCTAATGCACTCTTATTAAGTAAAAAAATTATTAATAATGTAAGAAATTTAAAGCTAAACATTTGTATTTAGGTAGAGAAACGTTTGATCGTGCAGCCGCCTGTTATCCTAAAGCCCCATTTTAAAGCAACACTAGGGCTAATTTGGTACGGTCGTTGTAATTTTTAATAGATGTCACATGACGAGAACGACACTTGAGCTGGAATCCCCCTCTCCAAGCTTCTACGCCGCACCAGTGGGAGGACGTTTAGCCCCGACAAATTTAGCGTGTACCAGACCCATTTACACAACTGTTCTTCGGTGGAATCGGGTCTCGAACGAAGCTCTCAAGTTCCGAAGCCGAGACCTTACCACTAGGCCACCACGGCCTCTCCAGAGGCTTAGAGAAAGAAAACTATACGCAGGGAATAATATAATTTTTTCCACATCCTTCAGTCATCATTAAAAACCGCTAGGTCAAGTACCGCTAGGTCAATAGGAAGCCATAAGCAGATCGATTTAAAAATTTCATTTACCTATTTACCAAATAAATAATTTTATAAAAATACAAATTCTGAGAATGATAAAATATTAGGATAACATTAATACCTTATAGAGTATAATCGATGCAGTAACTATTAGTTTCATTAAGTTTATTTTGTTAAAAGAATATTTATATTTTGTTAAAAAAATATTTATATGCTTCAAAAATAATGCTAAATAAAAACATGCTAAATAAAAATGCTAAATAAAAACAAATATATATTCACAATTTGAATAAAATAAAATAATTAGGCTAAAATGAATCATCAACATGTTAAAAATGCGAATTATGAGACTAAATTGACTATCTTATTAAAATCCTTATATTATGCACTGCCAATTGTCACAAAATATGTAAATCTACCTCTTACACATATCGCGATTATTTTCCCCCTTTAGCATATTTGACTTTGTATGGTGGCATAAATGCATTAAACTCTCAAATATACTTCATTCGGGTATCTATATTCCACTCATACCGTGAAATTCCTTCGATACGTCACTGAAATCATCTGTAATCTTTTTAAGAAAGGATTCAATGTTTTTGAAGAATTTTTTTAACAAAATATGCTTCTCTTATAAAAGAACCAGAACAAAAATTTTAGAATAGTACATAATTTTAAAGGAATAGTAGAAATTATGAAGAATTTGTCTATATTTTCTATTTTCTACTTTTTTCTAGAAAAAAAATTCTTCAATTAGTATAAACAAAGAAAAAAGAAAAATGAAATTCCGCAAGTACTTTTTTTTTATTCTAAAAAATTTTGAAAGAGAAGGAAAATTGTAGAAAAATTGTTAAATATCACTTTCATTTCTTCTTGGGAAATATCATAAAAATGCAAAAGTTAGTTCTAGTTTTTCATGCATCTATACTCTATCTGCGCAGGTTTAAGAAATATTTCAAATTCAAAAATATACATACTATCTTTTATGTAATTTTCGAATTAGTATTTTGCTTTGAAAAATATAGAAAAAGGAGAAAAAAATCCCAATTCCATGGAAAATGGAATCTATTTTATAAAGTTATAGGATTTAAAAAAAAAAGTCCACATTTCGTAATAGCTTTTCCCGTTTTATAATTCGTGTCATTTTTGTGGGAAAAAAAATTATCTGTAACAGCAGATCTAAATGAAACATTTTGGAGAGTATGCATTATAATTCGATCGTGCTGCCCTCTGTTGTTTGTTTGGTGAATAATAAATTGAAGATAGCTAAGGTTTCAATAATTGAAATGTGATACCATAATATAAAAGTGCTATTAAAAACATTACAATATATATCAACCAATTTTTATATTATGTAATTTCTCTATATAATCCTCATATAAACTACACAGATACTAAACAAAATTCTTCTTCTTAGCTGATAATATTAAAAATGCATTAATGAAATTGATAATATTAAAGACACATTTATTAAATTGATAACATTAAAGATAATTTTTTTTAGATTTTAAAATGGTAAAAAAAAAATCAGTTTTCCGCATAATTTAAGCTTTACCCTATTACCGCAAGACGTAGTAAATGCTTTCTTTTGTCATATTCAGATGGCGACAGCACATAAGTCATTTATTCACATATCATTAAGTGAAAGTATTAAGTTATTTAAAATGCAAAAATCAGTTAAAATGCCTCATTATCTCGAATTCCCTAATATTATTATAAGAACAAAGATAATAATTGCCCCCAAACAGGACGGGTCATCTAATTACGAGGTAAACTCGTATGTTAAGGGGTTAATAATAAATATCTTAATACAATCCATAGTTTCTTTCACTTGAATCTAATTTTATAAAGTTTAGTTCCAAGAAATAATTTAAAAATCGCATTGAAGTTTTCTTCCATTGAAATGAAGGATTATTGCCATGAATGATTATCAGCTTTTATCATAAGTTAGCGTAAAGCATTTTTTCATCGGCATCTAAAGCATACAGTAGAGCTAGGACTATTATAAAAAATAATAAAATGTGAAATCAAAAATAAAGGCCCATAAAATATGTTAAATTATTAATTCTGGCCATTTGACTTTTAAGCTATATACTTAAACCCTTTAATATTGGCAATGGAAAGAATGTATAATTTAAGCGAAGGAACGATTGCAGGGGAGATACACAAGATAAGAATGTGTCTAAAATGGAGTTTAGTTTAGTTACATTAACGTCCTGTTTTAAAGCAACACTAGGGCTATTTTGGGATGGACCTCGTAATTTTGAACCACCGCCAGATGACGAGGACGACACCTGAGCTCCAGTCTCTAAAATGGAAAGAGGGAGGAAAGGATATGGAAGGAAATGGACTCTGGGAACCTCTGCATTAATCAAATAGTGTACAGATTTATTTAACCCAATTAGATGGATCATTATATTTGAATCATTCTATTTGAAGTGAATCAATTATAATTATCTGTATCCAAATAAGATTGTAAAAGATATCTAAGATACTTCAGCATACTTTTGTCTTCAATTATTATTATTATAAGGAAACAAAATATAGAAAAATTCAGAAATTCGATGCACATCTCTGGCAACCTTTGTAATCAAACGAATGATTGAAATGATTTGAAAGAAGGGGGAGTCTGAAATAAAGACACTCACTAAAAGGAACGGGAGGAAATAGTGTGGAAAAACTGCTTTAACCGAATGATTTAAGAATTTATTTAATTAAGTGGATCATCCTATTTGTGACAATTGTTGTTATTTTAATCAATAAAAGATTGTAAAGATGGGGGGGTTGTCTTTTTTTTTTTTTTTTTTTTGAATTACTAATTTGATGTAACAGAATATGGAGAATTCTGTCACTCAATCCAGATATGCCACTGTAAGAAAAAAGAGTTTTTAAAAATAAAAAACTTTTAGTTTAAAAAGTTACAGGAAACAGTTAAATTTTAAACTACAAAACTGGCTATAGTTCAGTAGCGACCAATGAAATCATATTAATATATTTCAGTGCTCATACGTACTTTCTAATAGCTGGATTTGAAACTGCAATTTTTGATCCTCTCCTCGCACTTCATTAAAATTTTCTGTGAACCTGGGCTAATTCTTTTTAGTTTAATTTAATTAATTCAAACAAATGGAAGACTGGTTTTAAAACTAAATTATATATATTTTGGAAACAACCTCACACTTTTCAAGCGTGGCTAGTTTTATCATGTTAGACCAACAGCTGAACCAAAACTAAGTCTCTAAATACCCACACCGTATCAATATGAGAATTTTGAACCAAGCGCACACGGACAGCGAATCGGAAATGGAACAGTATTTTGAAATAGCAATCTTCCTATCCTAAAGTCACCACTAACTACCATGCCACAGAAACCTTTGGCGTCCCTGAAAGAAAAACAGCTGATAATATTTAATATTATTTTTACATATGTTGACGGAACTACAGACCATCTTTCTTTTCATGACCAAAATTCTTTGGGAGAATTTATCGATTTTTTTTGTTGTTTATCACTAAATGTTGTTGAATATTTCCTTTAATGCTGCATTTTTAAGATATTGATGTAGGCTTTTTTTCGATTCGAATCCAAATATCTTCTTGTTTGTTGTTTAGCTACCTTTTCTATACCATTCGAGCGGCTAACGTGCGTAAATTTTATGAAGAAGAGAACAAGGGATGATTTTCTCATTTGCATATCTCTAACTTCTCGCAACCGTTAATCTATATATCATAAGTCGGTTCACTTATGAGGCTTTTGCATGATTTACGTAAAATCGGTTACAATTTTTCTGAAACTGTTGAGGATTTTGAGACTTGAATATGGGTTGTTTTTGTTTTTTTTTTTTCGTTAATTCTGTACAGACCATTTTGGTCTCTTCTGATTTTTGTTGTCATAACAGGCTTTTGCTGCTTTATAAAGATTAGAAATATTGAGCTGATCAGAGTTTCGGCTTAAAAACTGTAATTATATATGTGGCAGTCTTTTTACAAGAAAATGACTTTTTAAAATGAAATCTTACGATGCTGGAATGTTCAATGGATCTTACACCATGATGATAGCAGCATGATTATTTCTTCTTGAAGACTAAGAAGGTAAGTTAATGTATCCATAAATTTAATACTAATTTTTATTAATGAATTAGTTTTCCTATTTTGAGTATTATGGGAATTTTTCAATAGTTATAACACTGGTTTATGAAGAAAATCTTTGAGCGGAAAAAAGTTTATCTCGGTTGGTGCGTTACATGAAAATTTTTTAAGAAATTGAAAACATTTTATAATTTTTTGCATTCCGTTTACTGAAATGTCCCAATATAAATGCCATTTTTAGTAATGTCTTTTATTGCCGACTATACAGTACCTTTACTGTAGCCTCAATTTCCTTAAATTTTAATGAACCGGGAACTTTTGGTGGTGTAGTAACTACGATTAGTGGAAATCTTTTTATTTCAATAAATTGTTACATGGAAGCTATTAAAGAACATGTTTTTATAATTGGAATATTATCAATTAAATGTTTTAACAATATGAAAATAACTGCTAAAATTATTTTAAAATAAAAAAAATAATAAAAAATATCTAAGTCCCCTTTTACATTACAGTAAGTACAATTGTACTAAGTACAATTGTTTTTTATTTTGTTATTTTCTTTACTATTTCGAAGAATTGCTTAAATATTAAACATGACATTTTGAAAAAAAAATTTTAACTTTAAAAATATATTTTTTAATTCTTACTGTATATATATTGCTTTTTCTTCATTGGCTAACTAAATGACATCTTCCCTTTCGGCAGAATACTATCACACTGATTTAATTAAAAAGCCATAGAATATTTGAGATGTTTGTGGATTATATAAAATTTTTAATCGAATTATAGCGTTTTTGATTATTTTAATTTCAACTCATAAATTTGTTAATAATTTAATACCCTCGGGTCTGTTAATTGTTTTAAAGTTTTTGGCCATTCAAATAATGAGATCTTCCCGTAGGATTGAAAGACTATTTCTAAACGGGATTTCTTTTAAAAACTTAAAAATTGAGTAAATTAATTTCTTAAATTTATGCTTCTAAAATTTCTTGCCGATATTACATCGCTAATAAATTTTATCTCGACGTTAACTGAGGAAAGGAAAGAATAACAATTTTCATTTAAACTATAGCTTTTCATATAACTACATTGTAACGCAGCTGTAAACAAAGTTGAATAAAAATTAATCAAATTTGAAACACAGTGTATAATTCTTAGAACCACTTCGGGGCCGTTTAATTTTTTAAATGTGAACTCTTTAATAAATATTTAATTTCATAGCCTTTTTCTGGACTAACTCTGCGTCGAGATTTCTATAGTCGAGGGGCGTTTCCTGAAATTAGCAGTCTTAGGCGAACAAGCTGGTCAACTATATTCGCCAGTCTTAAGATGTTTAAAAAGTATTCAATATTAACTGTGAACTTCATCTCTTAAATCATAACATCGAAAAATGATTTTTATTAATGCGTCATAAATGTGGTTCAATTAAAATGTATAAAGCTAAATTGAAATTCCTTTTTTGGGTTTAATATCCGAAGAAAGTAAATTTTAGCATAGCTTTAATTTTAGCAAAAGCACGCGACTGAACGTTTCGATGAATGAATTTTAATTCCATCATAACATTTAAAATATAGGTACTTATATCTAAAAAACTTTTAAAAATCTAAATCTAAAAAACTAAAAAAATTTTCCAATCGTACTATTTTTCAGAAATTAGTACGATTGGAAAGGTAATTTTTTTTTTATAATGCAAAAAAAAATTTGTAAAATTATATTTTTTGAAGAAATGGTCACCAATTTCTGCAAGTCATTGCTATTACTCAACAAGCAAAGATTAAGTCTTTTCGTGCTGTATTCTCTCGATTTATTTTATCTTTCATCTGAGTGAAGTATTGAGACAAAGCGAGCTCTCTGGAGCACTTCTAATAATTTAGTTCTATTAATTTGCGAAGCGACGAATTAAATGCAGCTGAAAAGAATTCAATGACAGTCTGAAACATTCATAAAGCAATTCTTTACTTTTGACAGTTGCTATTAGACACGAATAAGAGCGAATTTTGTGCTGCATACGTTAAAATTTTTATATACATAAAGATTTCAAAGAGTATTGATTTCTATTCTTTTACTACTTTTCCATCCATCGTGGTAGGTCTATCCTGGAAAGTTTTTTCAACATATCAAAGGCATAATAGTTCATATATGAAATATAAAGTCTTCTCAAGAATATGTAGAAGAGGTATGTAGATAATAACCGTTTCAGTCTTTAATTTTTCATGAATTTCTGTGGTATTTGTCAAAGCATGACTTGCAGCCTTGCTTTGATGAAACTTAATTCATTGAATCATTGGAATAAATGGAATTTTTTTCTTTAAATGTAAGATACAAAACTTGATTGTACGTTGAGTTTATTTTAGCATTTCCCTCGCTCTTAATTTCCCACTGTAGAACCTTATGATAATCGTAAATCCATCACTTAACTATCTTTGCATTGACAGAACCAGTTTTGTATATTTTTAACTTTCAGTAGTAAATAGTCCTAATTTTATTAGTCATTTAAGTACATTCTTTATCGAGATTGACAAGATTTTTATTTCCTTTGTTAGTCTTCATACAAGATTCCACAAACTGTTCTGCACTGAGGTTCAGGCAAAGGCTGATGAATATTTTTAACCTCAAGTTGTAAATCTTAGTTTATTTTATTTTTTATTACAAATGTATTTAAAGACTTTTTAGTTGATTTCTGCGTTCTTGAATCTTTACACCGACGATTTCACTTTTGTAATTGAAATACATACCTTTCTCGTATATTCACTTTGAATCTTTCGACGTGGAAGTAATGATAAACGTCTTTTTCGATTAATAGTGTTTATTTTGCGCTTTGAAATTTTAATGCCATCATAAACATAACTTGTAAAAAAAAAACCAAGTCTCGCAACTCAATTCTTCTATCGTAGAAAGTTGAGATCCATGCGATACCAAGTAGGTCAATTTATTCAGTCCCTACTTAAGGGTCCTTCTGTCTTAAGTTATTACGTAATTAGCTAACCTAGCAACATCTTATAGTGACCATATCAATATTAAAAATCTTTTATGGTTTAAATAAATAGTGTTTTAATGCGATGACCAAGTCAATGTATCTTTACATTAAATTAGATTACATTAACATATATTAAATTAGATTCTTTAGTGCGATTGCCAAGTCAATCTATTTAAACCATAAAAGAATTTTAATATTGATATGGTCACTAAAAGATGTTAGGTTAGCTAATTACGTAATAACTTAAGACAGAAGGACCCTTAAATAGGGACTTAATAAATTGACCGACTTGGTATTACATGGATCTCAACTTTCTACGATAGAAGAATTGAGTTGCGAGACTTGGTTTTTTTACAAGTTATGTTTTTGATGGCATCTCATTTCTTTTTGTAGATGGTCCTTTTCTTATTTTTGTATGTAGTCTTCCTCTTTCTTTTCCGGTACTACTTCTTGGGCTTCAGCTACAGTTCTCATCGACACTTCGTCTATGATAAATAACACTACTTCTTTCAAATCTGATCTCAGAACTTGGAGCATTTCATCAGAAAGTGGCTTGTACTTCGGTGTTTGCTTGTGTTCTACAGGCAGCTGCAATAGTCTATGTATAGTCAATCTATTCCCATTGAATGCAGCTATTCCTGTTGGAGCACTAACTGCCACTTTTTTGTTTAAATGCGTCTTAACCCAAACTTTCAGTTTTTATTAAATATCTCTATCCAGTGTCACCAGTTCCACTCGCAAAACAGCGTAAAACGTCAGCGTTATTATCAGTTGTGTCCGTTTTATTTGTGATCATATCGAAGACTCTTTTTTGATCGGCATTAAGTTTTGCGATCATACTTTGAAGATCAGTTTGCTCTTCTACCAGATTAATTCTCTGAAAGTCAACCATTGCATTTGCAGCTTCCACAGCTTCAAATTGAATTATTTCAAATTCCCATTAATTATTCCAAACGCGAATATTGTCATCATAGGAAAGATAGTTTTACAGTAATCTCTATTGGATGCCGAGCCAGTGATCCCAGAGCTTGGTGATAGACTTGGCAACTTGGAGACGAATTTGACGACAAAATGGATAATGCTCGAAACTTCGAGATATTTATCGTCCATTATTACACGCATATTTTAGTTTTTCCTTGCTTTATACACTAAAACTAATTGCATGTTAAATTTGAAGCTTCTATGTCTGTTAGAAGTGCCTTAGAATTTTGATCAGTCAGTGACAAAATTCACAAACTTTGACTAGTTATAATTCTTAAACTACTGGTTCAAATATAATGAAATTTCAAATATACCGTGTTTATATCATGCCTGCTTGGTTACTGAAAATTCATGCTTCTAGTTTTATTCACAACGAAGTTATAGGAGGTCGAAAATGGCCTGAACTGCTTCGAGAAAAGGATAGTACGGCTGTGCCGCTTGTTTTTGCTCGACTTGACGGGGGCACTGCCGTGCCCCCAGATATCATGCATTTCACAATGTTTTTGAATTATGGAATAGGAATATTTATCTTAAGAAAGCCCTAATGTATTCAAGTGACACCTTGTTTACATAAAATATTTTAAAAGAATAAATTTAAAAGAAGCGGATGATATTTCTCATTTCAAATAAATTGTTGCTGGACATCTTTATTGCAAAACATTAGCATTTTTAAATTCTTTATGGAAGCCGTTTTAAAAATATGTAAATACGCTCTGTATTATACAGGTACTTTTTGTTTTAAATAAGAAATTTTACGATTAAAAAATTCAGTTTCTTTCGAGATACTGAAATGCAAAACTTGAATACATTTTACTAAAATTTACTACGCTATTATAACAAGGAAGTGAAATTAAAATACATTCAACCGAGTTTTATGAAAGAGAAGATTCGGCAATACATTGTTAAGTTTTTCCGCGTTACGTCTACTTTTTAAAATTTTACGAATTAAATTAGTTTTCAAAGTTTTTAAATTTTTACTTGATAATTATTTTAGTACTCAAATTAAAGAAATTTCTTCCAATACCAGACATGCGCATTAGCTCACATCATCTTGGTTAAGAGTTCTTAAAACTCTTAGTGATAATTTCTTGATAATGTTTCCAAAACCAAAATCTAATTCAGAGAAATAATACTCGAGTGTTGCATTAAACTTGGTTATTAAGAAAAATCCTTGTAGCTTTATTTCTTTTAAATAAAATCAAGAATCGTGCAAGAGGAAAGAATATCATAAAGCATGCTGTAGACCCTCGGATCACAAAAAAGTATGTTTGCATACTCAGTGTAATAACAAGCATCAAGTTGATGCGATGCGATGATTGCAATAAATACTAAGCAATGTAAAGGAAAATCATTTGCGGTACAACCTTTCATGTAACCAGAATGTTTTAATTCTATAAATTATCAATAGTGAGATATTCAGAAATTGTTGTGTTCACAATTTTTAACAGAACTTGAGTTAATACATCGACTGTCGTGCTGCATTTTTTAGTGTAATTTATATGGGCCCACCAGTCGCCGGTGTTTCCTGCCATACTCGAGGAGTTACATTTTGAATTCTAATTTGTCAGAAAATGGAATTTTTGTCTAGATTTTTTTTTTTATTAAAACAACGTCTCTAATTTAACCGCTTAACTGTTCTACCCGTATGCCATACGTGCATCGATTTACCGAATTTTGATAGTTGTAAGTAAAAATAAACCACTCAACGATTATAATTCAATATTAAAATTACTTCGAGTACATAGATAAGTGAAGTATTCAATAGATTTCCATCTGAATCAAAATAAGAAAATATTCCCAAAATAGGTCCTTTTATTAGATAGTAAAGAAAATAAAGTGGTTAAACTTTTATTGCTTAATTCAAAGTCGGGATAAAAAAAACTGTTCTTATTGCATTAAATCTTTATGCACTGTTTCATTTTAGTTAACAATGATTTGAGTCAAGCCTTTTCAAACTTTTTGAATTTATGCGATTAGAGGTTAACAGAATTGCACGATAATACATGCTTATTTTACTAAATTCTGTATCCTGGTTATTTATAATGAACTTGTTTTTCAAAATTTTATTTCATTTTCCAAAATAAAATACCATATTAAAAATATTACATAAAAAAAATTTATCGCTATTTTTATTTTAAATAAACGTTTCTCTCGCTGTATTCTGTTTTAGACCAAATTTTTCGAAAATATTTTTGTAAATAGAATCTTATAGTACTCTCATTAGCTTCGAATTAGTCAAATTCTATTACAGTAAAATTTCTTTTTAAAAAAAATGCGACACTAAAAACGTCATGAAAGTTTTGACTATAACCTGATTGTCTTTCTATGATTGATCATGAAATTTCAAGCATTTGGAAGACCAACATATATAAATCCAGTTTAAAAACAAAGCATTCAAGTTCATTAGATATATGAACTGAGATATATAATAGGAAATCAAATTTTTATATTCAATAGATTCAATATTTTTAAGGTATTAACTTTATAGAACTGAAATCTGCTAATAAGCCAACTGTATCTTACGACTATTGTTAATTTTATAGTGGCAACCATTTAATAACAGCAGATACTAGATTTAAATGTTTAGAACTTGTATGTAGTCATTGTATACAAATAGATTACTTGAAGTATTATATACCAATCGAGTACCAATTCTGATGGCTTGGATGGTGTGAATCATAGTTTCTTAATATTTTAGTTATGCTAGTTTGTGCGTTGGCGTTCTACAGGCTAAACTATTTCACCTATAGCTATCAAATTTATTCCACATTTTAAAAACTAAATTTTCATCACGGAACAATTTTAATTAAAATTTAGCTCAACTTGAGCGTTTTTCCATGATAAATATAAGGTATCTGAAAATATTGCATAAAAATGAAATGTACACCATTTTAAAATTACAATTGTCTAATTTGCAACAATATATTACTTTAGTGTCCTGAAATTCAACAGTTTTCAAACTATTTAATTCCATGACTTTCTTCCATTTTTGAAAACGAGACTGATTCTATTTAATATCTTTGTACTTTACAAGGCGTACTTACAAAGCGCCTCCTTTAATAGACATATAACTAAAATTACAATATTGCGAAATTTATAAGACGAAAATTTACTTCATTAATGCATTTACATGTCATGGGACTTATCTCCATTAAAGATTCATGAACATATTAAAAACATAGCAAGACAGTTAAAATAACATGGCATCATGTCCGACACTTTAACGGAATTAGACATGAAACTGGATCTAAATGGTTTATCTGAAATCTAATGTAACTAATATACTCAATGAACCAAATGATCGCCTGAAAGGAGTAATTCTAAATACAATCTCATCTTTTCAGGTCCAGTTTGTCGCAAAAGCAATTCATAATGCAAAGTACCCAGGCATGTCCATCCTGATCTCCGTCAATCAAGTCATGCACACACCGTCGCCGAAAGTCGCAGAATTCTAAGTTGCCTATATCCCAGCAATGATTGCATATTGCCCATGGAAAAAGAAGTCGATGCTATCAAGTTATGCTGTATCCTATTTTAAGTGGCAACACAAGCTTTCATCGCTTTGGAAGACGGAGCAAGACCGCACAATTTTAGAACATTCGTCTATCGGAACAGGCTGTATGACATATTAAGAATTGTTCCCTTCTCATTCAGTCTCTCGGGATATCATGATTAAAAACCTTTTTTAAAAATTTAGATTTTAAAAAATTTAAATGTTTGCTTTTAGGGAAACTGAAGTGACGGAAAACTAATTTTACAAATAAGACGTTATCCTTCAGATATTCCCCTTGATTCTTCAGATAACTTGACGTTATATTCAACATTAAAAAAAAACTGTATGCGATTTATAGCCATCTTTTTCGTTTTACTCTTTAAAATGTATCTTGGCTGAAAAGTGAGAGATTTTATTAGTTTACCAGAACTGGAAGTAAAACTGTTAGTCGATTTATTTGGTTTGAATGAACTTGCACACTGTATCATGTCGCCATTCCAATTTCGTTAAACTAAATATGTGGAAAATCGGTGTTGTAGGCAAATGATTCAAATTTACTGTGAATAAATTGATTCTCCAAGTAATTTTAACAAATTAACGAGAGATTATATTAAGAATTCAATTTACATAAATATCAGCCAATCATGAAGAGTATAATCTTAAACCACGTGTATGAGGATAGTATTTTCCATTCCATAGAAGAAAAAAAAATTAATCAAAGCATTGCCCCAAATGTGGATTATATCAGCCGAATTTTCAACACTATATAGGCAAATGAAGGCCATAGCTGTGTTGCAGATGGCAATATGAATAAATTGAGTTTTCAGGCAATATTTCAACAATTATTCGGCAAAGGATTGGGAAAAGTTACAAAAACGCGTAATAAACTGGGGATAATTTGCTTTTTAGAATTTACATAAAATGTTAAGATTATGAAAAAAATAGGATGAAAATATGAAATCATTTAGATAATTTTAAGTATTCTGATTTAAATTTAATATATAGTCAAGTGAACGATCCAAAGTCCATTAGAAAATAATTAAAAAACAGGCTAATTACACTTTATAATATGAACGAAAGCTTTGAAGAAACTTCCTGTTAGTTCATAAAAAAAATAACGAAGCGTGAAGTTAGTGCAGCAGAATGTGCTAAAGAAAATATTTTGTTTGTCTAAAATTTTTCCTCTCCCCTACGGTCATTAAAACTTTCTCCATAGGATATCGCCTTTACTTCACTGTACGAGTGAAGACAAGCACTGTGTTGAATGAGCTCTTATTTGCACATGTAATGAAATTTCTCTTGATGCTAAGTGTTTAAATTAAAAACAGTTTCCAATTCCCGGCGAAGTAATGTAGGATAGGATATGAACCGAGTGTGGGTGTGGTAGTGAGGAATGGATGTATACAAACCGTACATGTGGGAAATGGTATGGGTAATGAAGTATGGGCTGGCTGTGGAGGGAGTGTGGGTAATGCATGCAATACATGGACTGAGCATAGAGAAATGTAGGTAATATGTTGTGTCGACCGCTGTCGGTGAAGGTGTGTGGGTAATGGATGTGGTGTGTGAACGAAGGTTGGGGAAAGGTGTGGTGTGGGTAATGGATGTGGTGTGTGGACGAGGGTTGGGGAAAGGTGTGGTGTGGGTAATGGATGTGGTGTGTGGACGAGGGTTGGGGAAAGGTGTGGTGTGGGTAATGGATGTGGTGTCTACCTGGGTCAAGGAGCAAAGGATTAGGCTTGTGGAGAGTACATGAATGTGTACATGTGTGATAAGTTTTCATTTCATGTTTTTATGTGGGCTAAATTCAAAAATGCTAATCGATGCAGTGTATGGAAGCTAATTTTTATTGCTGTTATATTAGATGGTCTGCAATTTTCGGCTCGAAGTTCCTTATGTTTTATTGTGAATGTTTTCCCATAATAACGCGAAATTCTATGTGCATTTCATCGGAAATACTAGAAACAATATTTATAACTTGCATTTTAGAGAATCCCAACCTTTTAGTAATAGTTTAATATCAATGAATTCAGTGCACAGGATTCAGCTCTTGAACTATAAACGTTCGTAAAATCTTTCTTAGAATTTCAATTTGTCCTTGATCCGATTTATCTAATATGAACCAAATCTTAAAGTTTTTGTAATAGAAAAGTAGAAAAAATGTCCACTTAAGTATATTGTTTGTACAGAGATTAGATGTGGGAGCATTAAAACCCTTAATTGTAACAAGTGGGGTGTCATTTCCAAAACTTGAACATTCTGGGAGTTTTCAATTGGAAAATTACAAGCACATGCCAAATTTTTCCTCAACTTCAAAATTTTTCTCGTACTCTTTTATTTCCCCCGGTTTGATCCGATATTATGCATTAGATTTTCTTGAGAAATGTGTAGTTTACAGTAGTAGCGTACATGTAGGTTTCTGTAGCTTATCTATAATAAATCCATACTAAGATAATATCGACATAAGAAATGAAACTCCAGAAATTCGGATGGGAAAAAGATCCGAGCTTGTAGCTGTAGCTCCGTTTACTTATAAATGTCAAACCGAAAGGCAACCCATTTATGTTGACATTTTAAAACAATTCATTTTCGAAATTTTCTTCAATAATTCAACGTTTTCCATTTACTAGAGAAGTCTCTGGTTGATATTTACCGATTAAATGCCTCATTGCTACGAGTATGGAAGTCTACAGCCCAGAATCGTCATGTAAAGATGAATAAATTATCAAAATGAACAAGAGTTTAAATCGGAAAATGTTAGAGCAAATTGTGAAGTGTCTAAAATAATTAGCTTTGTAGGTTTAATAGCTTTGAACGAAACTCTAAAAAAAATTTATCAGTTTCAGGTATCTGATAAGAGTAGCAGTTTACAGCACTAAAAGCTTTAGAAGATGTAAAAAAGACGAGGCATTGAGATTTAAATTCATAGGACATCTATTTCAATTTTATCCAGTGTTCAACAGATGCAGACAAGATATACATTCCATCAACTTTTGGTAGTAAAAAGAAATTGGAGGTTTTGATCTGGTAATTAACCGGGAATTCTGTGGGGATTGTTAAAATAGATTGATATATCAGAAAGCCGTCCATGAATTTGAGCCCCGAAAATCAATTACTGATAAATGAAAGTGACTAATGAATGACCAACTGTTATAATTTGTTGATATTATTCAAATATTTAGATCTGAAATCATACGTAAAATATAGATTGAGAAGTAGTTCGTGTAAACCTTCAGAGATCTTGATTTTTCCCGTATTGATTGGATTGAAATGCAAATTATCTTTAAAGAATCCGACATCAAATTTTGAGGCAAATAAAATTGTCTTTTTCTCCACTCCAATTCGTATTATCTCCAACTATACTCGGTGCATTACTAGAAAACCAGTTTTTGACTAGGATCTAATTACATCTTTACATCGCTTAACCCGCCATCCGGAGCATTCTCAAATACTCAATTAAAAGGTAATTTTCTCGTAACAACTTTCATTTCAGAAAATTTCTCATTAGGACGGATTTGAGCTGTACAAGGCTCTAAACTAAATAATTCAAAAGAAATTGCAGGAACAAAATTTCTTGTCAACGCGCGCGCTTTCTAAATGAATATTGTCCTATTGGGTAAAGATTAGCATCGTTAAACTAAGTTTGGTCGACCTGACGATCATAATTATCTGTACTACCATTAAACGGTTCAAAAGCTAAAACAAATTGAGGAGTACTTTTTTAATTTAATCATTTCTTTTACTCATGGAATTTCGATAGATTTATTTAATAGTAAAAGGATCTAAGTTAGAATTCTTAATTATCTGATTCTTCTCCCACTTTCTTCCTATTCCTTTTTCAGAATCTTAAAATTTACGACTCTAAAACGGCAAATTATTCCAAGTTTTTTTGTGTGTTTTGCCAACTTTTCTTAATCATGAGTAATATTAAGTTATTTAAGTAATATCTGGAAGAATAATTAATTTCTGTTGCCAACTGATAATGCGGTAATAACCTTCATTTATCTACATATTGCCAAACATTATAGAAATATAGCTATCTTTTGCAATAATGTGTTAATTTCTGATAATTTTCACCTTGTATGAAGACAATATGTTGCATCAGATTGAAAACGTATTTAATTTTAAGAATGGTATTTATTCATTATGTGTATGAATTGATTACTGAAATAAAAAGATCGAAATTTCAAAACTAATTTTTTTATACAGCGATGGTTTGTTGTATACCTCTTCAGTAAATCAAAGATTTTAAATTATATTTTTGATTTCATTTGAATATACTGAACTTGGGAATTCTAAAGATGTAAGTTGATGTGGATCTTACTTCAAGATCTGTAGATGTATAAAATTCTGTAGACTTCATATTTATAACTCTGTTGTGAAATCGTACTGAGCTTAACCAAAAACGCTTGCGACAAAACCACTATAAATATTTAAGTCGTAAGAAACTATTTCGTTAATAAATATCAATCGAAAAAACAGTGACTATGATGGGAATTGGAAGTAAAATCATGAACTAATGAATCAACAGAAATAAACTCCATTTTTATGAATCCGTCAGTTTATTAGTCGCATTTAAAAAAATTTTAACCGCAGGGGAATATTTGTAGGATGACAACCTTCTGTCGATAAATTAACAATTTCTCTCAACTTTTGTAATGGCCCGTTTTTAAACTCTTTTCATTGGAAAATTTTTATTTGATATAGATAGCAATCTGAATGAGCAGGAATGGTCAATCTCTTAATGTCATGCAGCTAGTTTTTGTCAAGGAGTACAAAATAGAATTTTTCTTGATTTTAATCAAAGTTGTTAGAGAGAAATGGTACAAACTTTTCCTTGCGAATAAATGGGCAAAAAAAGACTGAGTTACAAGCTTCAGAAAAATGAAACTCTGAACATTATGAACTTTCTTTCGAACAAGTCTGCTGATGAAATCAAATTTGTATGCAATCAAAGTATATTAATTCAAAGAAACTATTTGAACTAACGAACTCTACCAAAGGAAACTGCTACATTTATTGGAAGAATCTCCTGGAATTGATGGATATTCAAGGATATGGATAGATGAGCCAATAGTTGGAGAACTTGGTAAGTTGATTTATAATGTCAAAATAATTTTCAATTTGAAATGAAATTGTTGTTTTCTAAATTATTCATTTTTTACTATATAACTTGCATTCTTGATCTTCATTTGAAATTTATGCATATAGAACCATTCGAAACTTCTAGGTTAGTGTTATGGAAATCTTGATGATTAAATAAAATTGTTTTCAACTGAATATTTTAAAATATACTAAATCCCACATTCTAATACAATAAGTTTCTTAATCATTTCCATTTATTTTTTAAATTAATAATTTTATTGAAAAACTGAGCTTATCTTTATTTCCTTTATTAGAAGTATTAGCCATTTATTTCAAATCGTTATCGTCTAGGACCCAACTACTCTCCAGTCCAAATTATTAACGAGAACGTCTAGAAAGGCATGTTATTTCGGTGATGTCAAATGGTACTATAGAACTTTTTTAAAAGGTTTTTCAAAAACACTTAGTTGAAGAATTTAATAGAAATTAAGATCTCGATGTAATTCTATTTTCAAATTTGTGGCTAACCGATTTAGACAAAATGCATTTTATTTGTTTAGCTTGATATATAATGGATGGATTCGTATCTAATCTGTTAATTCGATTTCTTTTTTCAGATCTCTTAAGAACATACTTGAACTGAAGCACTATTTCTGAACGTTTCAGAGCTGTATCTTGATTCACTCTTGGAATTCCGGATCTTCAGAAGTATGTTACAAGTTGATGCCAGTTCTTCGTGACATCTGACCGATTCAGAGCCAAGAAGTCGAACCAAATCAAGCTAGCTGACAGTTTGGAAACATCCAAAAGTGTAAAGTAACTGTTTTCTTAATGTTTCGTCATAAATAAGGAATTCAACAGTATAAAGCACTTATTCATTTGGTTAGCAAATAAAGAAGCTATCAAAGAAATATATTCTAATCTTTGCTAGTCCTATTGTTTTAATGCCTTTTTAATACTTAGAAAGTGAATACTTTTTCAAATTTTGCATCGTGTGCCAAATAGATGTAGTCGGTGTACACATTGGCATTCTGGTAGTCATGTATCGCACAGTTGAGCATAGTCTTTCGAAGTTTTCCGAGAATTAATGTTCCGCTTACAAAGGTCACTGATGTAGAATGTCTTGGTGTTTTATATTTTGAGGAAACAGAATCAATTCTAACTTCACAATGAATTTATATATCTCAAAAGTATTTGTTCAAAAGTTTTGGAAGAAACACTAACATTATATTTGCAAAAATTCGAAATTTTAATTCCTCTAGACATTCTTGGATTTCAAAAAAATTTCTAGCTTGGTAATAAAGCATTAGTTTTAATATAGGTTCGTGAAATCTTTGAATTTGGCAAAAAAAAAAAATATCATTAAAGGCACTCAATAAATTCGCTGCTTATCAGATTAAGCTCGGCACTTCATTCTCGTTTATCAAACGATAGCTTGGAGAATTGGTATTGTAGCTTGTAAAATATAATATAATAAATAGTGCCAAAGTTGTTGTTTTGTTTTTTTTTTTCTTAACTTCCAAATGAATTTAAACTGATCGGTTGTTTGCAGATCGCATAATTTTGATGCGATGCTAATATTTTCAGTCCAAAAAAAATTGTGCACTCTTAATTCAGCAAAAATATGAACCCTGGGACAACCTTTGACTGATTACTTAAAGAGGGCCCACATCAGAGTGCTGTTAGCTAAGTTCTTGATATTTATAGAATTGGAATAAGCAGGTCAAATGGCCTCCCCGTATTTCCAGAAGTGTGAAATTAAATTTACGAGTTACTTTATTCTGACATTGCAAAATTTAAAGAAGGTTCAAAATGACGAGATTGGTCACCCAGATATTTTTGGAATGTCGGTCTAACACGATAATTCAAACTCAACGGATGAAATTTAGTTTGATTATAGTACCAAAACTGCAGATATCGATCAAATTTTGAATGAAATTTTGTCTGCCCGTTTATTTTTATGTGCGCATGTTAATTCAAAGCGAAAATTTAGTTAGCATATTGTTTTATCATAATTAATGTGTATATTGAATCAAATCAATGAAAGGGTTGACTGTGTCAGCCCGTCTGTTCATAGATATGTGGAAACTATTAATGAAAAATTTAACTTCTTAGATAAATGAAATTTATGCATTATCAGCAAAGTTCTACTTTTGCATATTTTTTCCTAAATGGGAGAAAATGGTAGCCACAACTCTTCAAAGTGAGTAATTGCAATTATATTAAAGATTTGGTTGTAACTACGTAACTGAAATAAAATTGCCTTTTTTTCATCAGACTAAACTTGATTTAGCTCTTAAAACTTCTTGCTGGTTCACATTTAAATTGCAAATTTTATGCTAAATTTTCTTAAATCATTTTATAAAGAATGAAAATTATTGATATGAAATCTTAATGCTTAATTTGTAAACAGCGGGGAATTATTGATGTGAAAAATATTAATGTTTGCTTACTTTTCTGTTGTGTAATACCATTCTTGTCTTCCAATGTATTGAATGTACACTCAATCTTGCCATTTGTCTTTTGAGTGCTGAATGTATATAAAATTTGGAACGAATTTTACTTTTGTTAATTAAGGTTAATATTCAGTGTTGATTATTTTGTTAATATTAAGATATTACTCTTTATAATCAAGTCTTCAGAAAAATTTGACATATTTGAAGCAGTGAGCTACGAGCTCATGGTAAAAAGAAATTAGCATACAATGTAAAATGCACTGAAATAATGATTAAGTTTTCACTGATAATATTTAAAAGCGAATGTTATCAATAATTTAATACCGTATTTGTTAATTAGAGCATCCTAAATTACCGTATTTGGGAATTAATTTAAAATTACCTGCCAAAGAAAATTTGATATTGTGCACGATAATGTTATGCAACATCTTTTTAATTCCTGTTCCTAAATACTTTCAATTCTGATGTTAAATATTTTTTAAACACTGACCATTCACAAGATTAAATTATAGGCGTTTCAATTTCTTATGAATTTCTACTTCGAAATGCACTTATAAGAAGTTTAAAGACAAATTACGTCTTGCAACAATACTAGAGTATAAATCTAATTTTGTTAAAATTGTCCCGAAAAAGGTTAGAATTTAATCATTGTAAATTAACTTATCAAAATGCTTTTCTGCTTATTGCATCCAATAATAAATTGGCGTTTCCCTTTTGTTTAAAATATTAAGATAATTAGAATTTATAAATTCTAAATCTAAAATTTTAGATTTACTTTTCAATATTTATACAATTGTAAGCAAACTTTTTATATTTAAAGGGATTCATTAAGAGTTTTTAACGACACTGCAAAGGATGACTGATGGCTGTGCTAGCCAGTCTATCAGGAATCCACCGAATTTTTAATGCATTTTATCACCATGCCTGATCAACATGGTGATTAATATGCTTTAAAAAATACAACTTTATACAATCAAAAATTAAATTATTTACAAAAACATAATTCTGTGTAATGTTCTCTAGTCAATAGATAATATGCAAAATCGTTGACTTATTCGAAGTACTGAATGTATGCAATGAACAGTAAGAGCGTAAATTTCCTTTAAGTTTCTTTTCCAAACATAGGAATATTTACATTAAAATATTTTAAACATTAATAAGAATGAACTTATTTGTAGAATTACTAAATTTGTTTTCTATTTTTCCGTTTAATTTATAATTCCTAATATTAAAGGATAATATAAGCAATTTGCACGAATTCACTACTAGATGGCGCCACGCTTGTGGAATCAATTTAATTAAATGAATTGATAATTAAGTTCTGAAAATTATTGCATTTCTACTACCTTTTACAGAAGTGAAAAAAAAATGGTTTCAAATCCATAGGGAATTGAGTGAAAATTTTATTACAAAATTCCATCTTTACAAACTTGAAACAAGCCGTGTTAAATTTATTAATGCATATTTACATACCTTTTCCGAAATGTGTAAAATTGTATAAACTTTTTCTGTAAATTTTTCAAGTTGTAGAGCTTTTAAGAAAAATTAATTCTTCAAATGTTAGAAAATTGTTAGAATTTTTAATTGCTTGTATCATTATAGGAACTTGAATACATTATCTATTTTACTTAAATGTTATTTATAGGCCTGTGCATATATGATTATGGATGTATTGTGTATATTTCTGTTGATGTTTTGCTATCAGTATAAATAACAATTTTGAAATAGATGTGAATATATTTTCTTTATTAATCTTTTAAGAAGTTTTAAATGTTTTGCCTATCTTGTTTCAAACTATATGTAATGAATTTACGAATAAAGTTTTATTTCATGTCCTCAATATACTTGATTTTTATTTGTAAACCAGGTTATTTATATAAACTGAAATCCAAGGGCCAACTATTTTATGATATTTTTAAGTTCTTAAAAATAAATGCAACATCTTAGCAGAAATTCCATGATGTAGTAATTCAAATTTTAATAATTCCACGATGTTAGATATTCTGAATTCTGTACAGTATCTTACTGTCGAGTATTTCGCGCTAATTAAGAATACTGATTTACAAGAATTTAGATTCGTTAAAGTTAAAAATGGATGTTAAATTCGCAAATATTCCGACCTTATTCCAAATGTCTTCTCGAATGGTTTTTCAATTTCAACAATATATCTGAATAATTTACGGCCTAGGCATTAGAATAATAAATCGCTTTGAGAAAGGTATGATAGAAACTGTCGGCTTGATAATATAAGAATATAAGCTTCAGAATATAAGCATTCTTTCCATTCCTTCTCTTTTGTGATGCTTCGAAATTGAACGTAAATATAACATTCGCTTGACCCTATTAATAATCTTCTAATATTTTTAGTCTTTAAATTTGCTATTCATTTTGGTAAAGATAAATTCTTATATTTTATGGTAAGTCTACAATATATCTTTACATGATATATTTTGGAATGCCAAACTATCTGATAAGGAAATAGACTATATAGAATCAAGTTAACAAAAATCAATGCCAACTCTTCAGTTGTTAGAAATGTAGAATCTATAGAATAAATCCGTATTCTATTTTGATGCATGAACTTCCTCCTTCAAGAATAGAAATAGTTTTAGCGCAGATTCGTCATAAGTAATGCAATGTAACGGTAATCGAAGAATTCATTTCATTACTGCAAAAAATCCATCGCTTCAACTCTGCGGTATGTGCCGCTACAGTGTAGGCATTTTCATATGCCCCTAGAAGTCGATATCCATTATTCAATTTGTATTCAAAATTTAAGAAACAAGAAGTGCAATTCCCACAAAATAGTGGTTATTTCTTAAGCTTTGAACATTAATTTTATGATATACCTATTTTTAAGACAGTATGAAAATATCGCCACTGTAGCAGCACCGATCGCAAAGGCAGTGTTTTATGCTTCACCCCCTAGTCTCTAGTATTCAGCAGTAGGCAAACTTGACTTGGGTCTAATAAGAGAAAAACAATATTTGTTAATAAATATGCAAGTTCGTGGTGTATATAGCAAAACTGTTTTATGATACTAATTTTTTTTACTCTTTAAGAGTTTTTCTTCCTAATTCCATAACTTATGTAATTTGCAGACTTATTTGTAATTTAAGTGTACAATCTTATGCAATACAGATTTATTCTGTAAGTTTTTAATATTTCAAATCTATGAATGCTCGAATGATGCATAATTCTGATGTAAGGATGGCGTGCTAAAATTCCTCTATCAGAATGCGTATTTAAATTACTGCATTTTCAGGCAAATGGTTAAATAAAATTTGGTACACATTTCAGATTCTAGTGAGAACCATACGTCAAGTTTTATCCATCCAGCTAGTTGAGTTCACATGCACAAGGACTTACATAGTTACTGTTCAGATTTTATAAGAATTGAACAAATGTATATTGGTGACATTAAGATCATGTACTAAAATAAAAGTATTTAGCTCTATACTTTTTATCCATCCTATTCACACAATCGAAACTGTTTTTAATTTAAGAAGTTCTATAGCATAACTCTATCAAACTCTCGAGTCTGAAATGTTTGAAGAATACAATACTTCGTAGACTTTTCCAACTTGCAGCAAACCTTTGGAATATCTTGTCGCAAATTTCTGTAGGTATACGCATGACATACGATTTTGATATTAAATTATGCAAACGAGATATAGAATTGCCAACAAACCCAAATGAATTTAATACATTGATTATTCTTTCCGAAGAGAGGTAGTCGATATTTGGCAAGATGGTCGGATTACATCTTGTAGAAAGTGCTTGTAAAAAAAATGCAAATTAAATATCAAATTTTTGAATAAAGATTTATTTTTGCCACAATTTTGCATAAATATTAATATCAATCTATTTGAAATCCCATTTTCCAAAATAAAGATTAAAATATAATCGTCTGTTCTAAAAGATGCAACATTTTTTAATTTTTTGTTTTGTAAAAGTAGTGGGTGTATTCATTTCGACTTTCTAATATACATAGTAAATGAAGGACGTATTCTAGCAAGTTCCTATCAATAAGAAAGAAATTTATGAATTTTTCCCATTGGCTGAGTGAATCCTAAATTTTGAGCCGAGCCATATGTTAAGAATTTACAATAAAGCTTCCTTGCCATGTTAGTCTTTTCGTAGCAATCTTTTTCTTTCAATTTTTAACAATTCTTTAGAAAATTTAATGCAGATGATTTTTAAATCAAGTTGTAGGGAGGTTTTCTTTTGCTAGACAATGTTAAGACTTTGAATTAAACTATTAACAATATCTTTAAAAATTTCTCATTTCATTTCAACACATGTCTTAAAAAGAAATTTATATAGTATTTTACAACAAAGTTTCTATATCAAAAGTATTGTACATAAAAGTTCCTTTAAAACTATGAAATGCTGATATATCAATTTAGATATTAAGATGCATTATGATTAACTTTGCTTTTGTCAACTTTTTTAGATAATTATATTAATTTGATAATTTACAGAAATGTTTTTAAGTTTTCATTCTTAAAATTGTTTTAATACTGTAACAACGCCACATAAAATATATAGAGATTAATATTTGTTTTAAAAAATCAAATAACAAATTTTCAAAACAAAATGACAATATTGCGTCGGAAAAAAATTTCCCTAGTGTAAAACTCTACGGTGTACGTTTAAAAATATGAAAATGTGACAAAATTCATAAATCTGAGATCTTTAATAATTTACAACAAAATAATCAACATTCATAACACAATAACAGTACAATTAATATAAAACAACATTAAACGATACAAAATGTTATAAATCGAATGTCCTTAAAAACCTTATAGAATATGATAAATTTTATACTATCACTTTCTGAAATTTTAGCAACAAACCAATAGAAAAGTTGATAATTTTTTGAAATAAGCATATATTACTTCCTTTTTATATTTACATTTTCAACAAAATCCAGAAAAAAGTATTTCTAGTTAAATTCAAACTAAAAATGTACTTTTACAAATCTATAAATTATATATATGATGTTCATATAAAGTTAATCATAATAATTTTGCATATTATCTTAGTCTTTAAGATACTTGATATAGGAATCAAGGTTTGCAAGAAATATATATTTAAACACAAACCAATGACACATTGCAAATCATAACCAAAAAAGACAATTGAGGTAGAGAAAATATAACATTAAAAGATTAAAATTATATTCATATTATTTCATAAAGTCAAAAATAATATTTTATTTCATTTAACTATATTCTCTAATAAATCCATGCAAAAAAAATTAAAAAGCTTATAATGCATTTTAAAACACCGATTTTAATCATTAGGTAGATGTCTCAAGATGACTTCATGGATTTCAATTGCAGTAAAAAAAAACAAAGAGCACGAAAGCAGCATTCTAAACTTCAATGTTTGTTAAACTGTCATTTAAACAATGACAATTTAACAAACATTTATTTAATAAATACACTAGATATGTTCATTTTTAACCCTTGAATCTATAATCTTGTTCATTTTTTCACTGTTAAAAACAAACAGAATTACCACATATAATTTAAACAAAAATTTACAAGAAAAACGTGCTTAACAATATTATGTATTTAAATTGTAATGGTGGAAAGAGTAAAATTAGGTGCAGATGATAAATATAAATGCTAAACTGTCAGTAAGTTCTTTAACAGGGTGAGTAGTAAAGTTTATCTTAAAAAAATTATCACTTTATAAGCACCTTAAAAGAAAAAAAAAAAAAAAAGAATTAGCATCAACCCTTTGGGTACATTTAATATCAGAATCTCCATATTTGTTCAAAGTGATGTTTCCATTTTTTAAAAATTTTAATTAGTTTAAGTTATCTCAATATCAAGTAGCAGTATATATTCTGATAATAAGAAATAAATGAATTCTTACGTAAAAGCTACTACCTTCAAAAAATTAAATGTGCTTCTAATACAAAAGTTGTTTAAAATAAATGTGTCATCAAAGGGTTAACTAATAGTTTTGATACGAGAACTATGTGTTGTGATGAACTTCATTAAATTAGAAAAGAAAGTATTCATTTTTATATAAATATAAGCATAGAATATCACTAGTAGTTTATGAATGTTTTTCATAAATATGATAGCAAAGTTATTCAAAAATACTTTTTCTGCAAATTTCTCATGAAAACCTTACTGATACATTTTCATAGCATATCTAAAATTACTTTATTACATTACTGTTAGTTGAATTAAGAAACATAATATTACACCCCCACTTCATTAAAATTTCAATCCCTTGAAAAAAAATCATGAACATAAATAAAAATATCTAGGATATAAAAATCAGCAAATTTTATTAACTATTCAAATAAAGTATCCTGATCCTCATTAGAAATTTTTCCACCTAATTTTTTTAATTGTTCAGCTTTCCTTATTAAAAGCTTTTCACAATACATTAAATTTTTTAATAAAGAAAAGACTCCAACTTATTCCACTTGTTGAGCAAATGCATTAGCTTTACATTCAAATTCAGTAATTTTTTAAGGGTAATATTTCTTCTATAAAGATATCAAGGAATTAGATTAGAAATTTCTTTTTGTATACTTTTGGTAGGGATTTTTTTAGCCCTCTTTTTTACTTCTAAAATTCTTCCTTTTTTTTTTTTTTTTTTTTTTTTTTTAATCTTAACAAGTTGATGTTACAGATATTCTCAAAATTACCGATATTCATAATAAGTAATATTTACTGCTTTTCTTTTATTTTAACATATTTGCAGTCATTCAGTGCATTCATTTTTGAAAATCTATATCGAATTAAATACACATCTTCCTCCCAGTTTGAAAAAGCATTCTAAAACTTTATATGTGTTATTGTAAAAATATTTCAAACTTTAAAAAAGAAATCCTCATAATTCTGCAAATCTAATGTAGGGAAAATTCTGTCATTTTCAATCTTTTTTAAAGAAACTTTATTATAAATTTTTGGATCTATGAAAGAAATCTAAATGGCTTTTATCTACAAAAGAAACCAAAATGGCTAATGTTTATTTCATCATGACATGCCTTATAGATATGCTTCCTGTTAGTGAAAGGAATACAAGAATAGAATAAGTATTTCAATGAAATAACAGATCTTTTATTAAAAAAACATATCAATATGATAAAATATTAAATAAAACTTGTCAATACATATTCAATAATTAATCTTATTATATGCATACATAATATGCTATACAACACATTCTTTCTATACTCTAGTTATATTTGATTATTATATTCTTGTTATATTCCAATATTTTCTACATTGAGATAATTAATACAGAAAGCACATTAATAATACCAGTAATAGCATCCAATATATTTTGATATGCTAAACCAAATTCAAATTAAGTTTTCTTTTCATTAACTGGCAATATTATTTTGTATACAATATATTCACCACAAGGAATTTTTAATTTTTTTTTCAATGCATAAAAGCACTATGAATATATACAAAATGAGATGGGGAGGTGGATAGATATAGATTTTCTAAGGCACTTATATTGAATGATTCAAGTAATGAATGATTAAGGCAGATAAGATATATACAAAACAATTTTAATTTGATGCATATAGTATAGAAAAAAAAATCTTTCTGATGCTGAAAAATGCATATCTGATGTGTTATAAATTTTCAATTATAATTTTCTTCTTTTTTTTTACTAAGGACTGATATTTTTCTCAATGAATGATATTGGCGTATTTCAACGATAACATTTTATTACTTTCTCACAATAATAAATAGATAATTATCAAGTATATAAACTTCACAGCATTTCCAATGAAAGAAATTCTTTATTATCTTAATAAAATGGTTTGAACTCATTCAAAATATTTATATGTTTCAAATTTTAAAAATATACTCATAGAATTGTGATATAAAACAAGTAAACTCATGATCTGGTCTATAAAATCCAACAACATAACACAAACCTAAATGTTTCAAATATGTACAAAGTTTTAAAAAATCTGTAAAAACAACACTTACATTCATTAAAAACTGCTGTAAGAAAACTATAAAAAACACAACAAATCTTTGTACTTTATTGCTGATCATCATTCGAATCATGAAGTTCTTTTTCGTACTCTTCTAAAACTTTCATAAAACCATCATTAGGCCTAACACAAGATCTGACACTCTTTACCAAGCTATAAGCTTCCTTCAGAGTCATTTTGCACCTATTCATTAAATAGGCTATGACAATGGTAGGTGCTCGAGAAACTCCAGCATTACAATGTACTAATACGCACCCTTCTTGTCGACCATCATCAATAAAATCAAAGCAACCCTCAAAAAATATTTTGATATCGCTACCAGGGTCATCAAGTATTTCAACATTTTTATAAATAAATTTTGATTCAAAGTGATTAGGAATTCCAAAACCTATATTTAAAATGTGTGTCACATTAAAATCTTCAAGTATCTGTAGTTCTGCAGCAACATCTTGGGAACCTTATAAAAAAGAAACAAAAAAGTATTAGGAAAAGATCTTTTAGAACAATAAAATTAAACTATAATTCAGATTTATTTCATATAAGCCATATTTTGATGCTACATTTACTAAATCATCTTTCACTAAAAATTAATAGAAATAAATATGACATGTATATCCTATACACAATTCAGAAAGAAAAAGAAAACTATTTTTAATTAATTTCTCTAATGCTGTTTAACATGCATCTGAACTAAGAATATTTTTGGACAAAAGTTTTATTAATGAAAGTTATAATTTTTTTTCCATAATTATATAAAATCATCTAAATATCCTGCATTATTAAATAAATATATATTATTAGCTAAGAGACTCTAGATGCAAAGAATACAACTGCAAATAGTGAAAAAACTATCAATACTTTATTATGAAGAAGTTTATTTGACACTAGCCTCTGAAAAGGGTAATAGTAGAAAGGACAAAAATTTGAGAGAAGCAAATACACATAGAAATATGAATCTCCCCAGATTGCTTTATAATTTATTAGTTAATGAATTGTTATACAAGCCAGTGATTAGGAGCACTCTACTTATTTACAGGATTACTTCTAATCAAAAGAATTTATGAAAAACAAAGTGAGTTGTATATAAATCATATCAGTTTTCAAGATTTATTAAATAATACAAATCTACTTTGAATTCTATGATTCTGCATGATTCATATAAATAAGGAAGGGTTTCACTCTTCGCAGAGATGACAGGTTTTATTCCACTAATGCTTTGCATTATATCAATAAACAAACATATGGGTTTACAAATATTGAACTGTGTTTCTACACATCATATTAATTTTACTATGTTTATGATTTGTGGTTTATGTATTTTTGGGTTAAACTACAATTATAACAACTATATATATATATATATATATATATATATATATATATATATATATATATATATAGATAGATAGAGAGAGAGAGAGAGAGCAGTCTTTTCCTTATCATAGACTAATAATCATTCACTTAAATACAGTGCTAATTATATATTTCGTACAAAAAATAACTTTAGAAAAAGTAGAATTTATTTTTTAATTACAAATCAAAAATACAGAATTTTATTTTTAAATCTAACATTCTCTAAAAAACATTCTATGTAATTTTATAATTATAATATATTTTAATCAGTTAATAGATGAACATTATTTTTAATGAGTTTTCAATCAAGATTTACTTCAAATGAGACTTTATACAAGAAATAATTCAAACAATATTAAATCATAAAATCTCCAATAACGTAGCTGTTCCAATAATGAGCAAAAAATCAGTAAATAAATGTGATTTGAACATCATAAATCCTTCAATTTTCAAAATTTAATAAAAATTTCTTTAATATCTAATAAAATTAGATGCACTGACAATGGATTTGTTCTCACTTAGCCTAATATATTTAATTTGGTCAATGAATCAAGAATTCATAACAAAATAGAATTGTGATATCTTCTATTTAACCAACTAGCAAATATGTATCAAATAAGGTCAAAGTCTGACTCAGTTCTACTGTAAAAAAAAAATAGAATGATAACCAGGAGGGCTATTTAGAAGAAACCGGCCCACATTTGTGGTTTTCATGGAGAAAAACCTTCAGAGATCAGCATAATAATAGCAAACAATTTGTCACAAAACTGCTGTCCGTTTTTGAGTAGTACTAGTTAAGAACATAGAGAAAAAACAGAACCTATAACATTCATTGTTCCTTAATCAAGCAGTCTCTTAATCCATTAGATCAAGAGTGGGCATGAACTGAATTTAATATGTCAATCTACCAATACCTTTGAAAAGATGAATTACTAATAAAAAACTCGGTTAATATTTTTTAAGCAAAATAATAAATTAAAAGTAACATTCTCAAAATGTATTTTAAAAAAACTTTTAAAGGAAAAAAAAAAAAACTGAAAAAATAATAAAAATCTATTTCAAAATTTTTTTAAAAAAATAAAGATAGAAAAGAACAGGTTATGTGATGAATATGGGACACATATTGAAACATGACACTTCATCAACAAAACTTTAGTTATGCTAACTTTTAAATATGAAGCCTTTTCATATGCATAATATAGTAATTAAACATGAGATTCTGTTTTATAATATAATTTAAATGATGGATAAACTATGACAAAAAAATCAAATATTTCCTTTTAAAAGCAGTACTAAGTCATTACAAAAAAGGATATTTGAAAATAAATAAATCAAATTTAATCTAAATAATAAGCAAAAAAGTTTCTTAAACTTAACCTAAATTAACAAAAAAAAGTATCTTCTCACCAAGTATCAAACCAGGCATAATTAATGATACTGTAATGTCTGCTCTGTTGTCAATAACATAACCTGCTGAAATCACTGATTGCTTATGGATAGAATAAGCCCCATCTTCAAGAGTTTCAATAAACTGTTGACCATCAGCAGCAGTTACTTTTGTACTAACTTTCTTTAGGCTATCATTACGAAAACCACGGACTTGATCAAGAAAATTTCTTTGTTCCATTCCTCAGTTGAGAAACCTACGAAAAGAATTAGTGATTACAATTTATTCAAAACACATAAGAAAAATTAAAAATATGGCAATAAATTTTAAATAAATTAATAAATATTTATAATAAATCAATACTGAACACAAAACAAAGCCGGTGACCTCAGTGTGAAACCAGATATAAATATGATTGATAAAATCGAGCAAAACAACCTCAAAAATGCAGCTGAGCAAAGTACATAAATCAAGTAAAATATCTCATAAACGCGATAAAATACGATTCTTAATTCTTAGATGTGTATCCAACGATTAGATAACGATAAAAAGGCAGAAAGTTGAATCTTCTGCGCGTTTCATCTCGGAAGTCGACAATAAAAAGAAATCCGAAACAAAAACGAAAAACAGCGGCAAAACTGGAACAGCAGAAAATGTAAACAATAGAGACTATTGCCAAGTTCTAAAAATAAATACAAGCAGTTGTATTGTCTTTCCAGTTTTTTTAAATTTTTATTCCAGATGACTAGTCTAAAAATATTATATTACAATTAATGAACAAAAAACGAAACATAAGTTCGCCATTTATTAACAATGGAAGGTTCAGGGATAAATTTCATTTTTCTTTCAAATGAAGTTATTTATCTACTTATGTTTCCTTTTTTTTTTAAATGAAAAGAAACGCTAAATTATAAATCGCTTTCTTAGGTTTAAAATTTTCCATTCTTCTTTAAATTATACACAAATTTACCTCGACTGGCCTTGAATCAATAAACTGCTCAGGCTTTCTTGTCTTGCATTAAGACATGAAATGGACGCGAACTTTAACGCATAATTTGCACAAGTTGGAAATAATAATGTTTCCTGAGCCAATGAATACAGAAATTCCTAATCACATAAGCAAAGTTTAATTATATAACTTGCGTCTGAAGTTTATTGTTCTCCTAATAAAGAATATTTTTCTATATAACAAAGATATAGATTCCAATTCAAATTATAGAATATTGTAAACGCAGAATGCCCAGCAATATTCTTCTGTAACAATATTCTTAGAATATCTTCAAGATATTGATATTGCACGGCATTGAGAATATCAAATAATATTGTGGAATACTTCGAGATATTAAAAATAAAAGATGAGATAGTTTATTTTTGTTGAATTGATAAGTGTACTATTATTAGTAACGGATTATTATCTCAAAAACTGAATTTTAAATTAGTTTTTATTCTTCATAATTGAGTATCTATCATGATATTTCAATCGATGACGAAATCTAAACGCTCTAGGAGTTTGGATGCTCAAGCCACAATCTCCTACACTGATAATATTTTAAAATTTGCCTAATAAATTATTTTAGCTTTTTAATTCAAACTATTTCAATCATGACAGGAGCTAACTAGGGTTAAGCCCTGTATGAGTTCTTAGGTAATACAAATTTTGAAGTATCTCTATGCTCTCCCCAATTTCTTCTTTTAAAACTTGCTATTTTTTATTTAATCTTTTTATAAACATCTAGCAATAAATATTCTGACAAACTTAATTAAATAAAAAGGGTACTTCTTTCGTTAATCATCTTCAAAGGAAATAACTTCAGTGTGTCGTTTTTAAAAAATTAGAAATTTAAAGTATTTTGTAAAAAAATTATAAAATATTTTAACACAGTCTAAATATTCTGACAGAAAAATTGTCTAGAACTGTTGACTGCGAATAGTCAGCTTATAGGTATTATAGTGCTAAATCAAGCAACTGTTTAGAGGCCCCAAAATATTTTTTTTTCTCTTCCATTCTCGTCGATATTTTCAGAGTAATCTAATTTTGTGTTAAAATGATTATTTGATTCGTAACGGAAATTTTATGATAATGTATACTTATATAAAGCTCAATGTGTGTGTGTGTGTTTTGGCGCTCTACAGAAAAGACCATTTGACCTACAGCTACCAAATTTGGTACGTGTATACCTTGGAGGTCCGGAATATACACCTAAGGGTCCTTTTTTTTTGAAATTTTAATTATTAATTAAAAACTAACTTTCCCCTCAAAAAATCTTTATTTCCCCACCGCCAAATGAGTAGGGCTTCAGCATTTTTTCCGCACTCTAATGAGGCTGAGGCTTAACATTTTTCGGCCGCTTATTTCAAACGATTCTGTTTATTTTCTTAATGTTTGATGCATTTAAAATTAAACGTTGTTAATTAATCGATCTTTCAGATTCATTCTGAAGTACTTTTGAATTAAAATAATACAGAATAAAGGAAATTAAAAATTTCTAATCTGCATAGCGTTACCCCAACTGTCGTAGAAAAATTCACGCATTAGCGTTACGTAACTGGCTTTGAAAATACACGCATGCGCATTGTGTTCTGATTGTTTACATCTATTTTCAACGGAAGCGGACTAGATTTAAATTATTTTTAGGTTAGTTGTATACTCTTGTAATTAAATTGAATTTATGTTAGTTTCAGTTCATCGTTTTTTAAGTATTTTTTTTACTGCTTTCGACCGATTATTTTAAACGATTCTGTTTATTTTCTTAATGTTTGGTGCATTTAAAATTAAACATTGTTAATTAATAGACCTGCTCATGATGAATCTGAAAAAATTTTGTTGACAAATTCTTGAGATATTACATAAATTAAGAAAGATATTCTTTAGTGCCCATAAGGTGTAAATGCTCAGTGACTCTGTTTTCAGTAATCATATTACAAAAAAAATGCTTTGTTTCAGTAAAAAATATTATTAGATTAATTGCAGATTAATCATTTCCACTTTAATTTAAAGCATAAATTCTACGGGAGCTAACAGAAAATTAGAGAGATACAGATTACGTTATGATTGAAGGCCTTTACAATATTATAAGTGAATTGAAATTTGAAGTTTTAAATATTTTAATGGAAAAGCTATTAAAGTAAGAATTACATTAAATATTTAATTATTAAAATTTTAACGATCATTAAGATTGGCGAACCGGCTGGTCGCCAAAGGCAGCTAGTATTTAAATAAAAATGAAACAGCGTATAAATTTCAGAGATTCCATTCTTCTTTCCTCCCCTCCTTTTATTTTTAATTTGCTTGCAAATCAGAGTCCTCGGATATTTTTTTTCTTTGAAGATTTCTGACCGATTCTAGAATTGACAGTTTTGTTAATCTTCGTATTTGTTTATTTAGAATGCGAAAGGTGAAAAGGAAAAAAAATTATAGAAATATAATAAAAAAAGTTTTTCAATTAATGCATTTAACCTTTTATTTAAAATTACTTCGAAATTCAATTTTGAATTCAATTCCCTTGAAAATGATCTGTAATTACCTGTTTTATTGTTTCAGCTTGCTGCTTAAAAAGCTGTTCATATTTTTATAATTTGAAATATGTAAAAACTACCTGGATTTAGAAGGGGGGGGGGAGGACCCGGAAACTCAAACTACCTAAGGATCTGTAACTACGTTTGCGTTCTACTAAACAAATTAAATCACAATTATCTGCTATTATAATTTGTAAACGTGAAAAATGTTCAATAAATTCGTGTGCATGGGTTTTATAATAGTTAAAAAATAAAATTAAATTGCCTTGGTCAAATAAAAAAATCTCCGGATCCTCTAGAGTTACGAAGACCTAAGGGAATTATTTATTTTACCTATTTGATAATCCGACCCCAGATAAAAAATAAAAGAAATTTTTGTATCGAGTCTTATATTATGTAATTTACTCTAACAGGAAAAATATTATTGCAATTGGATTGATACCACTCATTAATTCACTATGAGAAACCCTGTATAGGCCTGAGGTACCGAAATCGTCCGCCGCAACTGTTTGAGTCTTTGAAGGGATTCTGATGCTGCAATTGTGTTCTGAATTTTTTATGGCGTTTTAAAATTTTAAGGTATTTAGTGTTTTAAGATTTTAAAGTAATGAATGTTTTTAAGGTATTAGTATATTGAGTTAAATATTTCGAAGTGTATTTGATGCTTTTAATTATTTCTTGCTTTTTTTGTCATTTTATTTATTTATTTATTTGCTGCTAATCCATGAACACGAGAACAACAACAACTCTAAGAGTATAAAAGATCTCAAATTAATTTATGATAATATTTTAATTACTATAGAACACCAAGGATTATCTAAGCAGTCTCTCTCTCTCTCTCTCTTTTTGTAAAATTATTTTGTGTTGACTATTACTCAAATAAAAAATTGTTGCACAGAATTCTGTATTAGCAATACTTCAATATATTATAACATAACTTTTATTTTTAATAAGTGCAAAATAAAAGATATATTTTTTTATTAATGTTGTCTCTTATCTTAAATCTACTTAGACGATATAACGCAACCATCATATCGATTTAACCCATCTTACAGAGACTACGTTTATAGGTATACCTAGTTTACCATTCATTACAAATATGAGAACGACGATAATCAAGTTCAAGCCTTTAATGTGAATCCTTTCTTTAACTTTTTGACCTTTTCTTACTAAGTCATTAGGATATTAGTATAACCGCAAACATGTAATGAAAATCTTCCCTGGAAAGCGAGAATCTTTCATAAAAGTTTTATAGTTTCCATAAAAGAGTTTAGACACTTCGGCGTCTCCAATTTTCGAATTGTTTTGAGAGCAGATGGATATTAAGAAAAGAAAATACAACTGCGAAAATTATTTTTATAGTTTCAAAAATAACTGCATTCGCATTGACAATTGCTACTTATTTTTTAAAAAAAATAACGCAGTGGATTTATCTTCATTATTTGTATTGCCAAAAAAAAAAAAAAAAAAAAAAAAAAAAAAAAAATTAGAATTTCTTTTAACAAAAAATAGTTCCCTTTCCTGATTCAGTTTTGCAATTTTACAATTTTACATTTGTTTTTTAATTAAAGAGGTTAATAAATTATTTTTAATTGTACTCTTTATTGAGTTAATAGAATTCAGCTGCAAACAATTTATTATCTAGTTGTTGTTTTTTTGTTGTTGTTTTCCCTCCTAATATCTATAAAATTAAAGGTAAAATTATTTTATTAACTTTTCCTGGAAGATAACTTTTGACATAACTGATTAAAACATTTATTTTTAAAATAATCTAATGCATATGCTAAATAGGATATTTCATTCAAATTAGGAATTTTAATAAAATTACAAATTTCACAATGGTTATGCTTCTGTCAAAGCATCTTATTTTCTCAAAAAGATTCATTCATCCATGTTTGTATTTTTTTCCAAAATGTTTCTGCTTCATGCCTTAAATGATATTGTCACGTAGATACTTTAATGTGTAACGCAATGACACACACAAGAAGTAGATCTAAACCAATTTATTAACTGAACTCTGAACTGAGAACACAGTTACTGACAAATCTTCTGATTTATACTAGCAGGGAAAGTTCCAGAATACTTTTCTGGAGACAGTAAGAAAAGTCTAGAACACTTGTCTGGTACATTAAAGAAATGTCCAGAATCTTCTGGAACATGAAATAAAGAGAAACATAAAACCAATTAAGTAAATATTTACACAAACTGCGAATCACGGGATTCGAACTCACAATCCCTTGATTATGGGATCAATTCTATGACCATTCGGCCATGAAGAGTCGACTAATTCTTTTCAATGCGGCAATATCAATTAGATTTTGAATTGCCATTTAATTACACAGTTACACATGAAGTAGATTTTTTCGTTTTGAATGTTTCCAACAATTAATTTTCCTAATAAAGAAAATCAATTACAGGAATTTCTTCTGCATGTATTTTAATCACGTTGCTGGTGAACTTAGAAAAAAAAATCTTTCAAATGATTAAGGAAACTAAGTTCTATGAATTCTAGTAATTATGTTGGTTAACGTCTTTTCTGCAATTATAAACAATTGAATTAGTACAACTGATATTAGTAAATATTCTGGAATAACGAAAAATAAGAAATTTTTAAAAAGTTAAAAGAATTGCGTAAATTACATTACTTGATTAAAAATTTAAAAAAAAAATGTCATTTTGATCGTTTTACTTATGGTATCGATTTTCACAAGATTAAAATATATAAAAACTGATTAGTTAAAGGCTCGTTTTTATTTCTAATCAGGCGGAAATAAAGACGCATGTTCCACATTTGGAGGGGGAGGGGGGAGGAGGACATCAAAAACACATACTCAAACCTCATTATCTTTGGAAATAAAGATCTTTCGTGGCAACAAAAATAAATTTTGAGCTATAAATAGATCTTTGAATCCTCACATCCATGTGTGGATGTGCGAATCGTTTCTTATATAGACCATTTATTTTCCTAAATCACCATGCTTGCATGTTTCTTAATTCATAGTCTAAGATAATCTTCATTTTTGGAATAACGCATCTACTACTTTTCTTGGAATCCCTCTAAAAATATTATTACTCAAACCTGATTTTTACATTTTAAAATTTTTTTAAGTATATTAATCTAACTATCATACGAAATTTTCCAGAATTTTGATAATTTTTCAAGTACGTTAGCATAATTTTCAAAAATGCAATGAAATTCAAGCAGTTTTCATTGTTTCCTCAAATATTTAACTGTTTTCTTATATATTCATATAAGAATTTATGACTTTTCCCCTTTCCGTAAGACAAGGAAAAAAAGATTCTGCTAATTACGCTAAATGAGGAATTAAAGAGTGAAAATTACAATACCATAAGAGACAACGTGCAATTTGAAATAAATTACCTACACATTTAAATTTTCAATGATGCCATTATGTCAGGTTCTGAAATTAATCAAGAATATTTATGCATACAATAAACAGATCAGTAACGTAATTAATAAAATAATACGACTTTAATATTTGTCACAAATTAAGGTTTAAATTACTTTATTGAGGGGATCTTGAACATCAAGTTATGCATCAGAGATCTAACTGAAATTAAGTTAAGGTATCCGACTATATACGGAGGGGATTAAAAAAAACAAATGTCTTAATTTTTATAGGATGTTTTTTATTAATATAGCGATAAAATGATGAATAAAAGTGAAATTATTTAAATATATGCATATATAACTTTTGAAGAAAAAGCTCATTTTGATGTAAATTTTAGCATTTATTTACAAAAACAGAATTGTTCTAGAAAAAAATAAATTGTTACAGTTTTTTCACTTTTTTTGTGCATTACATGTGTAACATATTTTAAAGTGTAAGTAACTATTATCTAAGAATTATATTCAAAAATAAAATTTGTGTGTGTAATATATGAATTTATCTATGAAATTTTAGAATTTTTTCAACAATATTTATATTAAAAATAATAAATAAAAGCCACTTCTAGAAAATTCAACATCAAATTCGTAGTTCATTACATTCTGCACAATAATGAGCACTAATTATAAATTTCTTTAAGATTTTTGGATTATTTTTGAGGTATTTTATTACTAAGAACTACTAAATTGTTCTTATTATTATTTTCTGAGGCTCGTACAGTAGAATTGTGAAAAAAATCAGTTCTTCGGAAAAAGTGTTTAAAGTAATGCTTATAAATAAACTTTAACTTGGCCTCTAATTGACATAGAGCCAAAATAAAAATATCACTGGAAACAGAAACGTGCCTATTTTTTAAAACTGCAAAAAAATGCAAATTTTATTGAAATTTATGTTTTTAACCTAATAGAATACCTTAAGTTTAATTAAATTTAACCCAAACAATCAATTTTCCCAACGAACCATTTGCCAAAGACTATTAATTCAAAATAAGATAAGCCCGAGACTTTGAGAATGTTCAAGTAAATTCAAGAAATTATAGAATTTCTCCCAATAAATTAAAAATTTAATAAACAATAAAAAAAATGCTAATCTACGAAATATTATATAAACAATACAAATACCCAATATCATAACGATTTATTTGTGTATCTGCGAAAGATTGGATTAACATAGTCCAGATAAACTTTCTTAATCTAGAAATTCGAATCATAAATTGTTAGAAACCAATAACTAGCCACAATATTGACGTAAAACTCAATTTTCTCGAAAACCAAGCAACCTCTTCCTACTCTCTTAGATATGGAAAGGCAACCTCTCAAAACCGAAAAGTCGCTATCGTTCTTACCACTCTCTTATGTTTACTTCCGATATCTTTGTAGGAAGTTACTTTATTCGCAGGAAATGCTAGATTAAATGCTTAAGCTCAGCAGTTAGAAGGAAAAGATGATCGAAGCTGCAGGCATTAAAAATTTCATACGTAAGCTATTTTTCTCGTATTATTATTTTTTCATCCTATTTAATTTTAAAATATTGTAATCATCAATATCAGCTTTGACTTACTGAATCATATTTCAAATTATTGTCATTTCAGACAATAATTTCTCTACATATTTTGCAGAATAAAGACACAGCGTTTAGCGTTGTTAACGTTCTTTGCAATTTAACTACTTTGTTCTTAATATTTAATTTCTCATTTAATGTGATACTTGAGGAAAATTTCCTACTTTTTATTATTCAGATGAATATCTAAGTTAAGAAGTATGATAATTTTTATAGGTTTATTAACTATAATCACTATCATGTCAGTGTATTTGCAAACTAAGTCATGCAATTGCAGAACTCATCGGATAGCAGTGTCGGAGTTTCTGTGGAATTGTTATCAAGTTTATTTTTAGATTCCTTGAAAATTATATTCACGGTCACAGTTATAAGTTCTTATTTATTTCCTTGTTTTTAAACCTGGATTCATTTTAATTTCTCTTTCAAAATTTTATTGTACATTAATGAAAGATTTTATGATGATTTTATTTATTTTAATTTGAAGTATTTTAATGTATTTTTATTATATTTTAATTTATTAAACTACTATGCAGTTATTACATTTTAATATATAACTTCTTCTCTGGCCTATAAACAGTCTTACACCCCATTCGGGTATGCTGGGTCCAAGTAAATCTAAATGAAATAGAAAATGCATGATGAAAAAAATCTTTCAAAGCAATATACAATATTTATTGTTGGACTTATAACAATGAAATTTAGCATGCTATTATTAAATGGATATAGCTTTCCAAAATTTTACCTTACCTTTAATTAATAATTAATCAAAATTTAAATTTTTTTCGATAGCTTCGAAGAATAATTGTTATATAAATCACTTTTGTATCGCTTAAGAATACGAAAAACTAATTATTAAATTATTTCAATTTTATTTTTGTAAAGTCTTTTTCTTTCTACAAGCTCAGTCGTTTTAAAAAAACATTTTTAAGTACATCTCACAACAACATTTTTCGTTATTTGCTTATTGTATTTATATTCAACTTTTTTTTTTGATGTTATTAGATGTAATTTTTGTATGCACGTTACATTTGCTATATAATCTTTATCTTTTCTTATAATAAATATGTGTGCGTATACGTGTGCAGTTTTATATATATATATATATATATTGAGACACTAATATTTTAAATTCAAAGAAAAGTTAAAACTGGGCGAGTTATGAAAATTTTAATATTACTATCATACAAATAAATGCGTTTTATATCTCTGTTGATCGCATTAAAGAAGATACGCTAATCAGTGCATAGAATCAGCTGATCAGTCTAAAATTATGATTATTGTAGATTTCTCCTAAAAAGATATTTAAAACATCGAGACTTGATCAAATTTGGTGGCTTTAAATAAAAACATTTTTTTTTTTATTTAAAGTTGGAGTGCCAAGAATATTTTACTAAATATGATTTCTTAGGATTGCATGAAGGACTATTTAGATTTTATAATTTATAATTTAGACTTTATAATTTTATTTTTTAAGAGGTACGTTTATCAACAGAAACAAAATTAGATATTATTATTTAAATCCTTTTGAAAGTAAAACTAAAAACTGGATTTTGAGATGAATCAGAGAAATTTTTATTGAATAATTCTTTGTGATATTGCATAAATTATAAAAAATATACTCTGCATTATATATAAAAATTTCAATGATAAATTATTCTTTTTCTGCTCTCACATTTATTTATTTTTAAAATATTTGGTTTTTCGTTGTAATCGAAATTTAATTACTTCCGCTTCAATTTAAAGTTCAAATGAAATTTTACTCCCGAAAAAAAAATATTTCAGAAATACATTTTACAATGAATAGATCAGCATAAAGTTCAATAAAAAGTTATTTAGATCTCAAAATTTGAAGTATATATTTGAAGTAAATATTTTTCTGAAGAAGCTATTAAGATATCAAATTGCATAAAATATTTAATTGGAAATTTTAACGAACATTAATGTCGATGAACTATCTGGCACCAAAGGCAGTTAATTTAGAATAAATTCAAATAAAATAAAGACAGCCCTCAAAAGCACTAAATTGCCATAATGTCTCGGATTAAATGTTCGAATCTTCTTAAATTCTTTTAATCCAATCAATTCACAGTTTAAACTAGATTTTCGTTTAGTTCAGCATCGAGTTTTTTTGTTTTTCAATAATATATTCTACAACGTCACACCTTCAGAAGATGTCATCAAGATAAAAAGTTATAATGAATCATGTAACGCAGTTTCTTAATGAATTTTAGTTGATAATAAATAGTACTTGTATTTGTATTAATTTTTCCCCGGGAAATGCATTTATTGCTTCCTAAATATATATTTGTATAATAAATTAGGCTTTGGTGATATGGGTTCATTTTTCCATTTAAATGTTCAAAAAAAAAACCTACTGCATTTTTAACAAGAATAAAGGTAGATTTGTTTTATATATAAAAAAAAGAACTAAACAAGAAAATTAATAAAACAAGTAGAAGTTGGGAAAGAAACATTAAATTTTTGCCAGCCAGATTACATAGTGATTATTGATACAGCAGCCCCCACAAGATACTTTGGTAGATAAGAGCAAAACGATAAAATTTTCAAATTATATATTTTCTTAATATGTAATTTTATTTATATATTAGCTATATTACAAAGATCTATTGGAAGCTTTTTCTAATGCATCTATGAATTCTGTTAATAAATTCAATACGCTAAATTCTAATTAATATTCGCATATATTTTAATTTTTATAGTAACAATTTTAATACATATTAAAAAATTAAGTTTCCTTTCTTTACAAGTTGTGAATGTTTTCATTAATTAGACTTAGTTAAGCAATGAGAAATATCTCCCAAAACAGCATTTTAAGATGTCGCTATTATCGTAAATCAATGTGTAATAATTATTGAAACTGTTTTCCCAAATTTTAAGAATTGTAAGCAAAATCGTCTTTTGTGTAACGGATTTGGAATTGATTTGAATTAGAACAACCAATTAAGCGCATTAAATATTAGATGAGAAATTTGATGTCTATAAAATGATCATTGATTCTTAATGATATAACTATGTTCTATTAGATGAAAACATCGGAGTCAAAAGCTATCTGCATTTCAAAACTTTAAAGTTTATTATTTTATTCTCCTTCTGATAAGAACAAAATTCTTTTATTCTGACCAAGAACAATGCATCTTTTTTTAACTATTAGTTTAATATGATATATAGTAAATCGGCCAGAAAAAAAATTCTTTATTAAAAATTTCTAATAACTGTTTATATCTATACTTATAATAAAGCTCAATGTGTGTGTGTGTGTGTTGGCGGTCTACAGGCCAGACAATTCAACCTACAGCTACCAAATTTGGCACGTGTATACCTTGGAGGTCGGGAATGTGCACCTGGGGCTTATTTTTTTGAATTTTTAATTAGAACTTTATTTATTTAAAAATTAAGCGAAATTTTGGGGTGGTTCTGCTATAACTTCCGAAAATATTACCGCACAAAAAAGATTTTTATATGAAGTTAAAGATCAAAAATTTATCTTTTAAATGATATCAATGTTTTAACCATAAAATTAAATTTCTATTTTTAATGAATTTTTAAATAATTATTTTAACTATATTTTTCAACAATTTTTTTCGTACAAAATAAAAATAAATTTTAAGCTGCACGAGCACGTTTCGCATTCATGGGAAAAAAATTAGCTTTTTTCAAAGTGTTGATATCACATTGATTAAGGCTCCAATTAAAAATAAATTAAATCTTTTTGGAAATGAAATCTCAAAAAATATAATTTTCGGCACGTGTCTGTAGGAAATGAAACAAATATGAAATATTATTTTTTCTATAAAATAAATTCAAGAAAAATTATTTTATGATCTTTTACACTCTCTATATTATTAATCCGATAAATCAGTTTTATTTTAAGGCAAGTTTTGTTTAATATGAACAGGATATCCATTCAAATCAGGGCCACACAGCTAATTTGTAAACTTTTAGTAAGACAAAGATCTGCTAAAATGATCTAAATGGAAAATGATTATATTTTATGTAATTTGATTCAATAAATACTCTAATAAATAACGAATTTTTGATTTTATATAAAGCTTTTGTTGTGGAAATCACGATTAACAAAATGTTCTTGAGACACTAATATTTTAAATAAAAAGAGTTAATTTCCAATCAACTAAATCAATCACTTAAACTGATTGATTTATGAAAATTTGAATATCACTATTCAATAAAAAAAAGGATAATTTTAGATTTTCCATCGATCTTTTCAAAGAAAATACTCCAATCAGCGCGCAGGTTTCTCAAGATTAATTGGCCTAAGATTATGAAAATGTTGAGTTTTTCTAAATTTTTAACATTCAAAACTTCATAAATAAGTCTTAGTTGATCGTGGAAAATAGAAACATTCATTCATTTATTTAAAATTTGGTGTGTCCAGAATATTTCTCAGAATATGATACCTTACTGCATTAAATTTAGACTTCATAATTTTTGAAATATATTTATAGGCAGGAACAAAATATTATTATTGATTTC
>JAPMOR010111858.1:1078908-1093874 GCA_026543865.1 Argiope aurantia
ATTTTATGCTGAATCTCAGAAATTTTTGTTGAATTATTGTTTGAGATATTACATAAATTATGAAAAATATTTTGTAGTTGACATAAGACTTAAATACCGAGCGATTCTGTTTGCAATACTCATATTCAATAATAATAATAAATAAATAACAATAAAGATGATAAATAAAATAAAACGCTTGGTTTTATTAAAAAATATCTTTATATTAATTGCAATTTCATCATTTACATTTTAAATCAAAGGTGAAGTTTTGCCGGAAATGACAACAAATTAGCAAAATATATATAGTAAATTGAACGAAGCGTTCTAAACCGTATAAGTTTGGTATGACTATCAAAATTTGAAGATTAAAAATGTTTTGTTTGAGAATCCTTTAAGAGACCAGTTACTTAAAATATTTAATTAAAAATTGTAGCGAGCGGTAATACTGGCGAACCGGCTGGTCGCCAAAGGCGGCTAGTAATAATAATAAATAAATAACAATAAAGATGATAAATAAAATAAAAAGCTTGGTTTTTATTAAAAAATATCTTTATATTAATTGCAATTTCATCATTTCCACTTTAAATTGGTTGAAGTTTTACCGGAAATGACAATAAATTAGCAAAATATATATAGTAAATTGAACGAAACGATCTAAACAACAGTATAAGTTTGGTATGACTATCAAAATTTGAAGATTAAAAATGTTTTGTTTGAGAATCTATTAAGAGACCAGTTGCTTAAAATATTTTATTGAAAATATTAGCGAGCGGTAATACTCGCGAACCGACTGGTCGCCAAAGGCGGCTAGTAATTATATAAAGCTAGGTTCGGATTGGTGTTAAATTAATTTGTGCATTGACATATCACGCTGCAAAAAATAATATTTTTGTTCCTATTTAACCTAACTTAGTAGCTAATAAAATAGTCGAGCGGCTTATAAGTAGTTGAATTCTTCCTCCAACTGAGCTTTGTTGTATGTGCATTTAATCAGAATTACTTTTTTAGATTTTAATTTCGAAAAAACGAAAATAAACAGTTAAAAGGGCTTTTTACATAAAGTAAAATTTTTAAACAACATTGTCAATATTTTACAAATTTAGCAACAGTCAAAGACGCAATAATTTATCAGTATTTGAAACAAGTTTTTGAAAAGAAATCATATTAAAATTCCATTTGCTCTTCCATCTACAAACATTTTTAAAACTTTATATATATACTAGCCTCCTTTGGCGATCAGCCGGTTCGCCAGTATTACCGCTCACTACAATTTTCAATTAAATATTTTAAGTAACTGGTCTCTTAAAGGATTCTCAAACAAAACAATTTTAATCTTCAAATTTGGATAGTCATACCAAACTTATACTGTTTAGATCGTTTCGTTCAATTTAGTATATATATTTTGCTAATTTGTTGTCATTTCCTGCAAGACTTCAACTTTAATTTAAAATGTAAATGATGAAATTGCAATTCATATTAAGATATTTTTTTAAAAAACCAAGCGTTTTTATTTTATTTGTCATCTTTATTGTTAATTATTAATTATTATTATTATTGAATATGAGTATTGCAAACAGAATCGCTCGGTATTTAAGTCTTATGTTAACTACAAAATATTTTTCATAATTTATGTAATATTTCAAACAATAATTCAACAAAAATTTCTGAGCTTCAGCATAAAATTCAGTTTTTAGTTTTGCTTTCAGAAGGATTGAAATGAAATCAATAATAATATTTTGTTCCTGCCTATAAATATATTTCAAAAATTATGAAGTCTAAATTGAATGCTGTTAGGTATCATATTCTGAAAAATATTCTGGACACACCAAATTTTAAATAAATGAATGAATGTTTCTATTTTCCACGATCAACTAAGACTTATTTATGAAGTTTTAAATGTTAAAAATTTAGAAAAACTCAACATTTTCATAATCTTAGGCCAATTAATCTTGAGAAACCTGCGCGCTGATTGGCGTATTTTCTTTGAAACGATCGACAGAAAATCTAAAATTTTCCTTTTTTTATTGAATAGTGATATTCAGATTTTCATAAATCAGTCAGTTTAAGTAATTGGAAATTAACTCTTAAAAGTCAGTGATTTTGATTGGAAATTAACTCTATGTGTCTCTCTCTTGAGGTGAATGCATTCTCTTTAATATCCGCTCGAATAAAACATCACAAACAAAAGTACTACATAGAACAAACATATCAAAAGTAAACATAACATTTCAATAGTTGCCAAAAACAAAAGAGAGAAAAATGCAATTAATAAGCAGACGATATTTAGAAAAGTACAGATATTTAGACTGAAAAATGAAATTATCTGAAATTAACCACACGCGCAGAAGATATTTACAAAAGTAAAAATATTCAAACATGAAAAGGAAAATATATAAGTTATTCCATCAATAAATGCCATGTTTGCTTATATCTTCATTATTTTATGAGTTATTAAACATTAAAATGGGTCCGGGACTAAATAAACACTCTGTATAGAGAGTGTAAAAGATCATAAAATAATTTTTCTTGAATTCATTTTTTAGGAAAAATAATATTTCATATTTGTTTCATTTCCTACAAACATGTGCCGAAAATTATATTTTTGCAGATTTCATTTCCAAAAAGATTTAATTTATTTTTAATTGGAGCCTTAATCAATGTGATGGCAACAGTTTGAAAAAAGCCAATTTTTTCCCATGAATGCGAAACGTGCTTAATATTAATTTTTATTTTTTACGAAAAAAATTATTGAAAAACATAATTAAAATATTTATTTAAAAATTCATTAAAAATAGAAATTTAATTTTAAGATTAAAACATTAGTATCATTTAAAAGATAAATTTTTGATATTTAACTTCATGTAAATATCTTTTTTGTGCGGTAATATTTTCGGAAGTTATAGCAGAAACACGTCAAAATTTAGCTTAATTTTTAAATAAATAAAATTCTAGTTAAAAATTCGAAAAAATAACCCCCAGGTGCACATTCCCGACCTCCAAGGTATACACGTGCCAAATTTGGTAGCTGTAGGTTGAATGGTCTGGCCTGTAGAGCGCCAACATACACACACACACACACACACACATTGTGCTTTATTATAAGTATAGATATATACTACATCTATTTAGATACCATTGTGCGAATTATATAAAAAAAATAATGAAAACTTGATTTATACTGAATAAGTATAAAGACATATTTTGAAAATATTCTTTTTTTCCATTGAGATTGTTTAGGAAAAAAATAATTTGATTACAAGTGAAAAAAAAGAAGAAATGAGAAAATATTTTCTCTTTCAAAGGTATTTTCTTTTCCAAAACCAGAAGTTAGATTTTTTAACAAGATTTTAAAGAAAATTTATATGCCTTAAATTAAAGCATATTTGAAAATTAAATAACAAAATGATTCTATTTATGAATCTTACTTGGTATAAGGTAAAATGAATACGAATCAAGAAGGCGTATCATTTCCTTCAAAGTATGACAGCTAAAAGCAAGAATGAATTCATAAACAATGTATCAACTACAAGGAAATGAGATCCATTAAATGAATGCGTAGAAGTTATCTGTCATCAGCGTAACCAAATATCTTACATTAGCCTAGCGGTAGGACAAAGCTTTAATAAACACTTATCGTATTACCACGATTTTATCATAAAAAATCTTTATAAAATAATACTTTAAATAATTATTCTTCCAATTTTTAATTAAATTTTATTTAAAAGACTGAAAGAATATATATTTTTATTTTATTGAAATCACACTCATGAAAATATATTACTAAAATAAAATAAAATTCAATAACATATGTTCTCGATCCAAAATGTTATCTTTTATAATTAGTACTAAGTAATAAGGAATGATTTTTTAAAACATTGTTTTTAAAAAATCTTTTATTTTTTTTATTATTTATTAATTTATTTTTCATTTAACATTAATTTCTTTTTATATTATTTAAATCTGAACTGTTCTGAACTATTGTTGATAGAAATACATAATATTATATAAAGAAAAATTATTTGTTAAATTAAGAATTTTAAATTCTTACTTTAAATATAATTATAGCGAATCTTTTGCATGATTTTTAAAAATCACATTCGAAGATTAATGGTCTGTTTACAAAAAAAGGAAATGCATAAACATGAATTTTTATTAACGAAATTTAAATTTTAAAATATTTTTCAAGTATATAATCATATATTTGCTACATCTTTCTGTTGTATTTGAAATAGTTTTGAAATAAATGATTCATATAAACTTCTAACGGCAAATGAAATTTAAGATTAACTTTATAACATATAATTGCATTTCATTACTCTTGGCTTCCTCCCAGACTATTGATTTTTCCTGAAGAAATTGCAAAATTCCAAAGATAAGTAAAATTTCAAAAATAAACAAAGTTAGGGTTTGAAATTGGCTACTTTTTTAATGTAACATTATCTTCCTATGTGCTAAGTTTTAAGTGTAAATGCACGCGTGCCAAAATTGTGCAATGAAAAATTATCTATCATTTCGCTCCAATTCTAGAATATTCAAAGGAAAAAACGCGCATAGGATATGTTTCTGTTTGTGCATTTAATAATAATAAAGATTGTAGAAAAAAATGAACACTGGGAAAACATTTGATTAATATGTGCATATTTAAATTGCCTAATTAACGACTTGTGACTTTTTTTTTCATATACGAAGTATACGAAAAAAAGATAGCGTGATCTACGAAAAAAGTCATCCGCGCACTTTTGACAAAACTCCAAGTTTTAGACCTAAATTCGTAGGAAATCCTGGGTTGGAATTCTGTTTGTTTGTTTGTTTGTCTGAGATAAACGCTAACCTAAAAATGCTTTGAACTAGAAGAATGAAATTTTGCATGGACAACAACAAATATGTGCATTTCTATGAAATTTTGAACGAAATCCGTTCACAGGAAGTTTGTTTGTTTATCTGCCCGAATATACAAGTAAATTTGATAGCATCAAAACGGAAACAGTTCAAATTAATAAAATTTTATTTTATTTTAGTTTTAGTTATAAAAATTGTAGTCCGTATTCTTAGCCTCAAGATTATAAATCCTTATCAGATTTTGAAGCAATCTGTTGACAGATTCATTGTTTTTCGATTTCTACATTTTCATGCATGCAAACTCGAAAACTAAAAATTGCTAGGTTTTAGATTAAAGAAATTCTGTATATGATGGTGATGATATACTACAACTGTAATTATGTGTAAAATTTCTGTTTCAATCAATCGGAAAAAAAGGACGTCTAAAATGTGTACTCGCTTTTCTTCATCTAACTACTGAAAGCTCAAAACACTCATGTGCGGGACAGAAAATGAATATATGAGCATTCACGGAGTTCGTGGTCTTGCCCAAGGTCCACAATTTTTATTTTCTCGTATACGTTGTATAGACTGTACAGTAATGGTAAAAAAAAAAGTCGAACTCTAGATTTAGATGAATCTCTACGTTTTTGACCTCCCTGATTTAGAAAAACCCATTTTTGGAAAATGTTCGTCTGTCTGTCTACTGTCTATGACAAAAATAACTCAAATACGTTTTGAGCTAGACGATTGAAATTTGGTATACGGTCTTTACAGCAAAATTGCAGATTTCTATCAGATTTTGAGTAAAATCTGTTCAGAGTAAGTCCGTCTGTCCTGCTGTTCGAATATAAGTTAACACGATAATTACAAAATGAAGAGAGCTATATAGATAAAATTCAGTGCACAAATTTAACATCTACTGTGTGGACACCTATCAAATTTTGAGCCATATCCAACAACTGGTTCTCTGTCTGTCGGTTCTGTACTTTCAGAAACAAGTAAGCGCGATAATTCAAAAATGCAGTGACTTAAATATATTAAACTTAGTATGGGATTTTGGTGACTATAAGTGTAGTTTTGTGTTGAATTTTTGTTTCAATCGGTTGAGAAAAACAGGTCTAAAACACAAATTCAATTTTTGGTTATTTTTAACGCATGCCAGGGATTAATCTCAAGGATTACACGATAGATTCAGTAAAATTCATACCAAAGTTAATATTTCGTAACTACTGTACGTCAATACCATGAAAGGCATTCTTTAACATTACAAGTTTATTAGAGAGTATCCCAGAAAGATTTGGGGAGATTATAACAGCTTTCTTTTTTTTTCCTGAAAAGGTAAGGGAATAACATCTTTATTCGGGAATATAAGAGAAAGTGTGGGGAAACCGCATCCGCTGGTTTTTTTTGAAGCAAACACTTATATTTGACGGGAAACGATGAAGTTGTGTCATGTTGAAAACTATCAATGTTAGTCTGTCTCCATGTATATGCGCTTTGAATTTTAGATAAGAAAGGGCCTGTTCCTCATATGAGTTTGAAAAAAAATGTCATTAAAAAATAAATACCTAAAAAATATAATATTTGATAAATATTCAATGTATAGAATATTTAGTGCATGTTTAGGAATTTCAATGCATAAAATATTTTGTTTTCAATGCAATAAATCATAGAAATAATATTCCACAGAAAATGTACGTCATTACGAAATTACGTAAGAAAATTAAAGTCATCTCAAATGACAGGAAAAATTTCCATGGAATTCATCTTTTGACTTCTGATAATTAATCAGATGTAATTATCATCTGATTACGTCATTTATAGCAAGTGATCAAAAATGAGCGCATGAATTCCAATTTCAATACGTTGAGAAAAGATGGGCGTGTTCGTCCTTCCACTTTCTCGTATAATTGTACATAATGACGTAGTGGTTGGAAATAAATGCTCATGCGCATTATGCAATGAAATGTTTTGAAAGCCAATGATCAAAATTTCTTTGAAAATAGCAGAAATTATTCTTCCTAATAAAGTTTTATTCCCATTGTTTTCAGATGTTGTAATGTTTATATCTTCTGACAATAACTTCAAAAATAAACATTCAAATAACCATCAATGTTTTACCACATTAAAATTTAAAAAAAAATTAGCTTTTCAGCGATATCTTTTTGACTACCTTCTTTAAATATTTAAAGCTATATTATCTATATTATTTTTGTCTTATATTACTTTTATAATTGGTGGGCTAGTTAAAAATATTCTATTACTACGATAGTTTAAATAATGAATGTATTGAAATATTTTTACATCTACGGAAACTGAAAAAGCTCTAGTTGAATTATTTAAAATTTGAAACTTTTGATAGAATTATAATTAGAAATTAATATTACACCATTCAATCTTTATATAAGAAGTGGCCCTTTCTTATTATGAATAACAGAACATATAGTTTTCTTTCTTTCGTAAATACATACAACCGACAGGAATGAATAACTTCTGATAAAAAATTACGTTTCACTTAAGATTAGCCATCTTTAACAATTATCTTGTTCACCTCAATTAACGTGGGCGAAAAATTTCAATGAAATCGTTTGTCCGCAACTTGATCTTAATGGTTCCCCTCACAAAGTAGTTTTAAGTTTCAAATTTTCATAGCAGGGAACTTCTAATATTTTAAAAGCTTTACACTTGTTCTTTTCATTGTATTATGTCTTACTTGTCAACCTTCTCAATAACAATTTGAACTATTATCTGAGACAAGAAATGGTTAAATTTCAGTGACCCTTCTAACTGGCTTGCTGAATTGAAATATCCCCATAAAATATAGAATGATAAAAAAGGAATCATTTAACATAAAAGTTTTTTTGGGTAATATAGAATATCTTTCTTATTTTTTGTTATATCTCAGTGAATTTCTATTTACTGATTCAGTAAAAAAATGTATTACGTTACAGTAAGAAAGAGAAACTACAAGAGCTATATAATATATTTTTATACATCCAATTGCATTACAGGATATAGTTGTAGAGTTTAGAAATGTACATACATTTTATAAATAAAATTTCATTACTGTATAAATCTGAAGTTAAATTTTACATGTAACTACCACAAAACAACAAGTATTTAAAATTTTTATTAAAACCTTACTTAAAAAATGTGGCCTACTCTATATGGAGAAAATACTTCGAATTTTCATGAATCAATAACATTAACATTTGAAGAAAAATCCCGAGAAAAAAAAATATATTTCCTCCAGCAATAGAAATGACTTGGATTTTATTAAAAAATCAAAAGAATAAAAAACTTGGATATTAAAAAAGAAAGTGAAAAATTTATTAAAATTACAGCGTTAATAAAATTGTTATCATACGAAGTATAATTTTTTTTCAGATGTTATGAAACCCATTTTGTGATATTTTCAAATATTATCGACGGTAAACGTCAAAATTTTTCTCAATGTTCAATCAATTAATATTATAATCAAATTTCAAAAACAAATAGTTCTGAGTTGTACATTCCTACTCTCCAGAATATATCTGTGCCGAATTCCATGATTGTTGGTACAGTGTATATCTGCAGAGTGAAAACCCATGCATTTTTTTTAGTAGAGATAAATGGAAGTAGTTAAATTCACGGATTCATTTTATATTAAATAATGAAATATCTGGATAATGCAGAGGCAATAATGCCATATTTTTTCAATTTTTTGCATTTATATATAAATTAAGAATATTATTTTACATAAATATCGGAAGCTACTCTATAAAGACAACGACGAAGAAGAGAAAAAAAAAAGAGGAAAGAAATGAAATTTAACCTCTGACTTTAATTCAAAAAGTGGAATATCTGTAAGTTTACTTCTTCTCTGGTTACTAGAAATAATGCTCGTAATTTTGATTTGAAATTGGTGAAAGGTGAATTTTAATTCTCAATTTATATATATTTCTAGAAATGATGATAAAAAATTTACAAATGTAAAGAAAAACGTTCAATTCGTTGTTGTAAAATTCCATTCTTAACATCTTTAAGTCTATGTTTGTGATAAAAATTTGGTTTGTTGTTTATAGCGTAATCATAAGAGATTAAGATAAGGATTGTGTCAGTCTCAAAAGGCACCGTGAAGGCAGATTACTAGCGCATCGATTTCAGGCTTCTTATATTAGATAAGAAGAGAAAGCAAAACTACATTCTACATCCTTATTACCATTTCTCTCTTGCTACACAAATGCCTGCGGTTATTAATTATTATGTACTATATTTTTATTTCTCATACACCTAGTATAGAGAAAGTATAGTAATCGTCAAAACATTTGAACGCGATATTTTGTCGAATCTCCACGTTTTAGCCATCCCTGAGTTCGAAAAACATATTTTTGTAAAATGTCCGTCTATCTATTTTTGACAAAGATAATTCAAAATTGCTTTGAGATAAACGTTTGAAATTTCGTATACGGTCTTTACACTAAATGCTCATATTTCTATCAAATTTTGTGTAAAATCTGTTCATAAGAAGTCCGTCTGCCCGAATATAAGTTAACATGATAATGACAAAATTAAGAGAGCTAGTTAGATAAAATTCGGTGCACAGATTTAATATTTATAGTGTAGACAGCTATCAAATTTTTAGCCGAATTAATGTCTATCTGTATGTACTTTCAGACATACATAAAAGAGATAACACAGAAATGTAGTAACTTAAATATATCAAATTTAGTATGGGGTATTTTGACTACAAGTGCAGTTTTGTATCTACTTTTTGTTTCAATTGGTTGAGAAAATATGTCTAAAACGTAATTTCGATTTTTGGATTACTATATACCGCATGCCAGGGATTTATCACTAAATAACTCGCCGAGGATAACACGATAGATTCAATAAAAATGCTAAATTCATGCAAAATATTAATAGCTCCTAATTACTCTACGCCAGTGTCATGTAAGGCTTCTCTGGCATGGCAAATTTATTACAGAGTACGGGAGAAATTTTTCGGGATACCACTCCTATTGGTTTATTATTAACATTCATTAAGTTTAAGTAAACTGAAACTATGCCATTAAATTAAAAAAAATATTATAAATATGTTTCTTTTTAACCTTAATGCTTGAAATTTAATGTGTAAAATTTTTATAATTATGTTGTGACCAACTGTTATTAAACAATAAGCCAAATTATATATCATTTAAATTTAAGCTAAATTGTAACTATATATCTTTTCATATTTTTTTCTATTTTAATTGGCTTATTTATTTATTTTTTAGATTTCTTAATGGATGATATCTCAACTTTGCTTGAACCGTGATACTAAGAATTTCTAATGAAATATATAGCTCTGGTGATTTACATTGAGCTTTTCATCGTTACTCTATAGCCATTAACCAAAGCAATCATGTCATTCACTAGAAACACGTCTATATGTTCTAATATGCAGATGTATAGCATACCTGAATGTTCCACAGATGATGAAACCTTTGATGAGGATTACTGTGAACCAATACATTTCACGACAAAAACCGAATCTAAATATGTACAAAGAAATCATTCATGTGATGATGATCATCATTACTGTGAGCCAATACATTTTGCCGTAAAAAACGAAATAAGACCAGTGCCAAGAAATAATTCTTGTCCCTCAGCGATAAATAAATTAGATATCTCAGTCACCGCATTAAGTTACAAAACTATCAGTCTGAAATCAACTGAAATCACAGAAAGCCTTTGCAATTCAGAAGGAGATTTAAAACAACTTTCATCCTCTGCGATTACTTTTACAGAATCAGCCAGAAAAACTGATATCGGCTCTTCAAAAAGTGATAACAAATTTCAATATGCAAACAGTTCAACATGTGATATAAATGTCCAAAGGATTCCGAAACCTTATCTAAAAAATGGAGATTGCGATTCCAGTAGAGATGGAACTTATGAAAAACTGTCATTAAAGCCATTCAATAGTATTACATCCTCTGATCCGTTTCTATCTGTTCCAAGTACTGAAGATAAACTGATCAGTTCTTTTAGTTGCATGAAAAAAGATGAAGTCATTGAAAAACTTTCATCTGAAAGTAATACTACACTTTCTGTAACAGTTGATAAGTATTCAGAACGAAGACGTTCAGCGGCTGATATAACAATGCCAGTCCCACGTGGTCGTTCAGGTTCTATCCAATGGATCCAGAATGTTATACAGAACATAGACAATAGATGCAGGAGTCTTTTGGATCTAAGGAGGCCAAGTGATATTGCTGAAGAAGGCATTCGTAACAGTAAAGAGTTACTAGAAGCGGATCAATCTGACGAAGTTTCAAAAGTTAAACAAAATTCTGGTGCAAGTGGCAGACGCTATAGTGAGAATATTATTGGAAAACAGAAACGTTTCCCTTTTTCATCTGGGATAGGACATCTCAAAGGTCTGTGGAAGGAAAAGAATGAAAACAAAAAGCATGAACATAAAGAAATTGATGAAATTAGAACGGATGTATGTCCTTTGTTCAATTTCCCTACCAAAGGAGATGAAGATGAGCTAATCCTTGATGCGGTAAGTTCTTTAAGAAATCATAGAATTTTTGTTTTATGATTTAATCATGAGTGATGATGTACTGTTTTTCAAAACATTAAAAACGATAAATTTTGTAAACTTATTTTTAAGATAGTGAAGTGCTTAGTTTTACCAATTCGTAGAATGACTTGTATACACTGATTTTGTTTTTGTTTGTTGAAATTAAAACGAGAATTGAGTTGTATTTCATTTTGTATATAAGTGGGAAGAATTCAATCTTTTATGTTAAAAAGATTTGCTGTATAATTTTTCATTGAAAATAACTATTACTTAAAGATAAAATGAAACACTTTATATTTTTTTTCGTGTTAAGATCCTTCAGGTTATTCTCAATGTTACAAAAAAAGGCTGTTCATTCATTGGGTTATAGAGCAACACCAAGTCCTGTGTTCATTTCAAAGCTTTATTAATTCTTTATTATTCAATACTTTTTGACCTTTTGTTAATGACTGCGCTCGATCGTGTAAAAGCACATATTAAACCATATGCTAATCCCATTCACTATCCGTAATTAGGATATGAATATCCAAACGACAATGAGAGAAACATTAGTGCCAACGGAAATAAAAAACAAGAATTACAAGAAACATAGCTCTGAATTCTGAAATGTTTTCTGTATATTCTTGATTGGCATTTTTTTTACTTTCTCATATACAAAATACAAAGTACACGAAATTTTGACAAATCTCTCTTGAGTTCGATATATATATTTTTCTCATTATATCTGTCTGTGAAAATAACGAAATTACCTTGAAGTAGACGGGTGAAATCTGATATGCGATATTTACACAAAATTTTTAAATTCTATAAAATTTTCAATAAGACACATTCAGAGGAAGGTTTTTATCCAGCTTTCCAAATGCAAGTTGACATAATAACTACAAAACAAAAAGGACTAGACGCATGATAAATTTTACGCATTTTTAAAATCTAAATCTATCAAATTTGAATCCAAACTCATCAAGGAGATGACTTTTTATCGGTATGTACTTTCACAAGCATGTAAATGCTATAGTTAAAAAAATTGCAGTGTTTTCAATATATCAAATCTAGTATGTTATTTTACGACTGCAGTTTTAGTTCTATGTCAAATTTTGGGTTTTGAAAAAGTGCATTTAAAACACAAATTCGATTTTTCCTGCGCTATTAAACCCAGGATAGAAATTAATTGCCAAAATATTGCCAAGATTCGCACAATAGAGACTCATTAAAAATGCTAAATTTATACCAAAGATCATTATTTTGCAACTATTGTTAGCCAATATTATACAAGGCATGCGAAGTACAAAATTTTATGTAGAAAATCTTTATTAGAAAGTATGCAAAAAAAAAAACAGCTTTGGGGGAATCATTACAGCTATATATAAGAACTGATAATTTATGAGCTCATTTGGCTAAATTATTTGTTTATCACGAATAAAAGCAGTCCTCATATTAAATCAAAAAGTTCAAGGGAACAATTTCAATCTATTCAAATGGGATATTTTCTGTGTCAAGTGGAGGCTTGAGCCAAATCCTTTGAGATAATACTTAAAACTGATATCTCTTTTTGTTATACTTTGTATCAGCTTGAGTAAACAATACTGCACTATATTCTGTTTCTTTTAATGGATTTTGTGCTCATTCAGTATGCTCAAAAGATTACACAATCTTCAGTCACTCCCCCTCCCCCTTCAATAACACTTTGACTACCAATTTTTACTTTTTCGCATACGAAATATAGAGGAAGTATTGTAATTCTTCAAAAAAAGTGGAACTCGATATTTTGATGAATTTCCGCGTTCCAGATCTCTCAGAATCGCTCCTAGGGGGTAGCAGCCTTTGTCGCTATATCTGTCACTGTTTATATTCAAGTTCAATCTATCAGAATCCAAAAAAACACATATATGTCTATCTGTTTGTGAACACACAATAACTCAAAAACGCTTTGAGTTAGAAGTCTGACATTTAGTATATGTAATTACGATCAAATCTGTAGATCTCTGTCAAATTTTTTTAACAAAATCCATTCACAGGAAATCAGTCCGCATGCCTGTTCAAATACAAGTAAGCTCGGTAACAGTAAAATGCAAAAAGCTAAATGAAATCATCTAAAATATAGATATCAAATTTGGAACCAAAAGCATTGCGATTGAAACTGTAGTTTCCTATGAATATCCCGGCAATAAGATGTCCAAAATACATATTATCGTGATAGATTCTGTAAAAATGCTAGATTTACATCAAAGATTCATATTTCTTAATTCCTGTTCACAAATGCAAGGTATTCATGGATTTTCTCCAGATTTCATTTTATGCGGAGAAAGGGGGAATAAGACTTTTATTGGAGTGTATGCAAGAAAACATCTCGGAGACCACTTCAGCTGGTTATTTTTACTTTTCACTTTGGAAGCTTTTTTCTAACAAAAATTTGCTCAAGAGTCTTTGTTAAAGTTAATCATATTTGATCATAAGTATGACTAACTTCATGCGATGAAGAGAGGAGGAATTTATACGAGTGGGATATATAGATATCTTACTGGTACTACTAGCTGAATCGTTAGATACCACCGGTATCCTAGTTAAGAGGTGGGGGGGGGGGGAAGAAATCAACAAAAAATTTTCACAAACAAATATTTTTATATACAAACTTAGATAGTATAGCTTGCAAAGAGGAATTTGGCAAAAGGTACATAAAATTTTGACACTTTAAACCACAGCTTCTACTGAGTATTGAACCAGTAGGACAACATTTAATGAATTTTAGAATTGGTGAAATCCCATTAGTATTTATCATTTCCTTTTGTACGACGTATGTATCCCGTTAGTTTCCTAATGTTCACATTCTACTTTTGTCATATAAGACAAAAATTAAAGTTTTTGTACAATATTTTAAAATGATAATGTTTATAGACCAGTATGATGTGTGCGAATTGCGTTGTGTGACATATATGAGAAAAAAATTTTAAAACTTGCTATATGGCAAATTGTTGGACATAGAGCTATCTCATGTAACAATATTTATTTCATGGATAGTAAATATTCACTAAGAATGAATTTGTCAAAACTTGAAATGCATTTTTAATTAAAAACTAATCGAAATTATTTTTTTTCTTTAATATTTTCGGAGCATTCTAATACACAAAAAACATTTTTGGGTTATTTTAAAACTAGCTGCCTTTGGCGACCAGCCGGTTCGCCAGTATTGACGCTCGATACAATTTTCAATTAAATATTTTAAGTAACTGGTCTCTTAAAGGTTTCTCAAACAAAACATTTTTAATCTTCAAATTTTGATATTCATACCAAAATTATACTGTTTAGATCGTTTCGTTCAATTTAGTATATATATTTTGCTAATTTGTTGTCATTTCCGGCAAAACTTCAACTTTAATTTAAAATGTAAATGATGAAATTGAAATTAATATTAAGATACTTTTTTAATAAAACCAAGCGTTTTATTTTATTTATCATCTTTATTGTTATTTATTAATTATTATTATTATTGAATGTGAGTATTGCAAACAGAATCGCTCGGTATTTAAGTCTTATGTTAACTACAAAATATTTTTCATAATTTATGTAAGATCTCAAACAATAATTCAACAAAAATTTCTGAGATTCAGCATAAAAT
>JAPMOR010111858.1:1109115-1250294 GCA_026543865.1 Argiope aurantia
ATATATATATATATATATATATATATATCAGTCAGAAGATATTTAAAATTATAAGGATAAAAAAGAGCTTCTTGATTATGATTCGATATTGTTAAATGAAATTTAACAATAGTTTTTGAAGTTGCAATAACAATAGTTTTGAATTTGCTCTGTTTTGTTTAGAGAGCCAATATTTTGAATTGCAGATTTTATATTTTGGTGTATTTTCGAAATTATCAAACAGATTATCAATCAAAAATATATACCTGCTCCATGCATATATTCATTAAGGCTTGTATTGCTTTTGATAACTTAAAATTTCCATATTTAAATTAGCTAATATCTGCAACAAATTATTATTTTTATATCGCTTCTCTTTCTTCTTACCAAAGGTTCTCTTAGTATTAAAACTGTATACCGCATAAATAAGAACCAGAGATATAAGCCCCATTTTAAAAAGTATTTTCTGTTTAAAAATTATCTAATTTTTAATTGGAGTGTTTATAATCAAAGACTAAATCTTTTTATATATTTATTATTCAATTATATACATAAATGAAATTAATATAATATAAAAAGATAAATATATAAATATAAAATAAAATATAAGTATAATATATAAATATAAAATAAAATATAATATATAAATATAAAATAAAATATAAGTATAATATATAAATATAAAATAAAATATAAATATAAAATTAAATTAAATATAATACATAAATCTATATCTATACTTATAAATAAAGCTCAATGTGTGTGTGTGTGTTGGCGCTCTACAGGCCAGGTCATTTGACCTACAGCTACCAAATTTGGTACATGTATACCTTAGAGGTCGGGAATGTGCACCTGCGGTCCCTTTTTTGAATTTTTAATTAGAATTTTAATTATTAATTAAAAACTAACTTTCCGGCCAAAAAATATTCCATTTTCCCCACCGCCAAATGAGTAAGGTTTCAGTTTTTTCTTTCTTTTTTTTTCCCAACAGTAATGAGGCTAGGGTTAACATTTTTCGGCCGATTATTTCAAACTACTCTGTTTATTTTCTTAATGTTTTATGCATTTAAAATTAAACATTGTTAATTAATCGATCTTTCAGATTCATTCTGAAGTATTTTTGAATTAAAATAACGCAGAATAAAGGAAATTAAAAATGTCTAATCTGCATAGCGTTACCCCAACTGGCGTAGAAAAATTCAGGCATTTGCATTACCGTAACTGGCGTTGAAAATTCACGCATGTGCATTGTGTTCTGATTGTTGACAATATAATCAACGGATGATTCTTGATTTAAATTATTTTTAGGTTAGTTGCATGCTTTTGTAATTAAATTGTATTTATGTTAGTTATATATTTTTTGTATATGCTTATAGTTTTAAGTACATCGTCTTTTAAGTAGTTTTTTTAAACCTGTTTTCGACCGATTATTTTAAACGATTCATTTTATTTTCTTAGTGTTTGATGCATTTAAAGTTAAACATTGTTAATTAATCGATCTGTTCATGATGAATCTGAGAAAATTTTGTTGAGAAATTCTTGAGATACTACATAAATTAAGAAAGATATTCTTTAGTGCGCATAAAGTTTAAACGCTCAGTGACTCTGTTATCAGTAATCATATTATAAAAAAAATGCTTTGTTTCAGTAAAAAATATTATTATATTAATTGCAGATTAATTCTTTCCACTTTAATTTAAAGCATAAATTCTACGGGAGCTAACAGAAAATTAGAGAGATACATATTACGTTATGACTGAAGGCTTTTATAATATTATGAGTGAATTATATGACTATCAAAATTTGAAGTTTTAAAATATTTTGATGAAGAATCTATTAAAGTAGGAATTGCGTAAAATATTTAATTATTAAAATTTAAACGAACATTAAGATTGGAGAACCAGCTGGTCGCCAAAGGTATAAAATAGAATATAAATATAAAATACAAAGAAGCGAAGGATGGCAATACATAATAGCATATGATTAGGATTTATTATTTTTACAATTTACGTCATCAATGGACCGGTTCATTTTAACTAGTTTTTCTGCATTGGGCTTCATTTTTAATTTAAAGCGTAAAAGAGGTTTAATTAGCAATGCACAGATTTTTTTTATTAAGAACATGGCGAAAAATCAGCTTGGCAAGAATTATGCTGAAATGCATTAAAACTCTTATCGTCTAAAAAAGATGTTAAAAAGAAAACATTTTTATATTCAATTTCAATATTCATTCAAATCTTTTATATAGATGTTATTATAAAAATATAAAATATAAAATATATAATGCAATATGCCATAGCTTCAGAAAATATGTTCTATATCGATAAACAAATACAGTGTGAGTAGTTAATTATTGTTGAGAATAATTTTGCAGACACATCTCCAAAAAAGGATTATTATTTCTTTTGAACCACAAATTAAGAGTTTTCTCAAAGTGCTTGTATATAATAAGCAGCTGAGGAAAAACATAATATAATATGCAATGAAATATTTAATGACATGCGCTGTTCTATTTGTCAAATGGCTGTTACATCAAATTGGTTGACTCCATTATTAATGAAACATTGATTTAAATGCTGTCATTTATTTGCATTTGTACTAAATTTTAAATCAGTATGGTTTCTTTAATTATCGATAGACTTTCATTCTTTGATCTCACATTGCATATAGCATAAAAAAATATAAAAAGAAAATTACTAAAATTGATATACATTTTTAGAACATTGTATTAGAATGCACACATTGTTGTAGAAAGCTTGTTTATTATAAACTTGTTTGCTAGAGTTATATAGCTCATGTTTCGATAACAAAAGAAGCTGCTATCTGCATTACGCCGTTAACATCATATAATTATATCAGAGAACTTTCATATTTTTCGTTTGTTTGATGAACTACAATTTACTTTAAATTGCAGCTATTGGTCATTTGATTCAATTATTTTAAAAACTAGCGAACTTCATGATATATTTTAACTTTTTCACTTCGTTTGCATATTCAATCTTCAAGATACTTAATAATCAATCACCATAAATGTCAAAATATTAGATAATATTTTTATCAGATAATTTTGATTGAAGATTATTTTAAAATCGAAATAAGTATCTGGGTAATAAATAAAGTTTGCTACATAGTTTTAAAGCAAATTGGTTGCGTAATAATGTGAAATGTTAATTTTCTGAATATAGGCCGATATATTCTTGAACATTTTGTTGCAAAGCGGCAAAAAAAAGTATAATTTATTTTTATATATGGTTTAATCAGCGATCGTTCAAGTAGTATGCATTTAAAATTGGCTTAATTCTTTAAAGGGTCATTTTTTTCTTTAATCATGCATTAAAATATTTTGGGAATCGAGACTGGTTTAAGCAAAATGATTTATTAATTGTAATAGATAAAATTAATTTTATTTGGGAATTAATGTGATTAATTAAAGGTTAATTAACAAAAGACGACGTCTTATTATGATGTGAGATACAAAAATAAAGCATCTGGGTTTTAGTTTTAGTTTTATAAAAATTTGACAAGAATTTATGCCAATCTATATAATAGTATGCAAAAAAAAGGGATGAATTTATTGATAAGTATATCTTCCACGACCGTAGAAATGGTTAATATATTGACAATTTTGTGCAAAATATTATCAATGCAAAAAAAGAATCTTATTAGGTAAGAATGAATAAAACATGCTATTGTAAATATTTATTCTTATTTCAAGCGAGTCATTTTCATCTTTCAGATATTTTAAAAAAATTATTGAATGAATCTTCAATTTCAGCTTTCCCTTGCTGATATTTTTAAATTCAGCTCAAATCAATTGTTGATATATACAGATAAAGAAATGAATTTATCAAATTTTCTTAATATTACTATTGAATTTCAGTGGTTTATAAAATTGCGGTAATAATTTCGACAAGATAAAAATACTAATAATTTTCTTGATCTCTAATTTTAGAATTTATTTTTAAATTCCTGTTCTTTTTGTTTTGTTTTTTTACTTTTTTGCCTACGAAATATGGAGAAAACATTGTAATCGCCAAAAAAAAAAAAAAAAAAAATTCGAACTCGAGATTTTGACCAATCTTCACATTTCAGATCACTTGAGAGTCATAAACAAATTGCGGCATTGTGTCTGTCTATGAACAAGATAATCCCAAGACAAGCACTTTGAGCTAAATAGCTGAAATTTGGTGTATGGAATAATGGTCAAATCTGCAGATTTCTATTAAATTTTGAACAAAATCCAGTCACAAGAAGTATGTCTGTTTGACTGTTCGAGTGCAAGTAATTTGATTACTACAAAAGGCAAAAAGCTAGCTAAATAAAATTTGACACACAGTTTTCCCTCCAAAATATTTTGGCTAGCATCTAAACGCAATGACTTAAATCATTAAAATCCGATATTTTATTTTGTGACTAGAACTGTTGTGTCAAATTTTGATATCCATCAGTTTTAAAATAGCTGTACAAAATACACATTTTCACGATAGATTCAATGTATGCTAGATTTTCGCCAAAAATTTCGTAACAATCGTTCACCAAAATCATGCAAAGTATTCGCAACCTTACGAAATTCTTCAATTTTATACCAATGAAGAATATGTCTTTTATTGGAGAGTATACGAGAAAGTTTCGCGGAGACATTCCCGCTAGTTTAATGTAGCATTAAAAAGTAAGCTAAAGAAAGAAAAAAAATAACAAATTATTTTAATTAGCAAAAAATATAAAATATTTTTAGTATTTAGTATCTAAAATACTAAATTATATTCTAATATATGCAACACCACTTCCGGATATAATTATCACTGTGGTAAGAGGTTGCATATTTTTTCAAATACATTCAGCTTTCCATTTATAGTCATAATAATTATAATTTTTTCTTACATGAACTTTTACAATGCTGTAAATTATTCAGCTTCAAAGATACTTTCTGTCTTATGGAATGTCATCACATACATTAAAGCTAAATTATTTTAGATCTTTATCTTTAATATCAATATTTTATTTTTGGGTTTTAATATTGCATGTCCACTTTTCCTTCCGCGTTTACTTTTATGTTACATTTCTAGTCGCTTTTGACGATCAACTGGTTCCATTGGAATATTGACAGTGTTAAATTTAAAGCGAATCGTTCATGGCTCCTTCAACACAATATTTTTAGGTAATTGTAATAGACATAGATTCATATTATTTTAATAGCCTTACACATGTTCTATAACATATAAATCATTCTGATAAAGTCCCATGACATCATGAAACTGTTAAAAGCATAACTGTGCATCATAAAACTGTTCATAATTTTCTAATTGTACATCGTCTGGCAGAACTGCGAATCTTCCTGTCTAATTCTTCATGCAAAATGTAAGAAACTTCCTTCATTAGTTTTAAACAATTCTTTAGTTTTAAACAATTGAAAACGATTCAATTTCATTGCAATAGTAAAAATTATTGTTAAAAATGATGCAAAAAAAAATATTTTTTTAAATCAAAATTCGGAAAAGATGTGCAAGGCGATTAATTTAGCATCACTGAAGAAATAAAAATTAAATTTCAAAGTAGTATAAAAATTTATTTTGTGCATTAATATTTCCTGTATTAATTTCCAGGAAAACGCCAAAACCTCAATTAATTTTTAATCAATTGAAATTTTAAAAATAAATTGCTACAAGATGCACATTTCCAAAATATATTTGTATGAAATTTCGTATTTTAGATCAAATTATCAACACATTCATAAAGACACACGCATTCTCTTTTGCTATTAGCAGAGATATACTGCGCATAACAATAACTATCTAACTCTACAGCAAACAACGATAAAAAAATAACATATAAACAAAGAAAAATTGGAATTTTTAGTTTGACGCATTATAATATGTCAATATTTTAGGTTTTATTGGACTATTTTGATTTCGTCTGGCTTGATTGTAATAATCATTGCATACTGTGATTAAAGCTTTTTACTTCATGCAGTTTGCAGAAGGAATATCAGGTTAAAAATTGTTAATAAATAACTTTAACAGAAGCGAAAGTACACAAGAGAAAGAATTGATGAAATAATAAATTTGTTTAGAATTTTATTGAAGTACTAAAAAGCATTGTTATAAATTGTACTCGAAATTAACTTTAAAAAATTACTAAAAAAAGGAAAATTGCACTGAAATAGAATTGGTTTGACTGAAAACCCTTTTTTTTCGTGTGTAAATTTTTATAGGAATATAATAAATTGTATGTGATATAATTCATTATATTGGTAAGATGAATTCATCTTGACCCAGCTTGGTGCAAATATTATTCTTATGGCATAATATGCTATAAATTAGAAGAAAGAAAGCATTACAATTTGTTTAATTTTTATTATTGAAAAACCTAAAGAGAATTTTGAAAAATCTTTCAGTATGAGCGTCTATTATTCTAGAAGTGATTACCTCTATCAAATTATCTGAAATTTGATACCTCTAGATCCAACGCCACGCAATTACTGAATAATCTGAATGTATTATCATGTTAAAACATACATCAGATTTTAAAATGTTTAAAATATTAAATTTAATTACACAAAAGTTTACAAAACAGTTGAAGAGTTGGAAACGTAAAAACTTACCGAGAGGTCTAATAACCAATGGCGTATTATGAATCCTGTTGAACGAGAATGATAGTGGATCACATCCTGGCAAACAACTTCAATTAGTTCTGGAACTTCCGGCGTGAAAAAAATAACTGATGAAGCTTCTGAAATAATAAGCATGATGCAGCCATTGTTAAATTATTTTTCTTTTGTTTAAAGATAAATATATAAGACAGTTGGAACAGACGTGTTGTTCACGTGATAGTAACACGTCGTCCAAAAAAATGAGGGCAATAATTCGATAGATGAATGTCCATAATGAATACAAAAGATGAGATTTGAAAAGTGAAAACTGTTTTTTAATCAGATTTAATTAAAAATATTTTTTGTACAAATTGTTAAAGAAAAAATAGTGTTAAAGTAAAAAATTTCGATCTTGAGATTTTGATTTATTTTGGCGTTTTAGCGAGTTTAAAAAAAATCTTTTTAGAATTATGTTTTCTCTTTGTGATTGAGCCGAATTAAGTTTTAAAGAAGTCTTTAAATAACGCCAGTTTTTATCTGGTTTCTTCCCTTCCAAAATTGGATATTCTTTAATTGATTTTAATTAATTTCTATAAAAGTAGTTTTAAATAACACATGTGTGGACAAATCGGAAAAATGAAACATTTATGTCCAGACGACATTTAAGAGAATCTATTTCAATAATTTGTATAAAAAAATTAATTTAAGGGCAATTTTAAAACAAAATGGTAAAAAAAAATTACAAAAGTTTGTTAACGCATTCTAAATACAATAATGAAATTGTTGACGGATGAGTCATTCAAATGACAACAGAGAACACCTATCTCCAAACGATTTTGAAACTTAAAAGAAAATATTCCAAAATTCTGAAATTTAAATTATACTTATTTTAATATGAAAATGTCCACGTCCATGATCCTTGAAATTCAAATAAAAGCATAAAATTCTATAGCTCTGAAAATAACATAAAAAACGAAAATTTCATAGATCTCCAAGGTTGGATGCAATTCTTACTTGCAAATCCGGTCTTATCTTTCCAAAATGGATTAAACTACATGGAAAATGGAAACGTTTGTTAACTTTAGTTATGAAATATTAAAAAAAAAGTTGACGGGTCAGTAAAATTAATTATAGAACTATAAAATACATTATTTTAAAAATTTTTAATATTGATGTGATGATAAAGGTATAGAATGTATTTCAGCCACCTGGGCAGAGATCAAATTCGCTGCTCCCTTATTTCAGTTTTAAAATCCAAAAGTTTCCAAAACAGAAATTCTAAAGAACTTTCTGGCAAGAATAATTTATTTTTATACAGGTAAAAATAATGAAGTCACATATGTAAATTTTATAATAAATATATTTGTTACCTAAATTCTTTCACGTATGCCATTTATTAAAACGTATACACAGCATTTATAATATGCGTCGATAAGATTATTAAGAATATTATTACATAAAATTAAGAACACATTATGAATAACAGCTAACAGAATATAAAATACAAATCTACTTCCAATTAGAATCAGAATAACACTGTTATGATATATATTTTTATTGAAAAGTTAATGGCATTAAAAATAAAACTTTTTACCTTTAACTAAAACATTATTCGTTTGCTTTTTATAAGAACAGTCTTTTATTTCATTTTTGATGTCTATAATTACATACAAGACAAGGTACCCAAATTGGTTATTCTTAATGTATTTATAGTTTAATTAAAATAATTTTTGATTCAATTTAATTTTGAAAATTTTCTCACACAACTGGTATTGCTTGTAACAACTGTAAAGAATATTCGGAACTTCATTATAATAAAGGGCAGAATATTTTCCAGCTTGGATTTCACAATAAAGCTATTAATTTAAGAAGTCCACATTGAATCCACCCTGATTAATTTATTTTCCTTACCTGTGGCAGCTATGAAAGTCCATAGTTGGATTCGTTCGAGTTTGAAATTATGTTTTTCAATTTCGGCATATGCGTTGTCTAGATTATATTCATTCACTATCGTTCAAATTTAGTAGTACAAGCGGCGTTAATAGGCAAACTTTTCAATCAAATTCTGTAGTTGCTGAAACGTTTTAGAAATTTTTGCAATTATTCTATCTAACGGAGAAAATAACTTGGACCTCAACCAATTTTCGTGAGACATGTTGACATCCCTACTTTCGTCCTCAAGAATATCCCTTGTTTTGCACCTCTAAGGCTCCTCCGTCACAAATTTAATAATAAAATTTTTCGTGTCAAATTATGAAAAAGTCCGAAAATATAAAAAGAAAAAGTTCAAATTTTCAGTTCCACTTACAAAATATTATTATAATTTACTGTGAAATTTTGTCGCTTTAAGAAATTGCCACTCCTGGATGGCACGCCCCTACCACCACTGTGGGTTGAATTACTGCATTATTAAAAATACCTCATTATGTGGCTAGAAGCCGGGACGTAATATTTTTCTCATGCAAGAGTAACGTGCTCTGTGTAAGTTGTTTTATTTTTGTGTTATAAGTTTGTTTGGAAAATATTCTTAAAATATTTTTTAATTAATTAAAAAATTTAAAAAAATTACACTGCAAAATAATATGTATATTTGTAAAGGTACTTTTTTTTTAATTTTAAAGTGATATAAAAATATTTTGGTGTTGTAATATTTTTGGTAGTTATTGTGGTAAAACTATTGAATTAAAACCCTACTTAAAATTTTAAAATCCGAGGTGCGCATTTCTACCTTCCATTGAATATATGTTTGAAATTTGGTAGCTCCACATCAAACGATCTAGCTTACAGAGCGCTCACACACACACATACATAGACATGTACACACATTCAGCTTTATTATATGTAAAGGCAGATCATATAGTAATAATAATTATTGCAAGAAATGTATATTTAAAATAGAAAAGCCTTTATTCTAAAAGGAAAATAAAAAAAATTAATCGTTATTAAATTTTAGATTTCCTTGCATATCTTTAAAAAATAATTTTAGTGTTCTGAATAATATATCGAGCAAATGAATTCGTGCATGTGCCTCATCAATATTAAATTTGCATAAGAAGTTTTAGTTTAGTTATATTAACGGCCCATTTTTTAAAGCAACATTAGGACTATTTTGGGAAGGACCTCGTAATTTTGAACCGCGGTCAGACGATGAGAACGGTACCTGAGCTGGCATCCCCTCTCCAAACTTCCCCATCACAGCAGCGGGAGGACGTTTGGCCCCGACGGATTAGGGGGCACCTGACCCGCTTACACTGCGGATCTTCGGTGTAATCGGGTCTCGAGCTTGAAGCTCTCCGGTTCCGAAGTCGAGACCTTACTTCCAGGCCACTGCAACACCATTTGTATGAAAAATTCATCATCGAAATTAATCATTTTAAAAATATTTTACAACCTAATTTTACCATTGTTTTAATTAGTGGATTTATTCTCATGAGCGTTTGCGAAGAAATTAAATATTTTTAGTGTCCGTTATCACTGCTACGTAATTAAAAGTAAAATTTAAAAAATTAATTTCCTAGACGAACTTAGCTTGAAAAATTTTCAGGTTACGATATTTCAGAAAAAAGAGGTTCAGCATTCTAAAACTTGTTTTTGTGGGAATCGTTTCCAAAATCTTTTGTGGTGAAAGCTTATAAGCCAGTTAACAGCCACAGTTCACGAGCAGTTGCTTTTGTATCGTGGTCATGTTACTGGGCTGCGAACCGCAAGGTCCCAGGTTCTATCCTCGCCAATCCGCTACCCTTTTTATTATTCATTACTTCTTCGGGCACAAAAATGCGTAGCTACAAATAAAAATCTGTAAGGGCTTCAAGTTAACTAAGACCAATCAACTTGATAGGAAAAGTTTCAATTCAATTATCATGACACAGGTAAGATGAATGTACACAGCATGGTATCGAACTTCATACCTAAGAAAGTGTCTTAGGTAAAGTAAGTGCCCAGTAAAATTTACACTGACAAATTTCATTTTAATTTTGTTGATCTACTGAAATTAATCGTTTTTTTTTGTTGTTTTTTTTTTCATTTCAGAAAAAGGCAGGTCAGGATATTATCAATCCAACGGGACATTCTACAAAAACTAGGATTTACACGAGGACCAAATGTAACGGCTCGTCTTTCGGCTGAAGAGAGACAATCGCTTGTGCGTTCTTTTGACAGAACGGTGATGGAACGGACAGAATTAAATAGCACCAACAATACCTCTTGTGTGGAATCTGATGACAACACTTGTTAGAACTCTTGAAGTTCGTGACTGGTATTATTTTCTGAAACTTATACAAATCATGCACTCAGTACCTGACACATAGACTGTTAATTTGATAAAAACAAACAGCTTCAAGAACAATGGAGATGTACCGATGAGTCATATACAATTATCATATACAACTGTGATGGGAGTGTTCAAATGTTCTCTGCTTTTCTTTCACATCATTTGAAAACCATGCACATATAATTGCTTTATGTACATAAATTTTGTGCTGTGTTTGGATTTTACGTGATTGAAAATCATACACGTAAAATGCTGTGTACCGCATGCTGTGTAGGGATACATTAATTTGTCTTTTAAAATAAATCTGGATTGAATTACATTTTTAAAATAAGACTCCTCTACACAGAACAAGAATGAAATTATTAATTTCTGCCAAATAAATTATCCGCTCTATGAATAATACTAATTTTTATTTTCGTGTAATAGGCAAATACAGTCGAGCCTTTATGTATTGGAACTTAAAGGGTTCTAAGAAAGAAATCGAATCATAGAAATGTCGATATAAGAAACGCCAATGTGCGGAAATATATGATGGATTTTTTTTTCATTTATTTATTAAAACAAATATGCGTAGTTTATTTTTTTAGGTTCAAAAAAAATTTTAAAAAATTAAAATACCAAAGTATCTATTTTAGAAAATTATCAAATAATCAAGTAGTATCCAAAATTGTTAATATCATTGTAATCAAAATTTTATATTTTTTTGCCATTTTCTTCTGTTTTCTAGACCTTTGTTCAGTTGAATTTCTCTGTCACATTGTTCACTGAGATTTCTATTCAGGGGCCATATTCAATATTAGAAATCCAAAGCTAAATAGAATTTGAAAATAAAATTTCACTTCATATTAAGAAACAGATTCTTAGATTTCTCTGGATTTTTTCATGCAGTAAGAATCGGTAAAAAATAAATTTCGTATTTATTTAATATTTCTTTTTATAAAAGAAATCAATGGCCTTTTCTTACAGCAGCTAGTACACTTTTTTGTGCAAATTTTTTATTCGATTTATACAAATTTTATTCGATATATATAAAAAAACTTTTTCTATTAAAAGTCCAAAATTTCTGAAAAAATCAATAAGATCTTTAAATAAAGAATACTATACTTTAATAGAAGCAAATTCGGTTTAAAGGAAATTGGAGGGCGGGGGGGGGGGGCGTCGACTTAATTACAATTCGTAATGTTGTAATTCGAAATCAAGAATTATTGCAAGAATTTTCAGCTCATTATTGATATGTTCTTTATATGCATATGTAATTAATGAAATTGTGTTATTTTATACAATAGATAAATAACGATGTTTTATTTTAGTAAACAGTCCCAAAGATTACACGAAAAGTTCACTCCTTTTTTTTGCTGCGACATAAAATACCTTAAATATAAATAAAAAGAGAGCTAGAAATAATTAACTCGCAAATCAAAATATTCGAGTTCAAGAAATTAATATAAATTCTTTAATAATGAATAAGACATTCACATCATTTGTGCATCTATTGTAAATAAATTGTTTTCTTTTCAATAAAAAGTTTTTGAACTATGAGATGTTTGATTTGTCTGACTTGTTTCTGTAACTTATTTGTTTTATGTTTGCTAGAATGGAATTTTGTAATCGATATTTTACTCGCTTTCTTATGTTCTGATGGCTTGAAATTTTGCAGATGTGTGTATTCTCAGTAACACTACACTATTTTAATATTTTAGGACTTAATTATAAGTTAATTGAATACTATAATTATTTTTTATTCAATACTCCTTGTTTAGTGGAAATTTCAGAGAATCTGATTTAAAGATTCTATATATTTTTAATAATTTATATATTTATAAAAATATTATGGTCATTAACACATTAATAAAAGTATATTTTAAAAGTCGCTTTTATTCTTTATTTCATTTTAATATATCACTTCGTTTTATTTATGTTTACCTTTTACACAGAAGAAAAATTGGAAAATAAAATAGGACCCGTTACAAATTTGATATACAAAACAACTAATTATTCAGAAATTTGGCTTGTTTTAGTATAATATCTATCAAGTTAGGTGTCATAGAGTCCACAAGTCTGTTTCCGTATTTTTTCCACGAATTTTAGATTGCATACTGTAACTTATATTTTTTGGCATAATGTAATTTTTGAGCAACCAAGTTTTGATATCCTTCAGAGTTAACTTTTGATTTCATTACGAGTAAATATTCCCCTATAGGTCATTCCATTTATTTCCGAGGACGATATAATGTTTTGTTCATTCTACGCGATTAATCATTTGTAGTTTTGTTAATGGAGGCTGTTTTTTCAATATATTTTATTTGTGAGGATTTTAAAAGGACAATACGCACAGTTCTGCTCGAACAAGACATTTACAAAATTCTTTTTAATTTGAGTAAAAGATTAATATTGAGAAAGAGCCTGATTAAGTATGGCTCTTTTTGATCGATCAGAGAAGGTTTTCTACCCGATTGTTTATATATAACATAGTGGTCAGAATCTTTCAAGAAGTTATTGAAGTTATTCACAGAATTCTTTCAAAAAATTATTCACAAAAGAATTTTTTCAAGAAATTATTTTTAAGCCTCTTAATTGTTTTGAAACTTCATAGAAAGACAAACCGCATTCTCTGAAACTAAAATTCTACCTCGTTCTTCTTCACACAACTTTTTTCCTCTTTTCATAACTGAGAAAATATGGATTTATCAAAAATGCTTTTAGCAGAATCAGAAATAATATTAATAAATATTTGTTGTAAAAATAAGAGAAATAAAAACACAATATAGCAACGAAAAACAAAGAATATTTTTAGTAAAAGAATACTATAAATTTTATTCTCAAAATGGTGAAAATAAACATCGTTTACGTTAATAAAATTAACAAGCGTGGTTTAAAAATTTTTAATAAAAACCTTTGTTTTTATTCTCGAATTCTAACAAATTAAAATCGTTTGTAAAAGCTATTTGTACCCTCTAACAACCAATTCTGAGTAAAAATAAACTTAGAATAATGTAAAAAACTGAGTGACCCTACTTTTGTTTCCGATTTTCACTCTGCACATACATTTTGAAAATGATTAAAATAATAACGATTAAAAAATTACTGAACTTTTACTGAAAAAAAAACTTTTTTTTGTTAGCTATTTAAATCCCTAAAAGATTTAATATATAATATTATAAAATTTAGTAAACATTATAGATGGCCCAATCTTTTTTTTTTTTCAAACCATTGTATATTCTTCTTTATTAGTAATAGAGATGCTAATGTTCTAGGTTACTTTTATAATCAAATAACTCGAAATAATCTAACATTTGCAGGATTTATTTTTGATTTTGTATTTGTAACAAGTTTTGTTTTCAAATTCTTACAAAAGAAAAGAGCATTGAAATAATTGCGCACTAACTTAAAAACAAAGGCCAATAATTACATATCATGAGAAACAATAATTTAATGGAAGACAACTTTAATTCAAGCGTTTGTTTCACGAGATAAGTTGTATAAATTTATGTTCTGATGAATCCTGTGGTTACTACGATATTTGTTCTTAATATACATCCAAGAAGAGCATATTCTTTCCTGTGATGCCCGAATCAACGAAATTGTGTCTTTGGCAAAGATTATGGGGCTACAGGTCGATAGCAAAAACATTGATGAGCTGGTAGAAGAACATAACTAAAACTACCGCAGATCTTAAGGAACTGCACTCTGTGTCACAGTATAAAGCTGCGGAAGAGATTTGGTCTGGAGATTAAAAACTCTATAGAGCAACAATCTTCAAGTAAAATGAGGGAGATGTTGAAAGTATTGGAAGTGGAAGTATGGGAAGTTATGTACTCTTTGAAATTAATTTAATGATAATGCTGTCACATTTTAGTAGCCAAAGACAAATATGTTTAGACAATTTGGAGTAAAATGCATTTTTTCCATTTTACATGGATTTCTATGTAAAAAAAACTTTCTCTTAACGGGTGTTTGCATTACTAGTAAGATTCGGAAACGAACTATGCTCGTTAAGTGTAGTTTCACTGTATTTTATAGTTTTAACATCGAGTTCCTGGTGGTTTTCACATACTTAGCTTTAGGATTTGCACAACATTCATTTTGCGTACAAATCTGGATTTACAAAATCTATCAAATTTCTGAATTTTATTCTCTTCTGTTTTGTGTTTTCTGCCATTATCATAATCCTAATTGGTCCACGATATAACTGCTAAATGTACACTATGTTAGGAATGTCTGTTCTACATTATCCACAGATGAAGTACTGACTCATAGTTTCTAAAGCACTATCGGTTTGAATTGATAGTGATCTGGTTGATTGTAAAAACTAAAGCAAATTTAAAACTAAAGCACAATAAATCAAATAAAAATAAAAATTGCTGAGCAAGTATCCCAGCTAAAATGAGATATTTTTGATGAAATATATATTTAAATACTCAGTATACAAATTTTATAGTTGATATTCATTTTTATTGATAAATTTTTGTGGAAAACCTGCTTGCAGATACTCATTTTTTATACATTACTTTATTATCATTAATGATAACACTTTTACTTTAAAAAAATAAAATTATATTTTTAATTAAAGTATGATTATATTTTTAAAACATTTACAATTAAAACAGTACAGTTGCATGTTTTAAAATAAATTATGCAATGATGATGAACAAAATTTAAAAGGAAACAATTAGCAGAAATCCTATAATTTCTTACCAAAACAAATGAAAGTATCAGGTTCAATTATTACACTTGCAAAATGGTGAAATTGGTCTAGCTGTTGAGACTGGGGGTTCTAGCAAGCTTTTATTTAATTAACATAAAATAAAAGAGGGATGGTGACATTGTGAGGTTTCAAATGAAATAAAAATTGGCAAGATTGGTAAAGTGGTCAGAACTGAGAAATGACATGATTATTCTAATTATTTAAAATACTTAAGACTATTTTTCATCATCATTTTTAGGAAAGCTAGAGATTGGCAGTTTTATTTTTTGAAAACTTCTCATGAGAAAAAGAATAACTGACAGACAATTTCTTCAGTAAATTTCATCAGCAAACACACAATTTCCGATTATTGATACTGATAATATTTTAAACACTGCAGGATGCCTGACAAATTACAAATTAATTTTTACAAAACTAAGAACACACACACACACACATATATATATATATATATAAACAACTTTTTATTTAGAGAGGAAAACATTATTAAGTAATTTATTATAATGATATTTGAAATTTCTATTTGTGCATGTCTGCTTGTAACAAAAAGAAACATTCACACAATTTTCTTGATTAATTCACGATATTTCATTGATTTTGCTGTGTGGATAAAAATGGTTTTAATATATGTCAAAAAAAATCTGTAATCATTTTAACATGTAAAAGGGATTAAAAGTAAATAACATGTATACTGAGCATTTCTGTTAATGTTCATTTCTTAAAATTTAACTGAAGACGGAGAAATGAAAACAGAAATAAGTAAATAGCTTTTTACGGTAAATATTTTTATTTCATATTTACACAAGGCACGTGTCAATATAACAGTTCTTTTATCACAGGAATATAAATCATAACTACATACAAAGTTAATTTTAAAAAGTTCTTTATAAAACCTTAAATATACAATTTCTTTGTGACCTTACAACAAATTATTTTCTATTTTGTAACAGCATTCAGAACATGAAATGTACATATATCACTGATAAATAAGAATACTATACATATAATACTGATAAATCGGTATATTACACAATATATGCAAATATAAGATAATATCACCGATTATAAATTACTGGCTATAATGTCACAGGGTTTTCTGCAAGGGGAAAATATAACTAGAAAATAAAAGTCAACAAAACAGAGGAATAAAAATTTCATTAAAATCACAAATTTCATCATTACCAGGAAGAAATAATTTAGATGATGAATAATTCAGATCCAAAATAATATTAAGAACACCAAACAAAATAGAAATATTTGATACTTACTAATTTTTTATGAAATAATTATGAAACATTTACATATTACAAGTGAATACTTGGAAAGAAAGGAAGACATAAAAAGCTTCTTTTTCAAGAATTTGTTTAAATTAATCATAATAACAAATGTAATTAATAAGTTATTATTTATTATTACAGTTGATTATAATTTACTGAATCACTGTTACAAATTCCTTTGAATAACAACATTAAAAATGATACTGTATATATACATTAAAATAGTAGAAATCAGGAGTTTAATAAATTGGTATCTTCAACAGTATTTATCTTTTAAAATTATTACTGACATCTAAGTATTAGATGCACTGATATGTAAACATTTATGGAACATTGAAATATTTCACTCCTCAGAGATAGCACCTGACAAAGGATGTCAGACTATATTGTTGCAAATATAAATAATTTCAGATAGAGAAAAATAATCGGAAAGAAGATATACTTCTATGCAATGTATCCAAGATAAGAATATGTGTCCCATATATATATATATATATATATAGGGTGTTTATTTTACTTGTAATTCAACAGATAATTTTAAATTATTGAGGAACATAAAGCGAAAAAATTCTTTAAATGATGTAAAGAATTATATTTTATTAGTAAATGTACACTCCTGAATAAATGCAAAGAATACATTTTTATGCAGTTCTCCAAACCTATTAATTATATTTAAAAAAATATTCTTAATCTACTAACATTTATAATAAAACAAGTCCCATTCTCTTTTGCAATTAAAAAACTGAGTTATGAAGCTATGAATTTCATTTTCTTCTACCGATCAACAGTTGCTTAGAGCAAAAGAATCATTAATCAGTAGATCATATTTGATCAAGCCTTTGAGAAAGTTAAAATTCATTTAAAATATTACTCAACATTTCATAATTTTATCAGTTTTAGCCCCAGAAGAGTAAAAACTCTTCCAATTTAAAATGTTCATAGGTTAAAAGTTTTTTTTTATTAAATATGACTAAGATATCCACAAGACTATAAAAATTTAGGTTTGATAATTGTTTTTAGTAATACATTTATTGACTCAAACAACATAAAATATTATTCTTTACATCACTTAAGGCACTTTTTTAATGGAAATAAATACCTATCTTTATAGGTTTAAAGTTTAGTTATTTGCCTAAGAATGGAGCTAGTACTCTGTATCTACATACAACCATAATCAGATAGTCAACTGAAAACAAGTAGCAGTTCAATTTTCAAAATATCAGAGTATATTTTTAATTGTCCATGATGTCAGCTGATGTCCATGTTTTAATATATTATATATTTATTATTATAAATAGATAATTAAATGTATATATGGATTCTGAGATAATTAGAGTTTTATTAATAATTTATAAGCAATAATAACCATTTCTCAATTTTACTTTGAATCAAAGAAAACATATCCTATCCTCATTTTTCGTTATATACACAAGCAACAGATTATTCTACCTAAACTGTGTTTAGTTCCTTTGGTTTAAAATTATAAAATAGGAAGAAAAAAAATACAGGCATATGAATGAAAGTATATTCATAAGCAGGAATATTTACATAGTATTAGACTTCAAAAATAATAAAATCAGATTACAAATATTCTAAAAATAAAATTTCTTGACAATTAATAAACTTCAAAATAGATAGCAAATTTTCAAATAGAATTTTAAAGAGTTTCCTGCTCAATAATTTATTTCATAAGCAATTTCAAAATATTGCACAAAATGCATAATATGTTATATGACTATCCAAAATAAATAAATTAATATGTGTACAAATTTCTACTAATAAATATTCATTTTGAACAGTAGCTTATACATTGATAAAAAGAATATGAAAAAAATGAAAGTTATAAATTCAGTTATAATTCAATGATTAGAGTAATTGCACTGATATAGCACCTAATATAAAACAAAATAATATCACAAAGTGGGAAAAAATTTATGGGCAACATAAAGAAGGGCACCTTAAAATATGATATTCACAATCTCTATCTTCTCAATTCTTTAATATTTGTAAGCTAGAACTGTTTTGAAAATAATACTACTTTGAAGTATTGGAATTAAAGTTGCTTAGCAAATAGATGTTCATTTCAAAAATAATTCATTTTTAAATAGAACAACATTTACTTATTTAAAGGAGACAATAAAATTTTCAGATTAACTTGGGTCACAAAATGCTTTCTATAACGAAAGTTAATGGCAAATTTTTCAATTATAAAGAAAGGAAGCAAGCATAATCTGGACAAATACATAACATAAGATTCATTTACCTTTAAAAAATAAAATGGAATGTTAAAAAAATTGTAAAAGCTTTAGTAAGATTATTTATAGCTAAATATATCAGCAGATATCTGTAGATTGAGAATGCTAGGCACACAAAGCATCTTAATGCTTTTTTAAGTATGTGTGTGTGTATATATATAAATATATATATACACACACATACATTAAAAGAAAGGAAAAATTTTCTATTTTAAGAAAAAAACTATGACAATCATTATAAATTGAATAGCTTTAAACACATTTCTTTACAAAATATTTTAATTTATTCTTATTCTAATTATTCGTTATGCACATATGTAATTCTGGCAGCTAAATTCTTTTCATCTACAAAACTCTTAAAACCAAGGCAATGAGTAAGAACTGAAAGTTAAAATGTTACTCAAAATTCTGTACATCTTACCACTTTTGGAAAAAATTAAAAAGAATATATATACATATAAAAAAGACGATACAGATTATCTCTATAACAGTGAATAATGTATATTGGTTGATAATAAAAACCTAAAAATAAGCTTAACAAACACCAACTCAACAAGAATTATAAATTACTTAAACAATAACTGTAAATGAATGAATCTGATAAGATTACAAAAGAGAAAGCTCAACACAAAAAATTAAAGATATCCAAACATTCAATATACTGCAGATTATTACAAAATACACAACTTTAAGAAGGCAAGCATATCTCAACTCGGTTACATTTGTTTCTCTGATTATTACTTTCTTAAAAAATTCCTACTTTTGTTGAAACAAACATAGATTATTCACAGCTATATGAATCTAAATTATTCCAGCACTGGGACAAAAATTTTAACTACACAGTGTCAATATTCTAATTCTTGATACACAAATATATTATTAAAAATATTTAAAACATCACAAATACAAAGCTGTTGTTTACCAAGCTAATATTTGAAAATCTTACAAAATACATATAACCTTACAATATAAGCAAATAGCTGCTTAAAAAGAGAATAATTCAAAATTGTGATTGTTTTGAAATTGGAAATATTAAATAAAACGTTTCAGCTGCCAAGTAAAACATGTTTCATTCAAAATTAAACAGAGAAAATGTATTGAAGAACATTATAAAAATTAAAACAATATTTCCTTTAAAAAAATAATAAAATCAAATAAGCAAACTTTTGCACATGCATTTTTTCCATTAGTAATAATAAGAAGAAAGGACTAGTTAAAGAGAATAGCTTAATAATATTTAAAATTTGTAACTAATTAATTAATTTAGAAATATGAAACAACAGCTGAATTTAATTTCTTTAGAGTTATTTATTGCTATAAGGACTATTTTTTAAAAGACCATTTAAAAACATGTATTTTAACATATAAAAAGCCTTAAATTTTTTGCAGCTCTTTAAAGGTACAAAATGAAAATATATTTAAGAAATATAAATTGCTGTACTCAAAATAAATTAATTTAAGAAATTTTTATAATAATATCCATTATTATAAAAATCTGTTCTCTTGCGATTCCTGAATTTGAGAAGGTGAATGAATTCTCTTTGATTCACTATTACCAGAATATTCATTATGCTGAACAGTTCCATAATTGCATGAATCATAAGATGTTCCTGGCCAGCAGATATTGGCAGCTTCTGAAGATGTCAAAAGACTAGACGATTCCCCACAGTCTGCAGTATTTAACAATGGAGTCGGATCATTTGGCAAAGTTACTAATTTCACAATATTTTGTGTGCCAGAAAAAGCCAAGTAAATCATGCAAGGGACAAATATAATAATAGCCAAAATAGCACCAACAATGGCTACTATTCCCCAAACAGTATCTTTAACTGGAATTTCACCTGAAAGATTCAATTGAGAAAAAAATTTTACAATTCAAACTGCAAAAAATAAATACATTATTTTAATAAATTTAAAAAATAAAATCCCATAATAACATTCACCAAAGTAATAAGCCTAAGAAAATATATTTAAACAAGGAAAAATGATTTCTTAAGTACAGCAGTTATTACAATGTATGAATTTCATAATTCCCATACCAAATATTTTTCATAATTTGATTTGAATGTGCAAAAAGTTTTAAAATGCATTGAATCCTTTTTTATGTATACAAATCCAAGAAATGTAGTAATATAGATATATATGAAAAGTATTTAATTATTCTAAGAAAATTCTGGGGCTCAAGGTAGGCTTTGAAAAAAAAAAGAAATACATACATTTGGTCTCATCTGAAAAATCGCCACAATTATTGTGCCCATCACACACAAAATTATACAAAATACAATGCTTGTTCTCACATAAAAATTTGTGCTTGTCACGACAAGCTCCAGTCAATGGATTTGCTATAAAAAATAAATAAAATATTAATTTAATTCTAATATATTTAACAAAAAGTTTTAAATTAAAAACAACTGCACAAAACATGAATTGGTTGAACGTGAATTAAATAAATAATTTGTTAAAATTACAATTTACAAAATTAATGAAATAAAAATATTTAAAAATACATATAATTTTTTTTTACCTAAATCATAAACAGTATAATGTGCTTTGAATCCTGTTACATTCTGTGGCACTGTTACATTAGCACTGATGAACTTCAACGTCATATTGTTGAAGTTTCCAGATTCAAACTTCAGGCCTTCACAATTTTCATTGGAGCATACTTGCTGTCCAGCAAGAATAGCATTAGAATTTCCACTATCATAAAAAACTGTCAAGTTGTCCATACTTGAATTCCTCAAACTGACATTGGAAAAAGTCAATAAAATATAATGATTGGATTCAGTAACAAAAGTAACAGAACAATTCATGTCAGGCAAATACCATGAACTAGATTTTGGTTGAGGTGTCATCACGATGGAACCAGAAGAATGAATTCCATCACTTGGGAACATATCAGGATTACTCTCATTGAGGCAATATTTCAAATAAGAAACTAAAAAAAAAAAAAAACTTTTTTAAATATAATGTCATAAATAATTCAAATTAAAAAATAAATCTTTGACTGTTAAACAGCTTAATGAACTTTAAGTACTTGCAAAATAATATTAATACAATTTTAACACTTTTAATATCAAATTTAATTTAAAATATAGATATCAAAAAAAAATTTTGAATGATTAAGATAGCTTACTAGTAAAATTATCTTTTAACTTTTATTTTTATTCAGAAAAAAAATTTTAAAAAATTGTTTAAAAAGTTATTTTGAAATTTTCTTACAAATACATATTTAAAAGAAATTTTTTATAAAATAAAATATCTAAAAATACAGATTTTGCCCCCTTAAATTCTTTGCATTACAAGAAAAATAAATCCAAGGAAAACAGAAAAAATTTCAAAATAACAACATTTCGGTTTCAAAATCTAATAAATGGTATATGGCAGTTAAAAAATTTTTATGAGTTTGAAAATACATGTTAACTTGAGAGATAAAGGGGGGGGGGGGGAAGGAAAAGAAAAGAAGGAATGAAAAAATTAAGTTAATTATTATATTTTTTTAAATATACTCATTTGATGGACAATTTCAATAAGTTCTTCAATGAAACATACTCTCATTTAATAAATATCCATATTACAGAAAGCAATAAGAATTTTCAGAATTTTAGTATAATTATAAATATTATTAACCATGTGAAAATGAAATAAACAATAGCCTTCAAAATTGAGTAACTTTGAAATTAGCAAAAATTAGATTACAAAGCAAGAAAATTAATTAATAGTTTTTAATGTATAGTAATATTCAAATGGCTTTATTATAAACATTTAAGACAAATTTTAAGGAATAAATACTTAACCTACCAAAAACAATTATGTATTAAAAATATATTAAGAAATTTATCATGAATGATAAGTTAACTTTTAAAAACTTAATATAAAGACGTAGTAAAAAATTTTGATCAATTAATATAATGAAGATTTGTTTTAAAAAATCAATGCCATTAGTTTCTTAACTTTGACTTATATCAGATTTAGAGAGAGTTCAAAATTCAAAGCAATTTGAAAAAATGAATTAAAATCTTGAAAATGAGGGAAAATGAATTCAGATGCTCTGATTATCTTAAATTTATTATCTTATAACTCAGAATGGGAAAAAAGATAAGAAATTTAAAACACACAACTTTAGTTTTAAAAACTATGGAATGATGCATGGTTTGTGATGCTCAATAGTCATTCTGGAAAGCATAGAAATCATTAAACTTCATGAATTCTTATGTTTGAAATTGAAATTTGAACTTCAGTAAACTTTTCATTAATTATTCATTTCACCATTTCCTGCATCAAATTTATTTCTCCGAATAGATGAGAGCTTTTAACCTGATGAGAATGGAGAAATTGAATTTTATATATAAAATAAAAAGCTTCATAACAAAATTATAAATTTTTTACCAATTATATTATGACTAATATATAATTACTTCTAGTAATAATAAAGGGGAATTAGCATTGGTATGTTGGTGTTCTATAGGAAAACCATGAGCTCAAAAACTACAAAAAATATTGTGAAAGATGCTTTTTTTTTCCTTGGAAATTTTAATTCATTAAAAATTAAGTAAAATGTTGACATTTTCCCATCATAACTGGCAAAATTATTATAATAAAAATGAGTTTTAAACTTTCAAGCTCAAAAAAATTATCTTTCCAACAACACTAATTTAGTTATCAAATTTTCTGTCTAATTTTAATTTTTAAAAATATTTTAAAATATATTTTATAATATTTTCAGTGTTGCAATGAAATTTAAATAATCTTCATTAGTGTTTTAAATAATTGATCCAGGAATTTCCTTCCATTTTTGGTGATTAAGATATGAAAATTTAGATTATTTTTCATGAACTTTTTAAGTTTTGTTGCAATTACAGTTAAAGATTAATTTCAGCTCCTTAATCAATATACAATGTTGACACATCTTTAAAATTCTTGCTTTTTTAAGAATGGCTGCTCTTTTCTTTCATAGAACCATACTTTTAGTTTAAAGTTTCGGATTCTTATTTCAATACATTTAATTCTTTTACAGAATCTAAGAAATTTTATTGAATTAATAATATAAATATGAAGTATATTCTGTAATACATACAAAATTTCAATTCTAAATGATTCTGCTTTCTATGCTTATGATTTTTATGATAAAGTTTCAATACATTAAAAAATTGTTGAATTATAGATTATCAAATTGACATTCAAATTTTAAGTGAATGACAGAAAATTAGAGAAGTGTTTAGCACAAAAAAACAAAATATTATTCCAATATATATTTATCAATATATATTGTAATATATATTGATAATATATATTTTTTGATATCAATAATATATATTTTTTGATATATATATCTATCAAAATTTGAAATTCAAAAACATTTTGCTGAGGAAGCCATCAAGACCAAGTTATGTATAAAAGACATAATTGGAATTCTTAGCAATTATTAATCCTGGTGAACCATCTAGATATTAAAGATGGATAACAAAAGAAAAAAACATCTATGCAGAAGTTATATCATGTATTTACTTAATTACCAGATAGTTCTATTTTCTTCCATTCTATTTAGTTCACAAAAATTTATTAATACTAAATACATAGAAAGCACATTTCTAAAGAAATGGAAAGGGGGACAACATTTGCAATTAAAAAAAAAATACTATCTAACAGAAAATTAAAACAATAATGGAAGAATTAAAAGTATATTTCAATGAAATTAAATAAGCATTTTAGAAAAATAGTTTCTATATTATTTTCACTTTTGCTCAGTAAAATTTAAGACTGCATAAAATAAAGCTCACTTCTTTGATGTTTAGTTATCATAAATATTTCAAAATATGATAACTGAGAAAAGATTTCTCTAGCCCATCATAGATGTGTTATACAACATGAAACAAGATATAAGCGCATGGTTACGAATCAAGCATAAAAACCAATATCAATATAGCAATATTACAATGATGTTTAAACTTGTAAGAGAACATGCTACAATTTTTAATCAGAACAATGAATAAATAAAGCAGATAAATTACATTTTTTTATATAAAATTAAATCTTTGTAAAATGAAGAACCTTTTTCTATGAAATTGTTCAAGAATCATATAAATGCAGGTTACATTATAGCTCTGAAATTTAAATTGCAACTTTAACTCTGATTATAGAGGAGGATATTGAAGTCATTCAAAAGTTGACTTAAATTTGTTGAAAATCTGTTTTTTAGAATTAAATTTCATCATAATGATTATTAAGCAATACTTTCTTATTTATTTTTCAAGTTCTGGTATACAGTAAAAATTTCTGATGGGAAGAGTCACATTAGAACTATAAGATCTTAGGGGATGGCATGGAAATAAATCTTTACATGTCTATAAGGCTTTTTAAAATCAAACATAAAGAAGTGGCAAAAAATAATAACATATCCTTGGCACCAATTACAAATGCAAAGTCATCAATGTCAATAAAGGATTTTAAAGAAATCATGTTATACTTTGAGCACAACTTATTTTTGCTATAATCAATGTAGGAACATGAAAATTTAAAACATAAAATAAGGTTTTGGGTACAAAAAGTTTAAGAAGATCAAGAATAGATGTTTCAAAGATAAATTTGGAGAAGTGAATTTTTAAATTGGACTTCTAAGAAGATTCAATTATTGTACGGAAAAACAACTTACCTCTTGAACAAAAAATGCAGTGCCTCAAATCAACAAGATAATTTATTTTTTATTGCTCAAGTCATTAAAGATTATTACCAGAATACAATGATATAGCTTGTTTATTAATTTTTTTTATTTGTAGTTATTTCAAGATATATTAAAAAAGCATAGTTATTTCAAATATTTTTCCTCTTTAAATACAGTATAATTTAGTCTTTTTTTTTATTTTAATTAATTTTAGCAATATTTTTTATTCATAATTTTTTAATTAGATATGTTCTTAAATAGATTTTGAAAAGTAGAGCCAACTTTTCTTTAAAAAAGAAATCATAATCTTTGTTTATAGTTTAGAAATGAATAAAAAAGATCTGCAAAATTTGATATACCAGTTTATAATGGCAAATTTAACATATTTTATTCTCTTGTGTGCATTCCTTTATAAATAATCAAAGTAACTACTAGCAGTGATCATTAATCTCTTCATCTTCTTCAAGTACAATCCAACCAATCTTTGACTGACATTATCACTTCATTTCAATGAAATGAACAATCACATACTATGATATTTGATATTTTAACTTAAACAATGTATATTTAAAAAAAAAGATATTTGTTATTTTTTGTCAAATTAGTGATTAAAATATTTTAAGCTTGAAAAAATTGTAGAGCAGATTTTTTGCTAAAAAGTTTTTCTTAGTGGCCCTTGAAAATAAATCTATAATTTATTTATTTATTTATCATATCAAACCTAGCATCTTTTCTACAGATGCATTTCATTCTTCTCTGGATCTAGAACAGATTCTATATATACAGTAATTCCTTTCAATTTTTAATATACAAATTTATTTTAAATTTGAAAAAATGAGAAGCCTGTACTTGATATTTAGAATTTTTTTTTTTTTAAATCTAAAACTGAAAGAAAATTATTTTTAGAGATCAGAATTTTCTAAATTAAGTTGGCAAGATATAAAATAACAGAGAGAGATACAGCATTTGCTAAAAATCAGTAATTCCAGCTTTTTTGCACTATTTGTAACATATCATAAATATAAATAATATAAAGAATAAGATATAGTATATTCTCAGAATTGAAAAATAACTAATGAATCTTAAAATAATCATTATAATATATATATATATATATATATGTTAAAAATTATCTGTTAGAAAGAAACTAAATACATATTGCACTTACCTTCATATGTTGAAGCAGAATGAAGACAATTTATTAAAATAAAGACTGGTACACAAAAAAATAAATTCATAGTAAATGCTAGAAAGAAAAGAAAAATACTTTAAAAAACAAAATTTTAGAACATGGATCTAAATGATCAAATCTGCTAGAAAACAATGGAGTATAATTAGAGTGATAATGTGACAACATGCAATATTACTTACATCAAATATTTAAAGGCCAAATTTTTAAAAACAGTGCTATTAATTAGAAACATCAGATAAATTTTTATATTATATACACATTATTGCAATATAAGTGATTTCTTTTCGTTTAAAATAAATAAATAATATAATAAGCCTATAGTCAAATTCAAAAATTTATTCTTTATTTTGTAAATTCAAATATCTAACATGTTCCGGTTCTCTGATATACACACAGTAAATTTATCAAGAATAGACAGTTTAATTCATAAAATTTGTCATAAAACACTCATGAAACTGGAATAAAACTGATTTCTTCTTAAATTAATAAAACAAAAAAAAATATATTTAAAAAATCGATTATCTCAAAATTGATTATCTCCATTCAAAACTGAATGCATGGTAAACTTAGAAAACTTCCATTGTGCTTTTTTTTTATAATTGTTTTTTTTTATTTGCTGAATTGAATTTTTAGAAAAGTTTTAGAAACATTTTTAATATAGTCTCTGCCAGATCTAAAACCACATAATTTGTCAAAAATAATATATTTCACAAAGGATATTAATATATCATTATATATATTAATATAAAGTGTGCCACTATTTAAATAATGTTTCAGAAAGTGATTTAACATGGACACAGAATGCACATATCTTGTATTTTTTTTATATCATTTAAGAACTTATATGCATCAATGCAATGGGATTTTCAAGTAGGATTTTAATGAAATTTTTTAAAAAACAGGTAATGCTTTCTATAGGAAGCAAGATAAAACTGTGAGTATTTTAATATTTATTAATAAAAAATATAAGGGCTAGAACAAAGAATAAATAATGTACAATGCAAATTAATTAGCATATTGATGACATTAATGAGTTAAAATAATTAAGATCAAACCAAGAATCTAGTTCAAAGCATTAGAATATAAAAAATGTCTATACTTAAAAAAATCAAACCAAGAGAGAGAAATAAAGTAATCTATGAAAGTATAGCTTCAATCTCATTTAAAAAAGCTTGAGAAAGTAACTACACCTTTAACAATTTTCAATGAAATAATTAAAAAAATTATATTAAAATTCATATTTAATTTTATATACTGCGATAAGAAATGTTCTATATTAATTAAAAACTCAGAAAAGTGATCGGTTCGAACACGATCCAAATACTATTAATCATTAAATCAATTCTCAATGGTATTTAAGAATTTTTTTTTTGCTTTGAAAATAAAAATAAATGTTGTTTTGAAATAAAAATTCTATTTTATTGTCAGCTATTTCCTTGTTTAAATAAAACAAAAGCTATGGCAAAGCATTTTTATAAATTACTTACAAGTTTTATAACAAAAGCATGCAAATATAAACTGAACGACAATAAATTCTCGCTATATTTTATTCTTAATACATATACATAAATTAATTTTTGTTTAAAAAAAAACCTTTTTTAGTTTTTATTTGAACTGGGAAAGTATTAGTCATCATCACATGAAATAGTTACGTATTAAAAAATGACGTAACAAAATCCATGTCTTTCGATTATATACTTTTAAAAATGCTAAATTTATTCCCTTAAAAAAACTATACTAATAAGCGAATGAATACTAATTTATTCAAATGTAATGGCACAGAACAATTATAATAAAACAAAATTAAATGTCATTAAAATCAAAACATTGCATACAAGCAAAACATCCGAATTCCCGAAAGTCACAGTTACATTTCTATGTGCATGAGACTAAGAAAAATCAACATACTTAATTTAAAAAAATAAAAATCATACTAATAATGAAAGAAAAATTATTAAGATTTATAATTATTTTACTGCAAAAATACTACGCCAAAAGCACAAAGAAATCATCATAATTCTGTATGTTGATAGTGAATCCTTTTTTCTTTTGAAAAAAAAATCTTGAATATTAAAATCTTATAGAATTTAAATAATACGTTATTTGATATTTTGTTTGATAGTATACATTTTTCTCTAACTCAAAAGGAATAAAAATACATATAAAGTATGTTTACTGAACGAACTATTTTTCCTGTTCGAAATCAAAAACTAGAAAAAGAAGGTTACGGATGTTGCAACGCGTACCCACCAATGACTAGACGTGGCATAAGCCTTGTCAACTCCTTTCTATGCCCGCCATTTTCTGCGTATTAGCATTACCGGTAAGTAAGCAAATTTCCGCCTTTTGATACAGTAAAATAGAGGTATTTATATTGAATTAAATCCATTTTACTTTTTATAAGTGTTTATAATAATATTTGAGAACTTTTATATTTATATAAAGAATTTTTATTAGGTAGAAGTTAGTGTAAATACGAGACTTGGGACCTTTAAATATCCTTGTACTATTAGGGTAGAATTATATGTCTGTCGTCTGCCTTAGCAGTTTTAATGAAGTGGTTTTATCAAACATTCGCTTCTTTTGCTTAGTTTATATTTCAGTTTTCACTTGAAAAAGTTTAGAAAAATTGGTGTATTCTGTGTATCAACATTAGGTAATATATTATTATATGGTATTTCCCTTATCGTCATTCATTTTCGATATCGAAATATGAAGGCGTAGCACTTTTATATTTCATTTCTTTTGTGTGTTTTTATATTGCTTAATAGGAAAGAAAAGTACGAAGAAAATACATAATTATATTTAGCTGTTATAAATTTCCGTGATTATTTCAAGGTAAAAAAAAAATGTTAAATCTTAATACTGACTAAAGAATTTTTATTAAAAGCATTCATTTTAAATATATCAATAAAAAGTTTCGATTGTTTCGCTAAATGCATTTGCTTATCAGTTCTACTATTGCTCCGTCATGATATGACCCTGTTACATATGCATTCCGTAATCGAGTTTACTTTTAATACGTAGTTAATATTATTAAAACTTCAAATTCTGCATTTAAATAAATTTGTAATTTAAATGTCAGACCAAATTCAGGCCTTTTGTGTTTAAAAATTGTTTTATGTAAAGAATTCTCGTCAAGTAGCTACGCCCAAATGAAAACAGAATGTTTGCTGTACGAAATTTCCTGTAGAGCTGCTTAAAACCGCTGTTTTAGAATTTAAGCTCACTAAAGCTGTTCTAAATTATTTCTTATTTTAACTGGTTTCATGAAGTGTAGCTTGTAATTTTTTTTATTTATTTTCACAGTAAAAAGCTGTTAATCTGTAAAATTCATCATGGGAAATATTTTCGCCAATTTGTTTAAAGGCCTTTTTGGCAAAAAAGAGATGAGAATACTCATGGTTGGTTTGGATGCTGCTGGTAAAACAACTATTTTATACAAACTAAAGTTGGGTGAAATAGTTACTACAATTCCTACTATAGGTAAGTAAATATATATAATGCTCGTAATTGTTTTCATGGGCTATTATCTTCATTTAATATTTTCAAAATTATATATTTCTAATCTATCAACTTGAAATCGGATTTAATTCCTTGCATTTTGGTTTAATTTGCGATTTATTTTTATGGTAGAAAGTCATTTATTCATATAAAGATATTTTATGTATAGTATTGAATGGAATTTGAAAGTTATGTTAAATTTTTATTTTAAAAAATTTTGTGCAAAAATTATTTAAATATGAACTTATTAACATTTGAATTCTATTTTAAGTTATCAAGTTTTAGACAACAAATTGTTCTATTTTTCTAACATTCCATTCTTAAATGTTTTGAAAAGTTGAGACGAGAATGTTTTGGAGATTTTCTATTTTCTTCCATTTCCTTTTTATTTAACTAGAAATTGTATTAGCCATTTAATTACTTCTTAAAATTTTGTTGTATGTTAGGTGTATTAGATGAGCCATTTAATCTTTTTGAGGAAATTCTTTCTTCTAGTTGTAAAGGTGATTTTACAATTATATTCCGGTTTATAGTAATATTAAAGAATAAAGATGGTTTATATATGTTAAGAGTTTTTTTTTTTTTTTTAATTTTGCAATTTATCTTTCTATTTCTTATAATACTCATGTAGGCAAAGAAAATATAAATTCAGTTTTGTTTTACATTGTGTGTATATTTTCCTTATTATGTATTTAAAGTTATATAGTGTATTTGAATAAAGATGTATAAGCATAGTCTTTTCTGTATTTCCCATAGTAAATATTCGTAGTTATTGTAAAATATTGTTTTTTATTTGTTTAAGAAATGAACTACAAATTATGAGAATTATATGTGTATCATTTTATGGGATTTTGTAATTTTATTTGTCGAAAAAACATACAATTGGAGATACATTGTTTTGCTACCAGACTATGAAGAAAATAATTTCTTTTCATGAAATGTTGTGGATGTTTTGAACATTCTTTCTATGATTATTCTTATTATATTTGTTTTTCTTTACAGGTTTTAATGTTGAAACTGTGGAGTACAAAAATATTAGTTTTACCGTATGGGATGTAGGTGGTCAAGATAAAATCAGACCTCTGTGGCGACATTATTTCCAGAACACTCAAGGTAACAAATTTAATCACTGATTTAAGACATTTAATCACTGATTTAATTAGAACATTGATTTAGCTTGGCAATTTAATTGCTGGATGGCCATATATAGACACAATTTAAGTTGATATTACCTTGATGATAAGCTAATATTTAAAGATATTAAATGTTCATGACTTTTCGTGAAAATCTTATTTTAATTTTACATGTGAAAGTATTACTTTTCCTCCTATTGTTGTAAGAAATAAGTATTACCATGTTTTTTATTGTCTTTTTCAGATAAAGTTTTGCATATGAGAAATAATTTTAAGCTGAATTACTTTTTATATTAGAAATAAGTGTCTTAAGTTTTGGGTAACACTTCTATATTTTGAGTATATATTCAATGGAAAGATCAAAAAGACTTGGAATTCCAAAATAGTCTATTTTCTGTCTTAAATTAAAATCTTGTTGTAGTTCCTTTTTCACCAATATACAATATTGTTTTTAATATATCCTAGTACAACATTTTATAAGTGAGAACAGATTGTATTTTACTTGTGTAAAACAAATAAAATTAAAAAGGAATATAAATTATTAATTATTTTCAAAATCTTATTCGTTTGAGAGGGAAAAAAAATTGAAGCTTAAGCATCGGAATGTAAAGTTATGTAGATCGTCAGATCAAGTTCTGATTGCTGTGGATTTCAAATATTTCATGGTCTATTTAAGATCAAGGTATTCAGTTGGAAAGTAATTAACATATATGGTAAAAGGATTTTTATTATAAGATTATTTTTGAGTAAATAATTTGCTTTTTAATATTAAAACAAATGTGTTTAAAATTATTTTGTGAAGAGCAGAAATTAAACATCCTACAAGAAAGCAAGAGAAGAAATTATAGGTTTAGAAATTGATTCCATAATAAATAGTTCCATATTTTTTAGAATCATTTTTTAGATAAATGATTGTTTTCTGCAAAATTGTTTATATAATTATGATATAAAATTATCTTGTTTTGTCCTGCTGCAGATTATTTTCATCTAAATTGTTCAAAAATAAAATTAAAAAAATTTTTAGTTGTGGGCTTTGATATGAGTGGATATTTGTGTTCTTATCTAATTTATAAGAATACATACTAAGTTTTTTTTTTTTCAGAATATTTCTCTTAATTGAGGATTTTATTTTGCTTTATTTGCAAATAATAAATTGATATGTTATTTTTCTCGATAATTAGCATTCAAAGTTATTTTTCACAATTTAATAATTCAGTGAGATAAAAAGGTTACAAAATTAGATCTGTTTAAATGTTATTTATAAATTATTATCTTTAATTTGTATCTCTAAGTTTATGTGCTTATTATTGATTGATATTTTTAAAAGTTGTGAAAAGTCAGTAATATTAAATTGAGAAGAATGTGAATTTGTTGAAGATATAAGAAAACTGTCAACAGCTGTGATTTAAAAGTTCTAGAAAGCTATCAGTTCAAAATAACTTTTTAAAAACTAATATAGCTGTTTTCATCAAGCTTGTAAATTTGAAATGAAAATTTTAAGATTTAAAAGCTGTATGCAAGTATTTCAATCTGTTTTTTTAGTTACGTAAAGGTAATACATTAAGTTTTTTGCCATTCTGTGGATCTTTCCTCTGAATTTCGTATTCTAGCTGTTGTACCAAGCATATTGGCAAGTTTGAGAGGGGATTTGAAATGAAGAGATAAAATTATTGAATTTTGAACAAGTCCCCTGGAGGAGATATAAATGTGCAAGTGATTCTTTCCTCCCACCACGTGTGAATTTGATTTGGTTGCTTGGAAAGTCGTTTGTAGATAATCGGAAACCTAAGTTGACTATTTAATGTAAAGCTGGAATCAATGGTACTCCTCGGTTGACAATTTTAGCAATATAAAATTGAGCAGAATATTTGAATAATCTTTTAACTTGATTATTAATGTGATTGTTAGTACTTTTCCTATAGCTTTTAATCATATAAATTTTAAAGAATTTTACATTTGTCTCACTAAAATTTATGTATTAAAGGTAATTCCATTTTTAAAATTAAAGCCTTTCTTTCATTTTGATTATTTGATTTGCAGGATTTTGAGAAGGAAGGTGAACTCCATTCCCATTTTAAAGAATGCGAGATTTAGCTTTTTAATGATTGTTGGCATTACAGAAAAATGTTACTAATTTGATAATCGTGAAGTTCAAAGCAAATTATATTGATAGTATTATATCTACTTCATGATAATTAAAAATGATATATAAAATATTTTATTTAATCTGTATTTATCACTCACTCTTTTATTTAAATCTGTATTTATCTTATTGAATCCCTTGTTAAATTCGTTTGTTAATTTCTTTTTTAGGATTGATCTTTGTAGTTGACAGCAATGATAGAGAGCGTATTGGAGAAGCTAGAGAAGAATTAATGAGAATGTTAGCTGAAGATGAATTGAGAGATGCTGTACTTTTGATATTTGCTAACAAACAGGTGAGTATTGCTTTGTCTTTCTATAACTATGTTTTTAGGTGATTTTCGAAAAAAATATTCTTGAAAACAGTCGTTTTTATTCTTTGTTTTTGGTATTTTTATATGCATATATATAATTCTAAACAGATTTTGGAAAGAAATTTTTTATCAATAAATTCAAATACAATGTGAAGTTAATGAGGAATAGGTTTTAAGTATAAAATATTCTTAAAGGGTGTTATTAGCATTTATTATTTGGTATTTTTGAAGAGGTATCTGCTAGTAGATATTCATGAAACGAGATATATTGTCAAATAATATCCAACAAACTTGTGTTCCATTTTTAACTGCAGTAATTGCATGCATTTAAATATATATATTTCATATAGATGGGGAAAATTAAAATATTTCATTTTATTGCATATAGAACATATTAGAAATACATAGAAATTATTAATACCTAAGAATGTGATTCCTTTGAGTGTAATTTAAACCACCCTTTGAAGAGAGAACTATGGGAATGTATTCAGAATATTTCATTTATTACATATAAAGGTACCACATGAATTTTTTGATTAACATATTTAATTTTAAAAATTAATAAGAACTACTTTGAACATAAAATGAAATCAGTCTTATTTTTAGTATGTCTGAGCAATCATAATTATGAATTGTAATTTCAGGATCTCCCTAATGCTATGAATGCAGCAGAAATCACCGACAAACTTGGCCTCCATTCCTTACGAAATCGCAACTGGTACATTCAGGCTACATGTGCAACAAGTGGGGATGGATTGTATGAAGGCTTAGATTGGCTTTCTAACCAGTTGAAAAACCAAAAGTAACCATGGAACTCTTTCGAACAATTTCACATTGAGAACTTTAAAAACTTGAGCATGGAGAAGAAAAGTAAACAAAAATTCCATGGGAAAAAGTATTTTGTAGGAAAAAAAATCAAGCTGGTATTTTTCCCAGTATGCTATTGCTTCCCTTATTTATGAGCCTTCAACTGATATGTTATATTAAATCTGATTTCTTGAATTTATTTTTTATTCAGTTTAAGGCTTGTTCATCAGGGTTGCAACCTTGAAAGTGTAACGTCTAAGAAAAGATTTTTTTTGAAAATGGCATATGTTTGTAAATAAATGAGTATTAAAACTTCTCAGCTTTGTGTTTAGGGCCCAAATGATCATCCATTTAACATTGTACTAAGATGTCTTATTACACTTATGTATTTGTTTTAGCTTTTAAGATAATTTATCGCATAAGAAAGTTTGCTCATATTTTGTCTGTGCTTGGTGAATGTGACAGGTAAATTGAATGAGCTGGTACTCGTTTCATCACAATAGATAGTTCACTGATTCAGAATGTTTCTTGTAATTTTCCTTCCAATAAAATTATCAAACACTTTATATAAATTGCTTTTTGTGAAAATCTACTTATTTTCCTTCCTACTTATTAAATTTTTACAATTTGAAAATCTTTCAATACATTTACAGTTCATAATCATTTTATTTATTAATATTGCAAGAAACAATTCTCAGTTACTTTAGAATCACTTTTTTTATACATAAATATCTTTAAAATCATTCTTGGGAAGTGAGAAATGACATTCTTAAAGACAGTTAAAGCAATTTTTTTTAATGTTCTGCACAAATTTGTTTGTCGAATACAATTTAAAAATAGTAGTGCAGGCTTGTGTGGTATGTACTCAATTTTAGGGTTGGCTCACTTTAATATGGAACTGAGAGTATGAGATGTTGAATGATCTCTTCAGTTTGTTTTATACTTTCCTATTACCATTATTCCATTTGCTGGTTTTTGTCAAATGTGAAGTTTGTATATTTAACTAATGTAACTTATATTAAATAACATTAAATGCTTAGGAATCTTTCCACCTTTATGCTTTTAATGTTTTATTTTCAAGGTTTTGAAAACAAGTTTTAAAAAAAAAGACGGTCTTTTTAATACTAAATGTATTTTTGATTCCAGGATTTCTCACCTTTATTTAAATTCAAATTTTCTATCCCTTAAAAGTTGTTTTAGTAAACATAAGATTTTTCACAAAGTATTATAAGTTTGTGAAAGAAAATAAAACTAGCCTCAAAAGATTACAGTATGGTATTCAACCTTCACATGCAGCTCGTACGTTAATATTGTTATATTGCAAAGACTTTAATTTGTGCACTTAAGTATGTTATATTTATTCTTTTTTTCTTTTTTTTTTCCAAAGTATGTATATATTTAAGAGGGGTTTTAGTGTAAGTTATATTCAGCATAAATAGAAAGCCTTATTAGTGCTGGATAATTCTGTAGTTTATGGCACTTTTTAAATTTGAATTGGAATCAAGTAATAAAATAATTTGAAAACTTGTTTTAAAAATCTATCATTTATATTTCATTTCAATTTCCTGAGGTTATAATAAAATGTTCTATTTGTGGAATTTGTAGCAAACTATACGATTAGACAAAAAAAGTGTAAGTTTTTTCTACAATCTGGTTTGTGTTTTCATGTAACAGTATAAAATGATTTATACAAAAATTGTTCCAATTTTTAACTTACTAGTAGTTCAGGTTTTAAAAAAAAAAATCCATATTCTAGTCATAGTGTATTGCTCTTGATCTTTTTTGACCTTGAAGTTTTGTTGGTCTATTTGTTAGAAGTATTATGCTTTAAATTGCTATATAATAAAAATGAAGGAAAAGCTTTTAAAAATTCAGTGCAACTGTTTCTAAAGTAAATATGGCAATTAATAATACTGACTAGGGCTAGCTTAGATTTAAAAAATCTGATCTCATTTTTAAAAATATATATCATAAATTTTCACTCTTTATTTTATTCAAAATTTAAAAATACATAATAGGAGGGCAAGTTATTGTGCAGATTTACTGAGAAACCTGGGTAACTAACTTTATATTCAAATGGGCCTCTAGACAATTATGACTACATGTTCAGGGATATTGAAATCTTATTTTCATTTCTATTGAGAATTTTTACAAGATTGCTTAACCTGTTAACTAGGTATGAGAACTATTTCTGTTTTATGGGGTGAATAGAAGTTATTTAATCTGTAACTGGATTTTCTTTTATTGTATATTTTCAAAATGGTAACCTTACAGGCTTTTTAAATTAAGAAGTTATAAGATTTGTCCCTAAGTAAGGAAGGCTTGATGAGCAAATATAAAAATTGGATGTCTGTTTTTCTTCATTATTCATTTAAGTCTTCAGATGAGTACTATTCTTTTGCTTATAAAAAAAATAACTGCACTCATTCAAGATCTAATGTTTGAAAAATCATTTCTGGTAATTCTTGTAAAGAAATTCGTCTGTTGTGGTGAGGTTTTAAACTAGCAAATTTTGTAATTAAAGAATATTTATATCATGGTCAAGATTTTTTAATTCATGAAATTTTTCATTTTCTGTTAATGCTATTTTTTCTTTCTAATAACTAAAGTGATGTGGCATTAAATCAGAGTATGTTTAGTCTTGGAAACAATACAAAATATAATGTAAATTTATAAACTTAAAAAGTTGAATTTAAATGTTTTATTTAAAACCTAATAGTTAATCATTTTTTTAATGGCAGTGAAATGCAGTAGACTTATGCAATACAATGCAGGGGATAGTATTACCATTGTACATTACACTATAAATACATATTAAGTGAATTTAAGTCAAACTTGTTTTTAATTTGTTACTAATTATTGCTTGCAGTCTGTTAATTTTATAAACTATTTCTTTATTCATAAGTAATTTGTTTTTAGTGTTCATACTAGAATATAAAAACAAATTTTGTGTTGCATTACGAGTTTGCTATATTTACCATACTTGGCTGAAAATAGCAATTTGCTTATTTCTCCTATTTTAAGGGAATAAGTTGAACTTTTTTAAATGACTTCTTTTTTTGGTCTTTTTGTACAGTTATTGATTTAAAGAAATATGGTTGAGGGATTAAAAAAACAGGGGAATTTTTTATATTTGAAATCAATTTCAGTATTGCTTTGAAAAAAAAATAATAGCATTTTTGAGATGGAATTTTTAGTGAAAGTGATAATTGTTTAAGTTGAATAGTACTATGTGATCTTTAAAATAGAGAATTTAACTATATTATTTAAAGAATTTATGAATAACTTCTCATTCACTTTTTATAGTGAATACTTTGAGGGTGGCATTGTATTTTTCCGGTAACTATTTATAACTTTAAGCGGTAATGATATGTTAAACTTGAATTTAGTAGCCGATGATTTACAAACTGTATAATTTGATGCATGTATTCACATTGATAGCAATTACTTTGATTATTAATTTCCAGATGTTTTAGAAAGATTAGTTCAGTTTGCAAACAAAGATTAAAATTGAAAGCTAACATAAATTTATTTTGAGTACATGTATTATCTTTTATAATACGATGTCCTTATAAGATTCTTGGTGTATGAAATGTTAGGACTTGATAAAACGTACATATATGTGACTATTTTTCAAACTTGCATTTGATTGTAGAATATTGCAATTTAACATTTTGATTACTAATTGCTCTAAGTTGAAGTACTTCATTCAAGCAGTGTATAGCTGCCTGTAGTAATCATTGCTGACTGAACTAATGGCTTGTGCTGGACATATATACACCCCCACTTCAATCAAAGGTTGACTTTTTCAAATTAAATATACAGATTTTTATATAATGAAAACAAGATCTTTGATGTGTATATCAATCATTACTATCTAATTAAATATCGTCATTTGCCTTTTTTTTAAATGGCATATTTGTTGCTGTGTCTTCAGATTTTAGTAGGAGGTATTATTGTTTCTCTTAACATTATTACATTTTAGTCAAGTAAACTGGTTGGGTAGAATAATATGTGGGATTAAGCCTGGTTTATATTGTAGGCATATAGATCTGCGTATATAGGTTTTCTAAGTCTTCACAATTTTATTTTTAGGTATCTGTTTTAGCTGTCAAATTTTTGTTTGAAACTGCATATTGTTAAAGTACCATTTCCTTTTCGAAATTGCCTTCAGAAAGCATCTATCTAAAGTACTCCAAGACATAAAATGCAATGTGTGCAACTTCTGTGCTGATCTCTGACTTTAGTCTACAGTTTTTTTTTACATTCGTCTTTTGGAAAAGTATGCTTTCATTGAAACCTGTCGCAATTAAGTCTAGATATTTTTATTGAAAAAAGAATATATTGGTACATTTTTCTTATTTCATTGTTTTTATTTGTTACTATTCATTTAATATCAATTAATATATATATTGGAGACTTGAGGAAAATCAATATTACATCAAAATTTTGTTTGTAGGAAGAAATTAGCCTGTACACACATATAAAAAAAATATTAGAAGTAATTTTTTAAATATAGTATAAGATTCTGCATTCCTAAAGTATAGATGCAAGTTATAATTTAAAATAGTTGATAGTATCCAAATGATAATTGGCAGTGAAAACAATTTTAAAAATTATTTTTATACTTTTATTAAGTTACTGGGAGTAATTTTTAAAGGTAAATGTGGAAAATTTAACATCGAATTTTGCTTTGTTAAAATTGAATGCAAGTAGGGGATAAATCATTCAACTCTTACCTCTATCATAGTCAATCTCCCCTCCCCCCCCCACACACACCATGCATTGAAACATATTTCATACTTGAAATTTATCTGAATTGGAAATCAAAACTGAAATTCCTTCATTCAATAGCAAAATGAAAATTCCCCATTAAATGTTTTTAAAAATGAAATCAAGTGAATAGAATCAAATGTTTCTTTTTATTGCTTCTAAATTGTACATAAATTTAATTAAACTGTATTAATAACAATTTTTTCGACAAAAATATTTTTAAAACTTAATAGACATTCTAATTATGTAAATGAAAAGTACACAAATACTAAAATAATTTCATAAGTGGGTACTTTCCATTAGTAGGATCCCAGACAAAAGTTTGGCAATTATTGTACTTGATCTTATTGGCAGATTTCAAGCTTCGGAATTATTGGTACCTAAGAAATAAAACAGCACCTTTAAAAGTCATATTTTTATTTTATGCAATCGTCAAGAAATGAAATTAATGCTATGTGACTGAAATAAGTTAAAGCATTTCAAAATTGGAGACCATTGTATCAAATATTTATCACAGGTTATTATGTCTAAATCCTTAAACACTTCTATGGAACTTGTTTTTTCCATCCATCCTCTGTTTTTTAAGGTGAACAAATATTTGAAACTGTAGTTGTGATTGTATCTAAAGAAGGTGATTGTTTCTTTTTGATGGTCGATGGCGTTGCTCTTGAACAGCGACACGACAGATTCGTCACAACTTGTTTAAGAATTCGTCTTTTGCATACAAAGATTAAAAATAGATAAACGCCATGCAGACAGTTTAGCATTCCAGCTATGGCATACAGATAATATATTCCTGTTAGCCATGGAACAAATTCTGTAATCCATACTAGACCCATGATGAGGACGAGTTTCATACAGAGACGGAATCTGAAATAAAATAAAAATGTTTGATAAGAAGGGGAAAAAAAAGTTGTGATAATATAAATATTCAAGAATATTACATTTTATTCCCTCTTATCTATACCTATAATAAAGCTCAATGTGTGTGTAGGCGCTGTACTGGCCAGATCGTTTGACCTACAGCTACCAAATTTGATACAAGTATTCCTTGGAGGTCGGGAATGTGCACCTGGGTCTCGTCTTTTTTTTTTTTTGAATTTTTAATTAGAATTTTTATTATTAAAAGCTTTCTCGCCAAAAAAAAATCATTTCCCCACCGCCAAATGAGAAAGGCTTCAGTTTTTTCCCCACGCTAATGAGGTTAGGCTGAACATTTTTTTGACCGATTATTTCAAACGATTCTGTTTTTCTTAATGTTTGAGGCATTTAAAATTAAACATTTTTAATCGATCTTTCAGATTCATTCTGAAGTACTTTTGAATTAAAATAAAACAGAATAAAGAAAATTAAAAGATTTCTAATCTGCATATCGTTACCCCAACTGGCTTTAAAAATTCAAGCATGCGCATTGTTTTCTGATTGTTGACAATTATTTTCAACGGATGTGGACTTGATTTAAATTATTTTTAGATTAGGCTTTTGTAATTAAATTATGTTAGTTATATTTTTTGTATATGCTTATAGTTTTGACATCGTTTTTTTTAACCTGTTTTCGACCGATTATTTTAAACGATTCTGTTTATTTTCTTAGTGTTGATGGATTTAAAATTAACATTGTTAATTAATCGATCTGCTCATGATGAATCTGAGAAAATTTTGTTGACAAATTCTTGAGATATTACATAAATCAAGAAAGATATTCTTTAGTGCCCATAAGGTTTAAATGCTCAGTGACTCTGTTTTCAGTAATCATATTATTAAAAAAAAATGTTTTGCTTCATTAAAAAATATTATTATATTAATTGCAGATTAATCATTTTTACTTTAATTTAAAGCATAAATTCTACGGAAGCTAACAGAAAATTAGAGAGATACATATTACGTTATGACTGAAGGCCTTTATAATATTATGAGTGAATTATATGACTATCAAAATTTGAAAATATTTTGATATAGAAGCTATTGAAGTCAGAATTACATAAAATATTTATTTATTAAAATTTTAACGAGCATTAAAATTGGCGAACCAGCTGGTCATCAAGGGCGGCTAGTACAAAATATATAGAAGAATTTTATTGCTCTGAATACATTCAACTTCAAGTTGAATTTGTAGAATTCAAATGTGTATGGAAACGATTATTCAAACGCTGGCTACATGGCAGAAATTGGCTTGAGATTCTTATTCTCAAGTTGCGTACCAACTTACTTTTTCAAATTCATCAACGTTGAACTACATTACTTTGACATATACATAATTTAGTAAACCATTTTAATTCGTATACGAATATAATATTCGTAATCAGAAATATTTTTTTTTTTTTTTCAAAATAAAGTTGATGTCATAGCCGTTGTAAGGCACTTATACTCTTCGCCAATTGGAATTTTAATCGCATATATTATATATTTTAGTTATTAATGAAAATTTGTAATTCTTTTGATATTCATTGTGTATCCATTTACGTATTATTGAGTCCACGCAGCATGCTTTTAATGACCGTGTTTTTTAAATAAAATTTCTAGTCTTTTCACATATTTTATAAATTATCATTATAATTGTTATGAAAGCTTTTAAAAGCATTTATTTCTTTTTAAATTCATGGAATTAAATTAAAAATTAATTGAATACTGATAACCTGAAAATATTATTGGAAACTAAGTAATACAAAATAGCTCAAAAACTTATCAGTTAAAAAAACTTGCTAGCAATAATATTTATCTATATTTATTGCTACAAAAATCATTTAATTCTATTAATAATTTTTTGAAAAAATTAGTGGAGAGGTAGCATCATTGATAAAATAATTTTATAAAAAGCTTCCAAAATTCTGTAAAATTCGTTTTTTTTATACGAAAAAATAATTGCCGAATATCAAAAAGCCGTATAGTGACAAATTATATTCGGTAAAATGTTAATCGGATGACTGTTGCAGAATTTTATTAATAGTATTCGAGTTCATTTAGTTGCGTAACATTTGTGCATATGCAAATTAAGATTGTTAATAAAGAAGAATATTTGTATCACATTTGTAAGAAGTAAATTAGTAATGTCACCTCCAGATGGCGATGCTAGTTTGTTTACAATGGTTATTATTAGCTCTGCCCTACCAAAAGTGGAGAGGCTATTTGAAACTATGAGAAGGGACCCAATACCTGATTATCGTCCTCCTACAAATAGTTGATATTTTCAGAAACCTGTAAACTTTAGAATTTAGTCTTTAAATCAAGCTTCATTGGATTTTCCTACACTTGACACAACTCCAGATTATTTCAGTAATGGTGAATTCCTGATCTGATGTTGTAAATGTTGTCAACTGCTACTGCATCGTCCATCTTGTTTTATTATCAATTAACGCAATGTCAGTAGACCAAACTGCTTGAATTAAAGATACCAAATTTGGCGGATAATCTTAAAAATTAATTTCTTGTCATTTTACCGAGATAACTTCGGAAAATGTTATTGCAAGGATGTAATTTTTACAATATATGAATTTCAAAAAAAAAGAAAGAAAACATTATATTAATTTAATTGGGCTTTTTTCTGGAACTTTTTTTTTCAGAATTTTTTAACACTTTTTATTGTTACGATAAAAATCGAATCGGTTTCATTATTTCAACAAGTATTGTTTTTGTTTCTTATGGCACTTGCCATGAACAAGCCTGCTGTTACGATGACAGCGATTTTAAACCGGTGGGGGAGCGTCTTTTGTTTTTGTAGTAGCGCCAACTAGGGCCAAGAGACGACTTTGCTACTCACGTATCACTCATTCGCTTGCACAACCCTTTTTTACAGGAGGCACATTCACACATCTCACAGATAGAACAACCATGCCTGAACCCAGGACGCCCAGATCACGGGGAAGACGCGCTACCCCTATGCCAGGACGCCGGCTCAACAAGCATTAAATCGCCCGATTCGCTTTCTTTATTGAAAACTAAGGAAAAAAGATTCTAGTTATTATCTTTATAGTTTACATGAGGATTAAGAAAGAATTATATTACCGCTTAAAACAAGAGCCGGACCAGCAAATAGGTAAAACAGACAACTGCTTATTGACCCAAAATTTCAATATATTCTTTTGCGATATTTTCTGAATACATTAATCTAATGTTTTCATTTAATTTACAAAAGCCGTGCACTCTTGACTTATTCAAATCGATTAAAGGATAAATCATTATTCTAATAATTTTAATTATCTTTTTCAAGTTTTATACTATGCCATTTAAAATCAGTGAAAAAATATGTTTTATATTTTAAAAAATGTACGACCGTATAATGAATAGTATTTAGATTGGGCTCAGAAGTGTTTTGCTTAAAATTGTTTTAAATTTAAATCTTTTTTTTTTTTTTTTTTTAGAGAAATACTGAAACACTCGAAAGGGCCCCGTAATTTTATTATTTTATCAAGTTTTGCTCATAAAACTGTTTACACAATTCATAAAAAACGATAAAATATATCTGGTATAGGAAATTAAAAGATTGGAATAAAGAGCATCAAGACTTAATTAATTAAAGGGCGTAAACTAGACCTGCTAAAGAAAACTCGCAATTAAAGATAGATTAGCCGGACAGTTGTTTTGTATTTCATTGTTATGTTATGAATGAATGTACTCTCTCCTTTTAACAAATACTCACTTTCATTGACTTAAAGTGTCTTTTCAGAAGTTGCATCTCATGAAGAAAAGATTTTTTAAAAAATGAGCTAAACAGTGTGTTCAATTTGCCATAATAATTAAAATGGCTCCTAATTTCTTATGTGAGATAAACTAAAAAAGATGATGAAGCGATTTAAAAAGAATAATTGCTTTAATAATGCTTCAATAAAATAAAAGCAACAAAAAAAATATTTATAATTTGAAAAATCAATATTAAGGATAAATCTGAATAGTGTTGTTATTCTTCAGAATTTCCTGTGAATTCAAACGGGAAAAAAGGTTTAATTATTATTATTGCTATTCACAAGCTGAGATTTACTTAATATACGGTCCCCAGTTTCTGCAAAGAAAACTAAATATGTCTTAAGAATTATATCGAATTTCATAATAAAATTTGATGTACATTCATAATAGGACCTGCTGATTCAAGTTATTGAAATATCTCAATTACCGTAATGGGAAAATTTCGGGATACTAGTTAATTAACTCGGTTAATCATTTTATCTATCTAAACAAATCTGTCCCTTTAAGCCATTTTCATCGACACCAAATAACAAAAGTTTTTTAAAAATATATTTTATATATATCTACGACTGTATCTCATAAACAGAACACGTGTTAGGATATTAAGAAATATAATTATGAAAATTATGATTGATTAAACTCGATTCCTATCACAATGCAATGCTAACAGATTATCGAGTGAATCGGCAGCATTGAATTTTATTTTAATTTAGATTAAAGAACTACTGTAGCTATTTGATACCGGCTGCTCACAAATAGCAGTTAGTACTCAATAATATGATGAGCTAAATGATTTCATTCATTTTTTTCTCTTCCTTTGAAATTTTGTAGGAGTCGTCTAAGCATCTGGTAACTTGGTGCTTTCAAGCATCAGAAAGTAAATACATGTTCATGTTTCATCAGAGCCATTTTTTTTTCTTTGAAATGTTATTGATTTGGGTGTTATTGTTACGGTTGTTTCATTTTTAATGCTTCCAAAGCAAAAACAATAACATTGCTGCATAGTTTTCGATATTTATCTTTGCATGTAATTGAAGAAAAGCGCTTCTCGGCGTCTGTTACAAGCCTTTTGAATATCCAAAATATTTGGTTTATCTTCCTAGCCAGGAGAAAATGCTGTATAAACTACATTTATCCAAAAAAAGGATATTCCTACATTCCAGTAAATAAAACTATGAATACACGCATTAAAATCTGATGACGATTTCTGTTTGCAAACAAGAATTCAAACCTACCAACTATTTCATAATCTTTAGTAAACTAAATAAAAGTAATATTTCTTAGAAAATGGCAATGCGGTGAACAAACAGTAAACGCTTATTTAATAAACAGAGACAGCTGCGAATTGTCGATGGATAGAAATTTAGATCAAAATAATGATATTTATAAATAATGATTTAAAGCTTCTTCAACTAGATTTAACTATAATTAGATTTATTTTTAACTAACCGCCTTTGACAATCAGTTAATTCTCCGATAATATTAATTGTATTTAGTTTTAATCTCTTATTCAAAGCTTGATGTTCATGATTTCATCAACAAAATGTTTTTAATCATTGCATTGTGACAAGATATTTTAATAGTTTTTCATCTGCTCTGTTTAGTGTGCCCATGAATTCGAGTCCCATTATATTAAAAAAAAAGAAGAAAAAAAAAACTGCACAAATAATTAGAACCTTTGTTCCTTTCGTTTCAATAACATAAGAAAATCAAACGATTAAATTATTGAATGAAATAATGAAAAGGATTTAAATTTTATTGATGCAATGAAATGTGTTATTGAAAATCATACCAAATATTATAAAAATTTAAAAAAATTGATATAGCAATTAAATTATTTTTAAAAATATAATTTTAAAAAGGTCGAAAAATTATTTTCGTACAATAATATTTTGGGGAGTTATCAATAAAAAGCGTCAGATCATCGTTTAATCTATACTTATAATAAAGCTCAATGTGTGTGTGTGTGTGTTGGAGCTCTACAGGACAGACCATTCAACCTACAGCTACCAACTTTGGCACGTATATACCTTGGAGGCCGGGAATGTGCACCTGGGGGTTATTTTTTCGAATTTTTAATTAGAATTTTATTTATTTAAAAATTAAGCGAAATTTTGGTGTTTCTGTTATAACTTCCGAAAATATTACCGCACTAAAAAGATTTTTACATCAAGTTAAAGATCAAAAATTTATCTTTTAAATTCTACCAATGTTTTAACCTCAAAATTAAATTTCTGTTTTTAATGAATTTTTAAATAAATATTTTAACTCTATTTTTCAACAATTTCTTTCGTACAAAATAAAAATAAACGTTTCGCATTCATGGGAAAAAAATAGCTTTTTTCAAAGTGTTGCCATCACATTGATTAAAGCTCTAACTGAAAATAAATTAAATCTTTTTGGAAATGAAATCTGCAAAAATATAATTTTTGGCAAGTGTCTGTAGGAAATGAAACAAATATGAAATATTATTTTTTTCTAAAAAATAAATTCAAGAAAAATTATTTTATGATTTTTTACACTCTCTATACAGGGTGTTTATTCAGTCCCGGATCCATTTTGATATTTAATGACTCATAAAATAATAAAGATGTAAACAAACTTATGGCATTTATTGATGGAATAATTCATATATTTTCCTTTTCAGGTTTGAATATTTTTCCTTTCGTAAATATCGTCTGCGCGTGTGGTTAATTTCAGATAATTTCATTTTCCAGTCTAAATATCTTCTGTACTTTTCTAAAGATCGTCTGCTTATTAATTGCATTTTTCTCTCTTTTGTTTTTGGCAACTATTGAAATGTTATGTTTACTTTTGATGTGTTTGTTCTATGTAGTACTTTTGTATGTGATGTTTTATTCGAGCGGATATTAAGGAGAATGCATACACCACAAGAGAAAGCACAGATTTCATGGTGGTCATAAAGTTAATTTCCAATCAACGAAATAACTGACTTTTAAGAGTTAATTTCCAATCACTTAAACTGACTGATTTATGAAAATTTGAATATCACTATTCAATAAAAAAAGGATAATTATAGATTTTTCATCGATCGTTTCAAAGAAAATACGCCAATCAGCGCGCAGGTTTCTCAAGATTAATTGGCCTAAGATTATGAAAATGTTGAGTTTTTCTAAATTTTTAACATTCAAAACTTCATAAATAAGTCTTAGTTGATTGTGGAAAATAGAAGCATTCATTCATTTATTTAAAATTTGGTGTGTCCAGAATATGATACCTTACTGCATTAAATTTAGATTTCATAATTTATGAAATATATTTATAGGCTGGAACAAAATATTATTATTGATTTCATTTCAATCCTTTGAAAGCAAAACTAGAAACTGAATTTTATGCTGAATCTGAGAAATTTTTGTTGAATTATTCTTTGAGATATTACATAAATTATGAAAAATATTTTGTAGTTCACATAAGACTTAAATACCGAGCGATTCTGTTTGCAATACTCATATTCAATAATAATAATAAATAAATAAATAACAATAAAGATGATAAATAAAATAAAACGCTTGGTTTTATTAAAAAATATCTTTATATTAATTGCAATTTCATCATTTCCACTTTAAAGTTGAAATTTTACCGGAAATGACAACAAATTAGCAAAATATATATAGTAAATTGAAAGAAACGATCTAAACAACAGAATAAATTTGGTATGACTATAAAAATTTGAAGATTAAAAATGTTTTGTTTGAGAATCTATTAAGAGTCCAGTTACTTAAAATATTTAATTGAAAATTGTAGCGAGCGGTAATACTGGCGAACCGGCTGGTCGCCAAAGGCGGCTAGTTTTTAATAATTCAAAATTTATAAAATATCGCGCTGAGGTGTACATTTCTTCCTCTCTAAATATATCTTTGCCAAATTTAATACTTTTAAATCAGATAGTCTGTCATGTAGAGGACAAACACATATTCTTATTACTATAGGTATAAACAATGTTTATTTTGATATATGTTGCATTTAAATCAACATTGACTAGTTTGCTTTTGTTGAAATGCGAAGTATCGTTGATGGATTTACGGAAATTAAAATAAGTGAGATTGGAAAAAGAAGTATCAGAGATAAAATTAATTTAATAAAATGAAATACACGTCAAACTTGCCCCACTTCAGTTTAATTTTAGTTTTACCAATAATATTTTAATTTAGTTTTTACCAATAATAATAAAATTTACCAATAATATTTTAATTTAGTTCTACCAATAATATTTACCAAACATATTTTTATTACATTAATACGCTCTTTTTTATATGCTGTCGACCAATGACCGGTTAATAACACAGAACAGCATTCATCAATGAATATACGAGAAAGTTACGGGGACACCATTGCCTTAAAATTTTAAAAAGATTTTTAAATATTTTTTCTCTTTTTTAAGATATATTTTTTGAAAATTTTGAAGAAAAACAATAAAGTTTCATTTAATTTTTAATTAAAAATGCATTTAAAATTCTTAAAACTTTTTTTTAGTACACACTTACTACCCAAGCAATAACTACGTGTCATTTTTGGTAGAATTAAGTACCACCATCTGCGCTGTAAAGTATTTAGAACAAATTTTGCATCTTGTATTTTGCAGTTTACAGTTATTATCCAATCTAATAACATTAGTAAAAAATTCTGTTAAATGAAACTGAAATTAAAGTAATGAAGTTCGCTAATTTCTTAAAACCAGTATATAAAACCTCTTCGGAAAAAGGAGATTTATCTTGATATATTTGGGCTTTACGAAGTCGTATGGTATCAATGTATTTCATATTCTTCAACTCTTATTTAATTTTATCAACTTTTATTTAATTACTATACATTTATATCTTAAGATATTGAAAAAAATTTTCGTATATATTAATCAATCTTCCGAAAATAAACTTAAAGATCTTTTTATATAATGAAAGCTTGTTGTTATAAAATATTTCCCATTAAAATACAAAATTTATTTTTGCAATTTATTCACCACTAGCCGCCTTTGGCGACCAGCCGGTTCGCCAGTATTACCGCTCGCTACAATTTTCAATTAAATATTTTAAGTAACTGGTCTCTTAAAGGATTCTCAAACAAAACATTTTTAATCTTCAAATTTTGATAGTCATACCAAACTTATATTGTTTGGATCGTTTCGTTCAATTTACTATATATATTTTGCTAATTTGTTGCCATTTCCGGTAAAACTTCAACTTTAATTAAAAATGTAAATGACGAAATTGCAATTAATATTAAGATATTTTTTAATAAAACCAAGCGTTTTATTTTATTAATCATCTTTATTGTTATTTATTAATTATTATTATTATTGAATATGAGTATTGCAAACAGAATCGCTCGGTATTTAAGTCTTATGTTAACTACAAAATATTTTTCATAGTTTATGTAATATCTCAAACAATAATTCAACAAAAATTTCTGAGATTCAGTATAAAATTCAGTTTTTAGTTTTGCTTTCAAAAGGATTGAAATGAAATCAATAATAATATTTTGTTCCTGCTTATAAATATATTTCAAAAATTATGAAGTCTAAATTTAATGCAGTAAGGTATCATATTCTGATAAATATTCTGGACACACCAAATTTTAAATAAATGAATGAATGTTTCTATTTTCCACGATCAACTAAGACTTATTTATGAAGTTTTAAATGTTAAGAATTTAGAAAAACTCACCATTTTCATAATCTTAGGCCAATTAATCTTGAGAAACCTGCGCGCTTATTGGCGTATTTTCTTTGAAACGATCGATGAAAAATCTAAAATTATCCTTTTTTTTATTGAATAGTGATATTCAAATCTTCATAAATCAGTCAGTTTAAGTGATTTGAAATTAACTCTTAAAAGTCAGTGATTTCGTTGATTGGAAATTAACTTTATGACCACCATAAAATCTGTGCTTTCTCTTGTGGTGTATGCATTTTTCTTAATATCCGATCGAATAAAACATCATATACAAAAGTACTACATAGAAGAAACACATCAAAAGTAAACATAACATTTCAATAGTTGCCAAAAACAAAAGAGAGAAAAATGCAATTAATAAGCAGACGATATTTAGAAAAGTACAGATATTTAGACTGGAAAATGAAATTATCTGAAATTAAAAACACGCGCAGACGATATTTACAAAAGTAAAAATATTCAAACCTGAAAAGGAAAATATATGAATTATTCCATCAATAAATGCCATAAGTTTGTTTACATCTTTATTATTTTATGAGTCATTAAATATCAAAATGGATCCGGGACTGAATAAACACCCTGTATAGAGAGTGTAAAAAATCATAAAATAATTTTTCTTGAATTTATTTTTTAGAAAAAAATAATATTTCATATTTGTTTCATTTCCTACAGACACTTGCCAAAAATTATATTTTTGCAGATTTCATTTCCAAAAAGATTTAATTTATTTTCAGTTAGAGCTTTAATCAATGTGATGGCAACACTTTGAAAAAAGCTATTTTTTTCTCATGAATGCGAAACGTGCTTAATCCTCATTTTTATTTTTGACGAAAAAAATTATTGAAAAACATAGTTAAAATATTTATTTAAAAATTTATTAAAAATAGAAATTTAATTTTAAGATTTAAACAGTAGTATCATTTAAAAGATAAATTTTTTATCTTTAACTTCATGTGAAAATCTTTTTTGTGCGGTAATATTTTCGGCAGTTATAGCAGAAACACGTCAAAATTTCGCTTAATTTTTAAATAAATAAAATTCTATTTAAAAATTCGAAAAAATAACCCCCAGGTGCACATTCCCGGCCTCCAAGGTATACACGTGCCAAATTTGGTAGCTGCAGGTTGAATGGTCTGGCCTGTAGAGCGCCAACACACACACACACACATTGAGCTTTATTATAAGTATAGATTATGGGTCTATATTAATTTTTCACTCTCTTTAATTTTTGCTTAAAAAAGTTCATATTGCTATTTTAAATTCTTTCTACGGAATTAAAATCTAGAAACGTCAGTGATTATGTAAACACTGTTTCTTAAATCTTAAAAAAAAAAAAAACATGCGACTTTTTTATAACGCCATTTAATGAAATAATTATTTTTGATGCTTATATATTCAACTCTTTTTATTTTTTTCAAAAAGATTTTAGCTTTGGATAATAAAATAAAAAATAAAAAAATGCCCTTAAAAGCGATAAAAAAGTGTTTTCTTCAGCTGGACTCCGTAATGGCAGTGTTTATTTTTCTTGCATTATAGAAAAAAGATAGTATGGAATTTATTTAATTACGCTTAGCTTCTACCACTTTTAGATGTAATCTAAGGAATGTCTATTTGTCTGCCCAAACTTGTATATGCAAACACGGTAATACAAAAACACAATAGACTAGATAAAAAGAAATCAGGAGTATGTCTTATCAATAAAAATGCAAATCGGGCAAAATCCACCAACGAGTTGAATGTCTATCTTTATATTTGTTTGTATTTATGTCGTAACCTAAAAAAGTAATAAACTAGAGGGTTGAATTTCAGTGTGTTATCATCACATCAAAATTCCAGATGATAACCCCTTAACACACAAAATTTTAGATGATAACACATTAACAATTTGATCTGGATCAAATTTTTAACTAAATCCATTAGAAAATAAAATGACTGTTTCTGTCATTATAGTATGAGCACAATAACTAAATTTGAGGGAGTGGATCCTTTCTTGGATATTCTCTAATAATGGTGTCATCTCTCTCCCTCCCCTCCCAGAATAAAATTGTGGATCTCGAGCAAAGCCATGACCATGTCGAGTGCACAAAATTTATTTTCATCCATGACAGTTGTGTATTTCGTATAGTAAAACAACTAGTACTTTGTATTAACTGCATATCATTGCTTTATAATAACTAAGAAACCTCCCTCGTTGTTGTAAATCTAGAGACAGATTTTTGACGTTTAATACAGAAGTACCAGAAAATCCAATATATATTTTGGGTGTCTTTTCTTTTGTCGATTTAAACCAAAATCTGAAATAGATTTACAATTGTGATCATATAATTACATACTAAATATTGTCTATCTGCATTTTTAAGTTATCAGATTTTGAGTTTACATGCACTCGAAAGTGCATGTAAACTCAAAATATGATAACTTAAACAGACGGTCATAACTTAACAGACCAACAGACGGTCACTTCCTTGATGGATTTGTTTCTAAATTTGATGTGAATCTACGTTTTAGATGTAATATAAAAATATATATATATATAGATACATATAATACATCTATGAGAAGCTTCTCTAAATACTATCCATTTAAATCTTTATATTTTGTAATTATTGCATTCCTTTGTACACTGACAATCGACTGCCATACTTTCTATCAACGAATTTCGTTCAAAATTTGAAAGATATACACAAATTTGGTGCAACAATTATATATCTAAATTCATCTCCGACAAGGGGCACATCAGATTTGAGGATGAGAAGCTTCTGGTATAGTGATTGGTTCTTGCTACCCAAGTGGGTATAGAAATGAAGTAGAGTCGACTACTTCCAACTGATGACAGGACGTGATTCTCAAGAGAAAGGTTGTCCAATGGCCGATGTTGGCCCTTAGGACTCAATCTTAGTTCCCGCCATTTTATCCATGTGTTGCGGCCATCCGGTTATTCAGATTTTATCCATGTGCCTCAAGGGGGTGGGTCGGAGTAGTCTATGTGCGATACCTAAATTCATCCTTCTATTTCAGAGCCTTTTTTGAGTTATTGTGTTCCCACACTCAGATTCACATATTCTAAAAATGTGTTTTTCGAAATTAAGGCGATTAGAAACGTGGATATTCGTCAACATCTCGAGTTTGAATTCTTTGATGATTGCAATATTTTCGCATAGTGTATTTCGCTTACGAGAAAGCAGGAAAATGCAACCAGTTAAAAATTAGGTATGTGGTTTTCACATTGAAATGATAGATTCGTTTCATATTTTGAATCCAAATTGCCAATGGAAGGAAGTCCAAAATGCAATCTCGATTCTCTTCATTATAAGATGAAAGTATGTCCAAAACAAATCTGAATAAATAAATAAATAATATGTACAAGAAAATGAAAGAAGAATTCTTCCGATGATTTATTGTTGTTATTTAGAATTAATAATACTCTTAATGACCTGAGATTTCTTATAAAAAGTTATACAAATTCTAATATTATCAGCAGTTGTCGAATTAAATGAGTAATTTTTTCATGAAGGTTCTTCAGAAAACACAAAAAATTAAACTTTACATATATCTTGCTTCATTCTTATTTGATTATCAAAAAAAAAATGTTCTTTAGGAATGCATTTTTTTTTCTTCTTTTTTTTCGAAAATTTTATTTTTGAAAATAAAAAAAATGTACTTATGGAAAAAAAAAGAAGAAGAAGAAGAGGGAAAGGAAAAGAAAGAAAGAAACGGAAAAAGGAAAAAAAAAAGGGGGGGGAGGAAGAAAAAGAAAACATTTTACGGATCATTGCAAAATTTGGTTTCTACGCTTTAATGACTAACTTATCAAAGTATTTATTTGACAATGCATTTGGTTTTATAATATCACGAGGAGCGCTTAAATTCGATGATAATTTTTGTATAATTTTTATTTCTGTATTATTTTCGGTTGTTATTTGCATTGAATTCATTTTATTTTTTCAGTTATACGCAATATTCCTTAGATATTATTCATATTGCCAGAATTCACTATACTGAAAAATTAAAATGCAAAAAATAAATTTCTAGCTATGATATACAACTTATATACTTATTTATTAATTTGGGAATGGGAAAGAGTGTTTAAAAAGTGTACGCTCTATCTTTCTTGGTTCTAATTTTTTCTTCCTTTCTTGGTACTTATTTAAATATGTCAACGTATATCTGTGGAACTCTTTAAATTGAATTTTAAAGTTGTTTAGCAGAGTTTGGAGTAGAAAAACGTTTTCCCTAATATAGACAAGAACAAAATAATTCAAATGTCGAAGCATGAAAAATACCCTTTAACAAATTGTCTGATGGTATGAATAGTAAATTCAGGTTTTGTAACGTTTTAAAAACAAAGAACTATTTAATGGAATATTTAAGGGATTCTCCAAATATTCAAATTATGAGAAGGTATTAAGTTACCATGGCCAGTAAATTTAAAAAAAAAAATTAGGTTATCATAAATTATATAAAATATAAAATTTTATAATATTAGTACATTATTTTATAATATAATTACATAATTACGAAAAATTTTATTGCTCCCACTGTTTTCATTTATTTGTAAAAATAGACAAACAAAATAATTTATTTTTTCTTCGATTTCGACAAAGCTGATAATTGAAGAACTGGAATTTTGAAAATTTGAGCTTGAGGAAAATTACTCATATTTATTTAAAATGTTCGAACAATAAGAACTTTCCAGTTATGTGCTTAAAACGTTTATCTAATCAAATTCATCAGTTCGAGGTAATTCGTTAAAGTAATGTACTCATTACAAAATAAGTATAATTACTGGATGCGCAACTAGATGGCGCTGCTTTCCTCTCTGAAGATGTAATCCGAATAAGCAACTGATATCTTTGAATGTCCAACAATAAAGATTACACTCTTTTCGGGGAGCCTTTACATAAAACATTTTTGAAAAGTTTATTATATTAAAAGTTAAACAATTAATCAACTCGGAACTTCGATGCAAGAGATTTTATCAAGTATAAACAAATTTCCAATCTCTGATGCATAGAATAGTAAGAGTATTACCGCTGATGAAACTAATTCCTTTTTTATTTTCTCACTAAAAGATACAATATAAGCCAATATTCGCAGATTTACAGAATAGAAAAAAGAGACATATATCCTTTAGAAAACAAAACCTCCATATCGAGAACAGAAAATATCTGCATGATTAAGGATTTTAGAAACGTGAATTAAAAAGAAAAAAAAATTCTTTCTTCCTTTTCTTTTTATCCTTTGTAGATAAAATATTTTGATTACGCATGCATAAAAAAAATCAAAATTTGAGAGTCCCTCAGATTTTGAAGCATAACTTTTTCACATGTGACGGTTAACATGACCTCTAGAGGTTTGTTTCCATTTCTGGTAGGAAAACCTTCTGCAACTTCTATATTTTTATCCTCCCCCCCCCTCCTCCCTCGAAATCGAATGAGTATTATGAAAAATGTTGCTGCTCTGTCTTCTTCTAGCTGCTTTCTCGTTAGGCAATAAAATATTCTATGTATTGGTTGCGCATGATGGTCTTAGGAAGGATGCTTTAAGAATTAGCAGATAGATTAGCCTTTTAAAAAGACGAATCTGCTAGAGCTCATGCGAACTTGTATCTTTTCCGGACGGCGTTAAATTCTTGCTTTCTCGAGATAATTACTGAACACATGAGTTTCACCTTGCACAAAAGTAAGAGCTATAGTTAGAATTTTTCTGAGTCTTTTATCTCCTTTTCCTTCTTAGAGTTTACTGGTTAGAGATGTCGTCTTTCCTGAATTTCTTTCAATGTCATGAGGATAACAAATCGAACCCATTTATAAATACTCCTCAAGAATTTTTATTCTAAAATATTTCACAAATATTTCCAAACCAGAAAACATTTCATAAACATGTCATTGTTTTAGGTTGAAAAAAGTTTTGATCCATGCGGAAAGTGAATTGGAAGGGGGGTAAAAAGTTGCACTCTGGTGACTTGCTAATTAAAATCAGCCCTAAAACACGAGGCAAAACATTAATGACATAAATAATTCTTAGTGGTTTATATATCCACCGATGCACACGGAAGTCTGAATTCTTTTAAAAGAGTTGTTATGTTTATCATAAATTTGCCAAAGGTTGAAAAAATTACGATGTGGCCCATGGGATGACCCGTATATTGGAATGATCTATGTATGGTTTCCTATTAGCAGAAAACTTCTTTCAATATTGTTACTATGCCTTCTCAATATTGTATAGTATTCAGAATATCGAATAAAACCTTATTCTACTAGGGATATAATGATATGGCAGAAGACAATTCAACAACTGAAGATTCATTTTAACAATAATTGTTCAAAAATATTTAAGTATGTTAAATTTAATTATTTGATTCGTTAACATCTTAATTTGATTAATTTTTCTGATCATATAGATAATCAGATCTAATCCATGCATATGTTTCCAGTGCCAATGATTCAGGCATTTTAAAAACTTACTCTCATGGGACTCTCATTTGCGTCTGTTGTAAAGACATAATATTTATTGCTTAAAAATCATAGATATGAAATAAAAGAAACATTTCCATCACAAACTATAAGACTGCCGATGTGAGAGCAGCATCAGGAGTGCTTGAACTCAGGGTTCTTAATATCCGGACATAACAGGGCCATGGGTGAACAGGGTATAAATAGCATGGTAATGAGATTCCCTTTTAACGCTATGAGAATAGTGAATACATCCCAAATGTGAGAATTGCAAACGAATATATACTTCTTTTTCATGAATTTGTTCTGCATGGAAATAGGAAAAAAGAGTGATTCTAACAATAATTGCCCAACAAATCCCATATTCAGAAGCCTGACAATGAGTTGATTCAAAAATGTTGATTCCAGCTGGATTTAGTTAAGCTTCTGCAATTAGAAAGAATCTGTTGATGTATCTAGCCAAACAAAACATTTAAATCCATTAAAACGTTATCATTATCAATAATTCACCATAAAAATGTTCATGTTAGCTTAATGTTCCGTTTTGTGATGGAAATGTTTCTTTTATTTCATATCTATGATTTTTAAGCGTTAAATATAACTCCTAAAATTCAAATCAGCAATCAAATGGAATCCCCGAAAAAAGCGTCAAAATTTTGGAAAACTTTTTATCTAAAACCTCAGAATCTTTATCATTGCAAATTAGTAAATTTCCAACTTCAAAGCAAGCAACGAATGAAGTTGTTTCTTAAGGCGCTTGCCACGACAAACCCGCTGTTACGAACATAGCGATTTAAGCCGGAGGGGGAGCGTCTCTTGTTTTTTTAGTAGCGCCAACTAGGGCCAAGAGTACGATTTTGCTATTCCCGCATCACTCATTCGCTTGCACAACCCCTTTTTACAGGAGGGCGCATTCACACATCTCATAGATAGAACAACGGAAAAACAACCACGCCCAAACCAAGACTCGAACCCGTGACGCCCAGATCACGGAGAAGACGCACTACCCCTATGCCAGGACGCCGGCACGAATAAAGTTATGATGACTTTATTTTTAATTTTAATTATTTTTATTTTTAATTTAATTTTACATTATTTTCTCGTAAATTATAGATCAAAACCTCTTCCAATTTGAAATGTTGTTGCTTTTCAATATCGTAAAGTACCTAGATACTTCTAACAAATCAGCAGAATATTTTATCCCTATATTTCCTTGCACATAATGGAAAAGGAAAACGAATAAAGCATGCATTTAGCAACATTACGTCAGCAGAAATTTAAACCCACTTTACATTTTCCTCAACTTTAAACCGAAATTTCTGGATGAATTTTGAACTTCCACTCTAATGAATACTGCAAATTTTATGATAATATTAAAAATTGAATGAATTTAAATATTCTTTTAATTTATAATGTAATGATACCTATATAAAGACTTTTTACAAGTTCCATCTGCGGGCACTATTGAAATATTATAAAAATAATGTCCTCAAGTGCCGTTTATTAAATTATTTTTTTTGATAAACGGTTACATTTTTTATTAAATTTAAAAAAAAATTATTTGTTTTATATCTCTGAATTATTAAATTGATTCATTATTATTATTTTAATTTGGTTCGTATTTTAATTTTCATCTGATTATAAATCTTCGAATTTCAAAATGTACCTTGTCATTAAAATTTTACATTGAATTTGAAATGAAGAATTAGATAACTTAAAAAATAATAGCTTTTATTTCAAAAATGTATGTTGTTGCCCTAACCTCCTTTCAAAAAATCATAATAATACATTTATTGTCATTAAAGTCAGAAATGATGAACAATGTTTGATCCAATCATGTAATATGAATTTAACCATTGAATAATTTTTAAATAATTGAATATTTACCTTTTCTTATGCCGATTTGCTGCTAAAATTGCTGTGGCGCTTCTTACTCGAACAATTGTCCGCGCCGTTAATACGAAGAATATACAATTAGAAGCTAACGTCAGACCTACTGGAAGATTAAAATACAACAGAAACGCTAACTGTCCACTCAACCAGCATTTCTTTACACCAAATTTCGGCCTATATTCTTCAGGAAGAAAATCAGTAAGATCTATAACAATGGCTGGCAACACACAGATCAAAGTCATTAACCATGCATACGCTGAATATTTCCAGAATTTGGACGTCCTGACTGTATCAGGCTTAACAGACGCCATTGTTCTCATTATGTCATATGACATTACATTCGTCCAGAAGAACGTTGCAAGAAATGTCACTTGTATTGTTACTCCAATTGTGAAGCAGGTGCTGAATGATATTCTGTTTCTCATTAACAAGTCTACAATGAGCAGAATGTAAGTTACAATCAAACTCAAAGAAATGCAGATGACATTTTTTCCAGGTAATGTCTTATATTCACCTATTATCACATAAACGAGAGTTAGTATCACAGAACACAGTATGGAAAATCCAAGTTCGGCAGCTAGATATGGATAGTATTTGCTCAGAACCGGCTTTGGCACTGTGGTCAAGTTCTCATATGAAATAATGGAAGTAGTTTCGTTGAATCCAGATGAAAACATTGAAGTTGAGGTGAAATTTTCCATCTTCTTTGCCTTGATTGAAATTTCCTACTGAATTCTTCTGCAGATGTATACTAGAAAAGAAAAGTATATATAATTACAAATGAAATAACGTTCTATAAATAAATTAAAGTAATTAACTGTGCCTTATTCTTTGAGATATAAATATTTTGTCATAATACATCAAAGTGAACATTTTCTTCACTGATTATTATTGCTTTTTTTTCTCGTGTATGAAGTATATATTGTAATCGCCAAAAAATTTGAACTCGACATTTTGACGAATCTCGATGTTTTAGAACTCCTATAATTCGAAAAATACATTTTGCGCATTATATCTGTCTGTCTGTGACAAAGATGGCTCACAAACGCTTTCAGTTAGTCGGATGAAATTGAATGGGCAGTCTTTATACCAAATTTGTAGATTTCCGTCAAATTTTGAGTGATATCTATTTCGAGAAAGTCTGTCTGTCCGACTGTCCGAACATATGTTAATACGATAACTACAAAACGAAGACAGCTAGATGGAAAAAAATTTGGCACACAGATTTGACATCTAAAGTATACTCATCAAATATGAAACTTATCATATATGCTGATATTTATCAAATATGAAATGAAATCCCTTAAAAGATTGAATTTCTGCCCATCTGTACTTTTAGAAGCATGTAAACATAATAACTAAAAAAAAGCTAATGCCATAAATATATGAATTTTGGTGGGGAATTTACTAATGCAATTGTAATTCTTTGTCGAAATTTGGTTTCAATTGATTGGGAAAAAACATGTCTAAAACACACATTCGATTTTTGGGAACTAATGACCTCATGTAGGAACTAATTGTTAAAAATACCGCCAAAGAATCACATGAGAGATTCAGCGGAAATGTTAAATTCAGCCGAAGATGAATATTTCGTAACTATTGTAAAGTATTCATATAAAGTTACTCAAGATTCAGAATATAATTCTGGGGAAGGGAAATAACACTTTTATTAGAAAGTATGCGAGAAAGACTTAGGGAAACCACTTTCGTTAGTTTGAAATGACTTAGCTCAGTGGTGTTGCGGAAGTAAGTGGCGTATGAGAACAACAGAATGAGAATTTTTTTCATCTCTAGTTACCATCAGTGACTTTGGATATAGGAATTGCGCATGGAACTATTTTTTATTTCGCCCTTTCATCAAATTTTTCTTTCAGAAATGACATGCGTATTAATATATTGTCTTCATATCGCTCTTGGTTTGATATTCGGGACATGTATAACTACTTGCCCTTCAGTTTCTAAGCTTCTGGCTTAGTTATGTTGAAATTATCTTAATTGTTTGCATTCATAACATCTAAATACTTATTTAATTTAACAGCCTTTTAACAACCAGTCGAAGTGGTCTCCCTAAAACTTTCTCATAAATTCTCTAATAAACTTGTCATACCAGAGATCGTCTTACATGGTATAACGTACAATAGTTACGAAATATTAACTTTTGACGTGAATTTAGCTTTTATACTGAATCTAACGTGTCACCCTTGGCGAGTTAATAGTATCCAAAAATTCGAATTGTGTTTTATTTGCGTTTTTTCCAACCGATTGAAACAAAAAATTTTCATAAAACAGCACTTGTAGTCACAAAATTCCATACCAAATGGAATTGAATTTTTGAATTATCGTATTTATATATTTTTGAAAGTACAGGCCGACAGACAGTCAACCCTTAATTGGATTTTGCTCAAAAGTTGACAGGTGTCTACATTGTAAATTTAAATCTATATACTTAATATTTATCTATGTAGCACTCATCTTTTTATAACTCGGAACAGATTTTACTCAGAATTTGACATAAATCTGTAAATTTAGTGTAAAGATCATATACCAAATTTCATCTGTCTAACTCAAAGTGTTTTAGGATTATCTTTGTCACAGACAGATGGAAGGACATTTTCCAAAATGTTTTTTCGAACTCTGGGAGTAATAAAACTAGGTGACTCGTTAAAATCTCGAGTTAAGATTTTTTAATTATTACTATACTTTCTCTATACTATGAAAAAGTAAAAAGTAAAAGTGGCACAAATGCGTATGAACGGAAAAGGTGTGAGTGAAAAAACTGCTTAAAATCCACAATACAATATTTCAAACTAAGGCCTCTGAGAGTCTGAGTAAAATTATAATTTCAAATATAATAGTTATTACTACCTTCATAATTTCTCTAGAGTAGCCTTAAAATATTGTTACATTTTACCTCGTAAACTAACGAATAACCGGATCACATTTCATCAAAAAATTCTTTTTTTTTTTACCAAACTTGATTAAAAATTTAAAACATTTAAAAAATTAATTCTTAAGTTGCTTTTCATTTTAAATTCAAAATCGAAAAGTCTTCAGAGAACCTAAAAATACTATGTTATGAAATTTTTTCTCAGATTTTTTACTATAAAAAAAAGAATTTGCTAACTTCCAATTCTGCAGGATTCCATTTCGAAGAAAAATATCAAAGAAAGCACGTTTGCAGCTTTCATATCCTATTGGTCAGAAATGACATCAGGAAACTAGAAATGAAAATTATAATATATTATTAGAATGTTGTACTGATAATTTGAGAAAACATAAAAAATTATTCGGAGCAGAAATTTAAAAAAAATTATTTTATTTAGTTATATTAGTTATATTTTTAGTTTTCAAGTTTAGTTATATTAACTTCCCATTTTAAAGTAACAAAAGGGCTATATTGGAACGGACCTCGTAATTTTGAACCACGGTCAGATGACGAGGACGACACCTGAGCTGTCAACCCCTTCTCCAACCACGCCAGAGGGAGGACGTTTGGCCCTGACGAATTTAACGTGCAACAGACCCCCTTACACGACGGTTCTTCGGTAGAATTGGGTCTTGGACCTGAAACCCTGCGTTTCACGAGCTGAGACCTTACCACCAGGCCACCGCGGTCTCCTATTTTTCTCAACAAATTTCACAAACAATAACCTATAAATGATTGTTTTGAATAGTTTGGGAAAAAAGGTCGAAGAGGAATATTGGAGAATATTTTACTAATATCAAATATACCAAAGATTAAAATTAAAAAGTAGTGAACTTTTTTAAAAAATTATTAAAAAAAGCGCTTTTTAATACACATTTTAATCAGATTACATTTTTGTATTCTAATTGCTTTTAAGTTTTTAGTTTTACATTTATAAATATTATTACACTGTTATAATATTCTATTACAGAATCTTGAAATCAATTTTTATTAAATTCACTAACAGATAGCACTATTAGTAATACAAATGAATATAAATTTAATTGAGTCAATCGAATGTTGATATTAAAGTATACCGAGAATATTAAAATACCGAGCATATTAAAATAGTTGAAAGCATACCGAGAATATTAAAATAGTTGATACCGAGAGTATTAAAATAGTTGATACCGAGAATATTAAAATAGAATATTGTCAACGAGAATATTTAAAAATACAAACTTTCAAATTTCTAGCGCTTCAGAGAGTGACTAAAAATTTAAAACAAAATTTCATATTTATAAAGATGAAGCAAATTAGATTAATGAAGAGTGCATAAATAAAAGAACCACTGATAAGAAATTTTGATATTTTTGATATTACAGCTATATTCACTACTTTTCATAAATTATTTTTAAAAAATTGAGTGCAACTTCAAAAATATAGTTATGTAATAAAAATCACTGTGCTCGTTTAAGTCAATTCATGCAACAGCGCAGTCACATGATAAACTAGAGTGACCAGAGTTTCCTATTCTTCTTTTTGAGCCTTCAGGATTTTGTGCGCACAATACGAAAAATAGCGGAAATCTTTCTTAATATTTTCCAAATGTCTGTTCATTTTCTACTGAACACTTGAAAAGCATCATGTGATAGCTTAGTCACAACCTATCTCATACACCTTAAATACTTATAATGCATGTGTATAGCTCATGATTGCTATTGTATATGATGAGTAGTTCAAGATTAATTACATTTCAAGTGATCAAATAATAATGAGTTAAATTAAAAAGTATGAGTGCCATCGAAAATTCGAAAAGGGTTGGCCGAGTATCCAGGTTGAAGAGAGGTCAGAGCGGCCATCAGTACTCACAATAGATGAAAACTGTCTTTGACAAATAAACTGTAAAAATGGCGTTCAAGCGTATTGTAATGGCGTATGATATATAAAATAATGCAACTATATTATTTTATATAATTTCTATATAAAATATATATAGTATAAATATATATAGTTTCATCTGAAGAAAACATTGGTCAGATTAAATTGATGATAATCTTTCTTTAGTAAATTTATGATATAATTTTTATCACCATATCATCAAAATATGTCAATAGAAAGTCTGTCCATTTGTTCAAGTGAAGTAAACATAATCACATTTTTCAAGGACACAGCGAGGTACAATATTCACACAAATTTTGTGATAGAAACTCATGAAATTTTGAAATGAATCATGAAATTTTGAAAATAAATCCTTCAAAGTGTTGATTGTCTGGGTGCTTGTGTCTTAGTAGATGTATATGACCACGATAATTCATATCGCAGGATAAATGAATGATTTTTAATATAAGATTTTGATGTCAAAATTGTAGAACTATACCTAATTTTAGATTAAATTTTTCAAGTATTTCAATTGACTGACTTTCTCATTTTTTTTTATTTGCATGTGTATAAGCATGCTATTCCAAAAAAGCAACGAACTAGGTAAAGGAATTTTAGTATATAGTCGAAACCCCGATTTTGTATCAAAATTTGGGCTCAACTGGTCAGTGATGTTTAGTCCAAAATACACATTCTATTATCTTCATTATATTAACAAATGTGTCGTTAATTATACATGTGTTGGTACATACAAAGGAAGAAAATTCCCGCCGGTTGGTTATAACTATAAAACTTAAAACAAAACAAGCTATTGGAAGCAAAAATATTATTTCTTCTTTTCAGAAATTACACCTGGGCTATTTCATTGCAAAAGCATCTTCCAACGTTTCGAAGACATAAATACAATTTTCATAGCTCTGTTCGAAACCCTATTAACAAGGGAAAACCAGCATCGGTCTTGCTTCCACTTCCTGTCATAATACGCCTGTTAACGAATACAATATGGACGTAAAACACAATAAACAATGGAAATGAAGAAGAGAGCACGAGACGTCGTTTTGCAATTGGAAGCAAACGCAGGTAAAAAGAAACAAGAAAAAAAAAAACTTTTGTTGGGGCGAAATATCGCATGATTGAATGAATTTTCAAGAGTCTTTTTTACCATCGAGATATTTTTTATGAATAGAACATTTGAAGCAAAAGCATCGGAATAGAAACGAAATAGTCGAACTAAATAAGATACATAAATTCCAGAATAAATCAGAACTTCATCTGAACAAATTCGAAATCATTTGCATTTGCCAGGAATAAATAATTGCCATAATAATTGTATTATATCTAAATACATTTCGGTAATTTTTTAAAATTCACTGCGTATGTAACAATGAAAATTACATTATTTAAAAAAAATGAGGCAGGGGTGTAAAAAACATGGAAAATCAATGGAGCTAAACATGATTGCAACAGTTTGTGCGTTGTAATAAATAGCAAAATGTAATAAATTATTATTTTGTAGAACGAAGCTTTCTTCGAAGGTCTTCAAGTCAAATTTGACCGGAACAACTTTTGTTCCGGTCAAACCATACAAATTTTGCTGATTTTGAATTCTTATTATTTTTAGATAAAAACATGTAAATTGCATCAAAAATGAAATATACACTATTCTAACTAATTTGGCAGATTCAAATGCAAGCGGTATTTAAAGATTAACTATACATTTTTATACATCTTTTTATATTAACATCTAATTATATGTAAAGAGTAGAAAAATTTAATCATGGATGAAATTGAAAAAAAAATTTCATGGCTGCTTTCATAAAAAGTTAAATTTAAATTATATCACAACAAAATTTCAAAAATTTTATGGAAAGCATACTTTAAAAAGAACCTGTCCAACCTGGGGAAATAAGCCGTATCATTCTATTTTCAACATCAACAGTGAAAAAATACCACAAGATAAAATATTAGTAGAAGCTATCATAATGATTTAAGTTTGATTATAAAAATGAATTGTATTTTTGATCGTTAAATTTAACAAAATATTTCTAAACATTAATTAAAAAATAGATAAAACAGATATATGGCAATAAAGATGGTATCAGTGTAAAGATAATTTTTCGAATTTTAAAATAGTGTAAAATTCACTTTTCCTGTAATATTTTCGGCAGTTATGATAGAAAAGCGGTATGGATTTTGCTTAATTTATAATTAATTAAAATACCTTTTAAAATTTCAAAAAATAAAAAATAAAAATAAACCCAAGATGCATATTCCCACCCTCCAAAATATGAATGTACCAAATTTGGAAGCTCTATGTCTAACGGTCTATCATGTACATAGAGTACTAACACATACACATATGCAATCTCCTTTATTATTAGTAGAAATGCATATGCGAATATATTTTGTTAAAATTTTGGGGATTCCATTCCTTAAATATTGAATCATTTTCAACTTTCTTATATAATTATTTATTCTTGTTTAATAATGCATTCTTTTCTACACGTACATATCCAACTGTATTTGTACACTGGCTTAGCTTTGTCAAAAACGTCTTTTGTACCATGAAACTCCAAACCAAAAATTTTATCACAGGAAACTAATTGCAAATTCCTGCAACACTCGTGACTGCGTATCACTAAATATTTGGCAACTAGCAAATTGTCACGAAAATTCAAGAAAACGTTTGCGTACACAATCGCATGTTTGTATTGAAATTACACAATGAACTCCAAGAATGCGAATTACAAATAAAGTTATAAAAACGCAAATCGCTGCATTTCTTATTCAAGTCTAAATATCATATTTATCTCTAATTTTCACCATTGCCCTTGCTTTGATTTTGTCAGTTAGAAGAAATTCTCTATGCTAACGTTCCAAGATAAACAAATCCGTATTTATCAAGCTAGCTAATGTTGACTGAAATTTCCACTTTTAAAACGTTTGGGAAAGATTCAAAGGTTAACAGAAATTCGTGAATCACTTCAAAACTGTCTTAAACGATAACAGCGAGAATGAATAATCTAGTAATGTATGATTATTTTTCAGTATGTTTTACTTGTAGATAAACTTGACAGAAAGAATTAAAGATATTTATGCGTGGCAATATGTATCCACAGTAAATACTTGCCTAATGCGAAAGTTACGTCATTAATACATTATATGGCAAAATCACGCTCTGCAAAGTTAACTTTCTGTTGAAAAAAAATTGTTAACTATGCTTTAGAAAGAATGCATGATTAAAACGAACATATATTGTTGTAAATAAAATAGAAAGCGAAAAAAGAAAAGATAATTAAAAGGACTTCTATTATATTTCGTCTGCGTGATGCATTTATTTTTTCGAACTTCGTTATCGTTTCTTAAATTATTGGAGATATTTGCGTAGATATGATTAACGCAATTCTAATATAAAAAAAGGAAAATTGCAGGTTTTTTTATTGCATCTCATAAAATGTCTTCTTTTTTGCATTTTGATCAGTCTCCATTGATTAATTTGATAGCTCCTGTGCCTTTATTAACAATATGTTTAAGCTATTGCAAATTAAAACGGAGAGTAGATGGCATATTGGAGCGGGGCTCGATAGGGAATAATTGATCCAATCGGCTAAAAACAAGCCTTGTCTGGAGATACCTTATTAGCTTCGACGCAGGCACAGCCAAATTGAAAGCCGATTTGAAGGGACTTTACGGAGTTCTTGTACTCAAGGTTCTTTACCTCTGTCAAATGGAAAGAAATATTTCTGGATTCAGGTGAATCGGGTGCAGAGGACTTCAATTTCTAAAGAAACTTCAGCTATCTAGCCTGTATTTAAAAAACATCGAAACTTTAAGCATTTAATTCCATTCTTGTTGTTTCATTTATTGCATTTCTATTTAATTACGAGGACCTCGTTGTGGGATATTGGATTTGGAGGATTGTAGACTCAGTCCTCGGACGATTCCATTTTGCTTGGAAACTTTTTTTGTTATATGTTGCATAGGAACTGGTGTGCCAAACATTTTAGCACTGACACAATAAGGGAGCTTGGAAAAATGAAAAACAGCTGTCCTCACCACTTCACTCCAGTGTGAAAATGAGGAAGCCAAGTAATAGGGTCGTGACCAACAGGTTTCAGGTTCGAAACAATTAGCCATACGAAGAATTACCATGTAAGGGGATCTGGTACACACTAAATCCGTCAGGGCCAAATGTTTTTCCATTAGTGTGGCGCTGAAATTTGATGAGAGGGTTACTGGTTCAGATATCACGGGATATGTCCATGATTAAAAATTATGAAATCCGTCCCAAGAGAGTCCTGGTGTTGCTTCGAAACAGGACGCAATAAAAATAATATAAACTTATCCATCGCATAATTAGGAATTTTTAAAAGTCATGTTAATTTAAGAGACAGAAGTTACATCTGAAAACGCAAGAGTTTGTTGATAACGTAAAATGCATTAAAAAAAAGGAATATGGTAGAGTTTAGTTTAGTTACATCAAAGTTCAGTTTTTAAAGCTACATTATTGCTATTTTAGGACCGACCTTGTAATTTTGAACTTCGGTCAGATGGTGACGACGACATACGAGCTGGCATCCCCCTCTCCAAACTTCCGCGCCACGCAAGTGAGAAGTCATTTGGCCCCAACTGATTTAGCGTGTACCAGACCCGCTTATACGGCGATTCTTTGGTGGAATCGAGTCTTTAGCCCTCCAGTCGCAAGGCTGAGACCTTACCACCAGGCCACTGCGGCCCCAGGAATATGTTATAAGACACAAGTAAAGATGACACGAAACATTGATGGTAGTAGTTAAACTTAAGAATTCTTTAAAAAGCTATAAAAAATATATGCCAAAAATTATGTGGCCATGATGGACTAATGATAAAGTCTCGCGCTAGGAGATGGAGGTCTCTAGGTTCAAAACCTGATTCATTTAAAGATTCGTTATGTATGTGACCCTGGGGCACGCTAAACCTGACATCGTAAGCCAAACACTTTCTCATGTTGATTGATGCATGATGAGGTTACGAGACGGTGGTGCTAGTTCACGTGTAGTCCTGAATTTAAAATTAATTTTAAACAAAATAGTGAAAAAAAAAAGAATAAACGTTTCTTAACGCATTCTAAATAATATTTATTAATAAGATCTAATATTTTTTAGAATTTTAAAGCAAAACAATTTTTGGAATTATAATATAACATGGCATAAAATTTGATAATGACAATTAATTAGAACTGTTATAAATATTATGTTCCAAATTTAAGTTTTATTATTATTATTATTATTTTAATTTGAATAAGTTCGACTGCAAGGCCATTTTAATTTAATTAAAACCATTAAGTTAAATAAATTTTAAAATTTTGCAAATAAAAAATCTCGAAGGCTTGGGGACCTCAGGCAGTTGCATAATTTTCTTATTTAGTGATTCGGCATTGTTATCGTTTAACAACCAGCTGTTACAATTTTCCAAATTTTATAACAGGAAGGAAAAAAAAAAATGACTTTTTCGCAACCAATATTGACCCCTCCCCCATTTGGTATGAACATGAGACTGCATGTGACTTTAAAATTATTCGTTACTGGTTGCGAAAAAATAAATCCCCACCCGTTGTAAAATTTGGAAAATTGAGATATAAGGTGTTGCTTTTTAAGAGCAGATATCGTAATTTATTTAATAAATATTTTAATTTAAGTCTCATAATTTAATTTATTAGAATTATTTTAAGGTATTAAAAGCATTTTCTGTTTGTTAAGCTTTAATAAAGACGATGAGAATTTCCTTTTGTTTTTGCTTTTACTACTGAAATAAGGTCAATCGATGTAGTTGGTAAAAGTTAATGAATTACACTGCTGCTTTTTTTAAATTCAATTTAAAGCATTAGCACAAACGAAGATGAATTCCTAACCAGTTAATATTTGAGCACTTTCTTGGATGAAACTTTCAGACAACCTCATAACGAATTATTATTCTGTAAACAATTCTGTGAGACTTTTACATTTGTTTTCTTTGATTAACACTTGGTTTGAAGAGTAACTAGGTCAGATGGAATTGAACTTTCAACAATCTGATATTCCGGTTAGAACCAGTTAAGAGCAGTTTAATCCAGAGTCAAGAGTGCCGGAATGAAACAAAAAGTTGAGTCGAATAGCAAAGAGATGAAGGAACTGACTATTTTTAATAAAATTCATTACGAAATTATTTCTCCTTTAGAAAATTTAAATTTATCATTGCGCTTTCTCAAAATTAATAAATGAAATTTAACCTTCAGTTAGATGATAAAGTATTTGATTACTGATAAATTAAAAAAATAAGCATATTATTACTGACTTTCTTTAATGCTGACGTAATGTTTTCGTTTGAATATTTGATTTCTTGCTGAAGATAAGAAGGAGTAATAAAAAATGTTAACAGCAAAAAAAAATAAAAAATAATAATAACTTTTAAATGGGTTTATAATTTCTGTTTAAGGTGTCCATCAATGTTAAAAACTCACTTTTAATAGAAAATCACATATATTTTAATAATTTATATGAAGACCTCTTCTTTTTATCTTCTCAAGACCATTTTTATTTTATTTCTACGATAAATAGAAATTAAATAAAATACATTTTAATGGAACTTAACGGTTGAAAATAGAATTGTAAGCAATACTATCAGCAAGTTGTTATTATTATTTTTATTTAGGTTATTTAAAATTATTGTCTTTTCCTATTCCATTTCTTTTACTGTGTATTAGATATCATTTTGGAATATTTATTTCTACGATAAATAGAAATTAAATTAAATACATTTTAATAGAACTTAACAGTTGAAAATATAACTGCAGGCAATACTATCAATAAGTTTTATTATTATCTTCATTTAGGTTATTTAAAATTATTGTCTTTTCCTATTCCATTTCTTTTACTGTTTACTAGATATTATTTTGGAATATTTACAATATGAATTCTTCCGTTTTTGATTATAAATGTTTCCTTTTCTGATAGTTTGTTGATAAATGCGAATCATCATAGTATGTAAATTTTCCACTTATATTGTAATTTCTGACAGTAAATGGACGGAAAACATTTAAACCATTTTTAAGACACATATTATTTGATAATATTTCCAGATTAGTTAATATGCATTTTCAAGTTAAATCAATGGAAAAAAAAGTACTGAAAGTATCCGGTGCTACCTGCATAGCCAATCAAAATAAATAATCATTAAAGTTTAATAAAACACTTTTTTTTCTATTAAAAATTAAAAAGGTAAACTCTAAATTCACTTTTCTCCAAAAATTGTCCACAATTACTAAAATTCTACTAAAAATATCAATCTAAAATTTTCCGTACGTTTAGTTTATAATACTAACTGGGAAGAGACCAAAATATAAAGGCAGTGATGGATTATTACAAAATTACGGAGCCTTTAAAATTTTAAGAAAATATCAAAATTTTTGGAAAATCTATGACATTAATAACCTACAAGAATTTTTAATGATTCCTTATTTTCTGTTTAAATCTCTCTTCAATATATCAGAGATTATATATACCGAAGAAGGATATACCATTCTGGCCATTTCTTTTTGATTAAAAGTGCTTGAAAAATAAGACAATTATAACATTATAGAATGTTATATGCAGCCCCCTCCCCGCGATGGTATCTTACCGTGCATGCCGCAATTTACAGATAGTATGTCAGCGTGTAAACATTATCACGTTAAGAGAGTATATAAATGGAATATTGCTCAAGCGAAAAAATTTCCTGTTTTATATCTTTTTATTATGAGTCAGCCAAGTGTGCTAAAGTAGGTTTTAAATTATATTTCAATTCCATTGAAAATGGAAAATTTTAATGACTGAATAAAATGTTCTTCATTAAGTTGTCTCTCTATTAAAAAGTCATCCTAAATTTATAGTCGAAATTTAAACACGTTGCCCAGTTTAAAATTCTCATAATTAACTCTAAAATCTAATAATCTGGTCGCCCGATAATTACAAAACAATTTTATTACCAGAAAGTGCTTTAAAAGTTACTGTAAATGCTGCTTTTGTGTTCAAGAAGAAATACTGCAGGAAAGCAAACTATAATTAATCCATCCACAACATGGTTAATTCTTCCCAGGTTCAATCAGCTCTCTCTTAAAAAAATCGTCCTAAATTTGTAGTCATATGAACACACCTATTCAAAATTCTAATATTTATTGCTAAATCCTTACAATACTGTAGTACTTGACACACTATTTAATAACACACTAATCTGTGCAAAATGCTCTACAGAGCAGATGATTACACATAGAACTCCCAGGTAGCTACTTTTTAGGCAGTAAATATGCAGTACAAAAGGGATTCTTTTTGAAATTTTTAATTAATAATTAATTAAAATTTTCACGTTTTTAAAAATGTATTAAATAATATTTCCGAAATAATTTAGAAATATAATATCGACCAAAATATATTTTTACACTACTTTAAAAAAATTGGCTTTTTAGTGATATTAATTTAATTTCCCTACAACATTTTCTCTAATATTAATAAAAAAATTTAAAAAATTAAATATTTATTGCATTAATACATTTTTTTGTTTTAACAACGGTATTTATATACTCCTGCATTCCAACAGTATTAAATATTTTTTGATTATGCACTTTACGTTGCTGTAATTAAGAGTTAATTTTTAAAATCAATATAAAAAATAGATGTATCAATCCGGAAAGATTATCAAGTTGCAATGTTTCGAAATAGAGGTTCGAATTTCTTTCAATTTTTTTTTTCTATTAATTGTTTTCGAAGTTGTCAGGGGTAAACAGAGCAACGTCAGATTGGTCACTTAAAAACACCAAAAAGAATCGACTACACATAACACAAGTGAAATAATTTTTGACCTCAGGCCACATGTCATATTTTTACAAGGAAAATATGAAAAAGAAAATAGCAATCTTGATTGCACTTAGAATTTACTTCACTCAATGTTATTGCCCTTTTATTAATAGTTTCACACATAATATTGTGTTTTCATTTAGCAAAAGAACAGTGACGTATAGGAATAAGGGGAGCAGAGATCTCCCCTGCGCCAGCCTTTGGGTGTATCACTGTGATAAAACATAAGCGCATTTTCGTTATTTTTTGAACTAAAAATATTATGAAGAGAGTGAAAAAATAATATATCTATGTAAATAATATCACTATCTATCAAAATCTTGTGTCATCTATATTTACTAAATCACTTATAATTACTGATTATATCATAGCAATTATATACACCTTCACTATATGATTACCACTTTACTATATGATTCCACTATATGATTACCACTCGCTTTCATGCATGCATATTTTAAATGCATCAATGCTTTTATGCATGCACATTAAACTCCTTTGCTTTTTAATATTTCACCTTATATCTCCATTCTTAAATATGCACAAATATTGTTTAGCATAACTGTGATTTACTGCAGCATAGAATTCTTAATTTGTGAAGTCCTTTCTACAACTTGTTTGGATAAAAAATACGTTGTTATTAGGATTGATGGAAGGTTTAAAACTTGAGGACAATGTTCATAAAATTAAATTCTTGGTATAATAACAATATTTAAACGAAATGAAAAATGAAAAATCACAAATGCATAAACCAATTAACAGATCTTAATAAAGTTAGAATTTCAAAACAGTTACAAGCTGAAAAATTGGTTCTTACTTTGAAAGCTCCTGTCTTCTATCTACTGCCGAAACAAGTTGTAGAAAGGACTTCGCAAATTAAGAATTCTATGGTGCAGTAAATCAAACTGATCACTTCCCGCACGAAGTCGTTTCATTCTAGAGCCCATTACCATGCATCCACCGTCCATATACACAGCTCGCGGGTCAGCCTGGTTTTTCCCAACGTGCGCAAGTATGGGTGGAAGTCAAAATCCACGGGAAGCGGCAAAATTTTGAGTTTGAAGATGAATTCCAGCGCTGGAAATCCCTTCCTCTGTGTCGAATTCTTTTTGATTGGAGAATTTCCCATTTTTTTTCTCGTTCTTTTCGTCAAATGAAGCATATATTCCTCTTTCTCTCTCTTCTTCTTTTTTTTTTTTCTTTCTCTTCATTTTCTTAATGGGAGTTTCTTTTTCAATTTCAAGGATAAACAGTTCCGATATATTTTGGGTAAAAATAAACAATGCGAGTAACAATAATAAACAGTTATCTCGTGATAATTTTCCAAAAAAAAAATGTTTAAATATGTATGTTAGTGTAAATTATCTTTCGAAGATTGAAAGCAATGAATTTCTAAGTTAAATAAATAATAAAAAAAAACAATAAAAAGGTGTAAATTATGTGCAGAAAGAACAGTTTCATTCTATATTTATTAAAGTTCTATTTAGTCTTTAAACAGCAAAAACAAACAAACGAACAAAAAAATCCCAAAAATGTCAAAAATATTTAATGCTTAGTCTTCGAATTTTATTCATAATATTAGAGAAAAATTCTAATTGGACTTTTTTTCATATGGAGATACGAATTTTACTCATATGAATTTTATGCAAAGTGTTAATTACTAAGGCTAATCAAATTTCCTAATTAGTTTTTTTAAATGATTTAATAAAAATTATTTGAACAGATAATCTGATTTCCACTTCAATATGCTAGAGAATGCTGCTTCAGAATGCTTCTTCCACTGGGAGCTACCCCTTGCGTTCCTCCAACTTACTGTTGCATGACAAGATATAGTTTATGATTTTTCAGAGGTATACATAAAAAAAAAAGAATTCTTATAAAATATTTTTTCATCAATATTAAAAAACAATACTTTTATAAATCCTAGTACAAATTATCAAAACTAAGCCCTTTTAATGTTGATCATATTATCAAAAAATGTGTCTTCAAAAAACTAACAAAATCACAAAATGTACATAATTTTGTAATTACATTTTGCTATCCGAATTATATACATTTTTTTAATTATAAAATTTTATTTAATTATATAAATTTTATAATTATATTCTTTTTATGATCCAAATTATATACATTTATAATTATATTTCTAATTATAGTATTTTATTTAATTATACAAATTTTATAATTATGTATATTTTGCGATCCAAATTTAACCTGGCTATAATTATTTATATCCAGATTAAATTTCCTAATGACTTGCATTGCAAGGTTTGTAGTCCCATATTATTCACTTCGAAAAGTACATCTATTCCTTATTTTAACATAATTTCTATTTAAGATATTTAAATAATAAAAATTACGGCAACATAAAAAAAATATTTAATTACAGATCAGCTTCAGTAGAGTTGATTTCAATAACTTATGTATAAAAAAAATATTTAGAAGGAATATAAATATTTAAAAGCAATTTTTTTTAAAAAAAATTACAAATTTTTTTAGTGCTTTAAAATAATTAAATGTAAAATTTATCAGATTTGTTGATTTGTAAGTTCAACAACCAATGTCTAAAATAAATTTTATTATGCTAATTTAAAAGCTCATTTGAAAATGGAAAAAAGATTTTCAAAAAAATATACAGAAAATTTAAACAATATCTGATTTTAATTTAATATTAATATATTTTACAACGGGGCCCTTGTAAATGAAATGGAAAATAAAAATTAAATTACTTTGAAAGTACTTAAAGAAATATCTAGACATTTGGGCCTTTGACACTTAAGTATTTATTTGTGGAGCCTATTTAATAATCTATCTCTGAGAATAGGATAGCAAATCCATTAAAGATAAAACTCGCTTTGAAATAGTTAAATTAACAAAACCTATGATAGCACTCACTCTTTTACCTCGCCGTGTGTTTTGTAAATGGTAAAAATAGCAAAGAATCAAATTAATACTAATGCAGCGTTTGTGGTAAAAGACCTATAAATTTCATTTTATAACCGAAACCATTCTGGCTATTTAAACATGTTGCCCATGTGTTTACGTTAATTGGTTTAAAAGATATAGTCAAAAACGTGAAGGTCACTATTGGCTTTTCATTCATAAGCGTGAAGGTCAGTTATATTTAATTGTGGTATTCATGAATAAAGAAATTTAATAAATGATAATAAGGATTTTCATTATAAAGTTAATAAAGGATTTTTTACTTTAAAGTCACTTTTTTTCAATACTACATTTCAGAGTTTACGAGCAGGATAAACAAAATCATCATATTAATATGAAATTTTCCAGGTATGTTTAAACACACATAATAAAGAAAATCAAGCAAAATCAAAGCATTCTCTTGTATACTTTTTTCAGTGCTTGCTAATATGTTAAAAATGTTTTTTTTTAAAAAAAGAATTATCATGTTTTAACAACATGAAAAGTAAAATAATTCCAGTAAATCTATCAAAATATTCATCACTTTGCATGATCATCAAACTATACTCTTAGGGAGTGAATTAGCGTAACTTTTGTTATATAAGTTGCTTATTTTCTGAAAAACTTTGCGCGCAAGCAAATTCTGTCTTCGTCAATTCATACGGAATATATATTTTTTTGCACCTATATTTAAATTAAAGAAATTTTTTCAAAGACTTAAAAATTCAAAATTATAAGGTTAAATTATTTATAACCTTATGGTAAAAAATTTGTTTTAGGACCCTCTCCGTGCCCTTATTTCCATTTTATAGTTTTCGAAAATATTCATCACCAAATAGAGAAGAATATAGTATTTTTCCAGGCTGAATAAATGTATTCTACTAAAATTATTTGTTAGAATTGTACAATAAATTATACTATTTTCTGTCATTGATTATATTTCATTAGAAATTTTAAATTATTTATTAGACGCTTATTTTCCATAAATGGCATGTGTTCTATGATTCTGAGACAACATAGTGATCTGGTTTACCTTTTCACATTACTCCCTGTTTTCTTTCTCCTTTCCTTTCCGTGACGGTGAGAGAGAGCTTTCATGAGAAGCTACCATTGCTCAATTCTCATGTATAACAAAATCCTACTTATTGATCATGCATGACGATCTTTTAAATGTACATTGCTCTGCTACTCCCAATGAAGTAATCTTCTAGTAGCCTAGCTATTTAAATAATTTATCAGAGATCAAGCAAAATTAATCGACTTTTAAGTTTTATGGCCACGGTGCCGGAAGTGACCCCTGGGTAAGCATCAGAAAATCCGGAACTTGTGGCTGTCTTCTCTTGTTGAGCAGAGATTTGGTGGTACCATCCAGACATGATTTTTTAATCTTATTTTATGGATTTTGAAACTAAAATTTTTGCAATCACATTAGTCACTCATGTCATAATTATAAAATTAATGTCTTTGGCAATGGGTGAAGACTAAAACATTGAAAAATTATGATCTGATGATCCTCTACAAACGACTGAAACACTGACATTGTAATAAGAAAGCGATCCGAATTCTTTCTATGTGAAAACATCACAACACAAAAGTCGGAATATATCTCGAGGAGTAATCTGATTTTATAAAAATTTATGATGTACATCTCTGAAAATAATTTTCATATCAAAAATATGAGCAACTCTTCGTATTTATGTTAAAACAAAGTGGGCGAGATATTCGTGCATAAGGTATTTGGTATTGCCGAATTCACTTAAAGCATCTTTCCGTCAATCGTATCGATTTTTTGATAGGGTTAAGGCCTTATTTTATATATCTGATATTTTCAGGTATTTTTACATGCTGAAGTATGGATATTCTCAATGAGGATGTTCTAACACCTTTCTCAAGCATACGAAATACAAGGATCGGGTATTATATTAATGCTAGCATATCTGAAAACCTGAAATATCCTAATTGTTCCAGTTTTCATGTTGCCTTTTCTATATCGTGTCCAAAATAATCCTTGGAAAAGGAAATTATATCAACAAACATATACAAAGATATGTTATTTGCACAAGCGAAGAAAATTTGTATTGCTTAAGAGCTTCCAGGAGGCTTAAACCAATACTGCATGGGTGGAACACATCTGACATGCAAGTGGGCATATAGACCGCATTCTCTCAACTGTCTATATTCAGTTTGTTACAAAATTGTGATACCCGTGGATGCTAACATCTATCGGGATAAGTTCTCTTTTATCAATTACTGTCAAATAAAGATCGTAGTGCGTCAATGCAACTGTGGGTAACAGGCACTGAAGCGTTTCTTAATCCCCCTTCCGTTAATTTAGATAAGATATACACTCGGAACCAATTTCCAGTTCCTGTATATTTCCATTTATACTAAAAAGGCGTTCTAATCAATATATATTATGCAGCGTAAAAAATCAGTCATGCGGATGCTTTGAAATAAAAGTTCCCTATCTGTAGTATAAGTATCATGAGGTATGCGGATCAACTGTCTGAAATGTGGTACGCGAACCATCTAGGAAAACGCAAAAAAAAAAAAAAAAAAAAAGCATTGAAAATGAAGGAGAACACAAAATTTAAGGGGTTAAATAGAAAAATATTATTTTAAAAATAAATTTGCTTACACAGATTCATGTGGAAAATTGTTCTATTGGAATACAATGAAAAAAGGATTTCGTAATCCGTGCTTCTATTTTTTTTAGTGCTTAGTTGAATTGTTTATTATTTTACAAGTCGAAAAGTTATTTGTTTTTCGTTTTTGAAAAGAAAAGACCCCGATTGAACTTTTGACTGATTTTTCTTTAAAATGTGATGCACCTCTACGTATTAGTGAGAGATGAGCACAATGAACACAGAGTTAAAGCAATAAAATATTTAATACTTTTCATGAACACAAAGACGGTGGAAAAAGCAATCTCACCTTATACATGCACTGGAAATAAATATGCAGTAAATAAATATACTTGACACAGCTCTAGATATGAAATTATATCTACCCTTTCACTTTCTCGTATACATAATATAAAGTATGGAATGGTCAAAAAGTTCGAACTATTTATAATCTATTCTATAGAAATATTTAAACATTGTTTTCTTCTGAAGTTAAATCTTAGCTACAATTATCTCAACACCAAAAAAAAAATAAACTTCACAACAAGTTTACACGTGTAAAACAAATGACTTCCGTTTTTATTTATTTATTAATTTTTTATACGACATGGCTCTGTAGCGTAATTATTGAATTATTTGAGTTTCGAGTTTGAAGTTCCTTAAATTGTAGAAATATATAATACGATTTCCGAATAATATCTGCAGTTTCAATAAATTAAGGAAGAAATGAAATTGAAGACTTATGAAATTGTTTGCTTTAGCAAAACAGATATCACTTTGATATCTTAAAACGCTAATAGTTTTGATAGAAATTAGGATCTTCACTCCCCAATATTAATTTTTATTAAAGTAGGAAAGGATTTCCAATTAATTTCTGCTTCATGTTATCTACAGTAAATCAGATAATTTTTTAATAATATCTGTAATTTCAATAACCACAAATTGGCTACTCCGACCCACCACTAAAGCATATGGATCGATTGACTGATTGGACCGACGCGGTAGCATTGGTGAAAACTAAGTTTGAGTTCTAGGGTTCATCGCCTATCACGGAACACCCTCTCCAGAGACAGGCATGTCCGGTCGTCGATTTGGGGGTAGCCGACTTCACACTATTTCTTTAGCCATCTGGGTGGTCTGGAAGCTACTCATCCTCATATCTGAGCCCCCCTGCTGTGGGAGCTCAGATATTCAGTAAATAAGAAAGTTTAAAACTCTGCTAGTTTCGAGAAAATAAATATCGCTTTGCCGACCGCCTCTTAAAACAGGATTAGCTTTGATTGCAATAAACTAATGGGATTTTTAGCTAATATGGTTTAAAAAAAGTGACGGATATTTTAAGAATATTTCTAAAGTGATTAGTAATCTTGAAAGATTGAGTTAAATAGCATGAGTTATTTTCATGCCGGCTGCATTATTTCTGATATTTATGATTCCAAGTGATAACAGTTACATGGCTTTCTTCTTCCGTACATGGTACGACCAAAGTATAGAAAGATTAGCAAAATGAGCATTTTGATAGCCGTTTTGGTTGAAACATTTTGTTAGGCGGAAATCAAGTTAAAATCAAGTTAGGCGGAAGTTCTGGTTAAATCTCCTAATACGATGTAAAATTTGTCTACTAGAAAAAATCTTTCAAGATTACTAATCGCTTTAGAAAAATTTTAAAATATTCGTCACTTTATTTAGAACAATATTAAATAGGCAAAGAAAAATGTTGCAAAAATTTGGGAGAAAGAGGAAAAATTAGATTTTTAATTTGTAAAACTTCCAACTATTAAAAAAAATTTCGTAAGATATTGGGTGTCCATGCTAATTATGACTCAGTGATAAATTTCTAACTATCAGAGATAAGCTCATTCTTACAGGTTGGAAAATATTCTAAATGCCTTTAGAGTGATTTTTCATGCTGTTTGAAACAATAAAAAGACTGCCGTAAAAAAATACAAATAAATTTTTATATAATCCCTTAATTGTATGCAAATCACATTTAGCCATTAAAACAATACTAGCATCTTCCAGAAACTAGCTATTCTTTTATCGTCGACATATTTAAAATAATTTGCAAAAGTCAAAGAATAGTCCCCTATGTACAATCCTATACCGATTATGCCAATTTTTTATTTCATATGAAAGCTTATGACACTTGGATAAGTTTTCAATGGTCTCCTGCTCTCCATCATCTTCCATTTTTGATAGAAATATGAAAAACATAATTTCACTGTATATTTCTTGTGAGAAACCCTGGCAACGTTCTATAGTCGCAAACTTCAAAATAAAATAAATGCACATTAATGGTAGATTAGGCTGATTGCAAAGTGGTACTTCAAAATAGCGAAATTGGTTTTCTTAATGAAGGTGAAGGTTCTGTTAAAAGTTTATTTCGCATTATTTCTTGAAATGAAGAGAAAATATGAATTGATTTTCTTGAAATGAAGAGATTATCTAAGGGGGTTAACGATGTATCTAAGGGGGTCATGATGAAATAATAAGGATTCATAATGAAGCAGATAGATAGCAGATTTGATTTTCAGAATGAAATCTGCTATTACAATTAACATAGCATTAATTTTTAAACCTAGAAACTACAATTTATTATTCATTTCTTTGCCGTAATTTTTTTATATATGGAAATCAGTTTAGTTAGATTTCTAAATTAGTTGCAGTTTCAGATCAATACGCAAGACAGGTGGTAAGGCTCCAGTTTCCGAAAATACGACGATAGACCGCCCTAAAGAATCTATAGCTTTTTGTCTTTTATTAATCACTTTGATATTAATATCTGATCTATGCACTTCTTATTTCTATCTTATTTATGCACTTATATGATACGGGTTTCAGCCAGTTATGGAGCTCTGTTTTTCCATTTTCCGTTAGCAGTCGTCTGCTTTTTGAACTTTATTTGCCTAATACTTTTCACATCTCTCAGCATTTGGAGCATATTATTATACGAAAATTATTTTTACGACTCTGCAGTTTAATATATATTATTGATATCAATTTTAGTTCCGTTCTTTAATTTTAATAAATTTTTCAAAATTAGTTAGCACACAGTTTTCTAACAACGTTTATCCTTTATACAAGTGCGTGCAACAAAATAGCAAAACAGAATATTTTAATAGCTTCACTCGACAAACGAAAATAAATAAAAAGTAAAAATAAAAATTCAGTTTGTTTCAAAATAATGCTTTAGCACATTTCAAACAACTGGTGTAATCCGTCGAAACTTTCTCGAGTACTCTCTAATAAATGCACTTATGTGTTATTAATCCTAAGCCACTGGCGAATAATATTTCTGAAAGAACCTATTAGCATGCAACAGTGATTTTTTTTTAACGATAAATTGCTGGCATGCGGTTAATACACAATAGCCAGAACCGAATGTGTATTTTGGATGTCTTTTTTTTTTCCCGCCCAACTGAAACCAAAATTGCACAAAGAACTGAAATCATAGACTCAAAATCACATACAATATTGCAGGTATTTAAGTCATCGCATTTTTCAGTTATATCATTTACATTGTGAAATTACAGACCGATAAATGGTTAATTTCTGGAAGAATTTGGTTCTACATTGTATAGGATATCTATAATTTAGATATTAAATTTGTGTGCTAAATTTTATCCAATATACTCTCTTCTTTTTGTTGTAATTGTATACACCCACAAGACAGTACACAGACTTCCTCTGAATGGATTTCATTCAAAATTCATGAAATGTGCACATTCCATCCTTCTAGCTCAACGCATTCTTTTTTTTTAAATTATCGTGTTTACATACGAAATAATTCCAAACATGTTTTTTCGGATCCGGGGAGATCTAATACGTGTAGATTCTACTAAATCTCGAATTTAAATTTTTTGAGGATTACAATAATTTCTCTTTGTATACTTTATATATGAGAAGGTAAAAAGGTGGATAACTTTAGTGTGGCTTTCTGTCTGTTAGTTATATAACGTTACATACAACGATTAAAGTGATGAAACTAGTTTAGGTCATCTTGTTCGGATCTAATATATTTTTTTCCTTTTTTATTAATCAGAAATGTCAGTGTTATGCTATGTCATGATTAAATATTGTCGGAATTCCAGTAAATTAAATCCGGAATTTTATGTAGAGTTCTTAGTAAAGTAAATTAACCTTTATAAAAATATTTTCTGAAATGATTAATTATCCTTTATATTACTATTAGCGGATTTAAAAAAATTTATAATAACTTAAGATATAATTATGATTTTTTACACACCTCTTTTATTTTTGTTAATTAAAAGTATTACACACTTACTTTAAAATTATTTAATTAGAGCAAAAGTATCGATTAATTTTTCCTATTTGAATGTAAGAGAGAATGAAAGATTGTTCAATTGACAATTTCTCATCCAATGGAATTTTGTTCATTTTATAATTGCCACTCAGCTTGAGATGTGGAGACAAAAATTATTAGAAATAACACCAAAGTAGTACACAAAAAGGAGTTTTATATATAAATTTATTTATGTTTCAGTCCTGAAGTGTAGGTCAATATACCTATATAATTAAAGCGTTTTGGGTCAGGGCCCCTGGCATTTTGCCACCCTATGGTTACGTCACTGATCATTTGTCTGCATCCATCTACACGCAGTAACACTGCACCTTTCAGCTAGCCCAACCCTTTTTTGAAACTGATGGCCGTAAAGCAGTAATTTAGCCTTGATTAAGTATTATTAGACAATTGAAATAAACAATTAACATGCTTCTTACAGGGCTAAAAAATCAATTCTTTTTTTAAACTTTATTTTGATTTTAATATAGGCGGAGTTGCTCGGGATTAAAATATTTTGAATATAAAAACTATTTTATGTATATTATAACATTAAAAATCCTTTTAGCGTTATAGTGAAAATATCAATTGAACTAGATGATTTCTAAAAGCCGTGGACAGTTATTTTTCGCCTAGTTAAATATTTGTTATATAATATCACAATCTTATTTCCACTGCAGAAGGTAAAAATAAAAGAAGATTCAAATATTAATAACTTTTTACTCTAATTAAAATTTAAATTTATCAAAAATCAATAAAAATGGTGCTAAAATTTAAAACAAATATCAAAAAATAAAAATAGAATAGATCGAAGCCCCGCCATTGGTATATCTATAAATTTGCACTTTCAAAATCGTCTGCATCTTTTAAATTATTCATTACATTTTAAATAATAAAAATACAAGGAGAAATCGCGCAGAAATAATATTGATATACTTAAAAGGTAAAATTTTTAATTTTAAGACAGCGTAAAAACATTTTTTTTGGAGGGGGATAAAACACTCAGAAGCTATCACGGAAAAAATGGAAACATTTCAATTAATTAGATTTCAAAGAGCAAAACTTTTTTTGGGTGACAGATTATTTAAGAACAACCTACTAGAGTAAGCAATCGACCAAAAAAATAAATAAAACCTATACAAGAAACGTTGCCGAAAAGAGTTGATATTTGAACATTATTACAATACAAAGTATCGATGATTATTTTATTACTATTCAATTTCATAATCCTTCAGAAAGCATTGTTCTCATAAGATTTTCAAGCATATTTTAAATTAATATTATTATTAAGGAAATTCCACGATTTATACCGCTAAAATTTTAATATTCGAAGAGTTCAGTTTGTTTTGCAGATGAAACAATAATATTCATATTAAAATTATTTTTACGCGCAAATAAAATTAGCTATATTTATCTGAATAACTGCTCTATTGTTAAGAGTAAAAACCTTTATTCGATATAGTTTCTTAAACCTACTTTTTATTCAAATTCATGAACTATTAATTAGAAGTATACAAATTTTTTGGATAGTTTTCAATAATGCTAAAGACGAATTTCCTTAGGCCTTGATTTTAATTAAATTGTAAATTTGCTAGAATATTTAGAGTACCTTATTTTTCATGGCTCACTGTTAAATGAAAATTAAAAAAAGAAATTTCTCAAAAAGGGTCAAACCTAAAGAGTGCATTGAAAGCGTTAAAAAAACACTGAAGATGAGGCATATTCTACAAAATTAAAATGATACGATTAACTTTGACCATTTCACTCCGAAAGTGTTTTCATTTTTGAGCCAACATAGTAACCAGAATACTCGACAAAATATTCCATAAACAATGAGCTTATCACTGGCAGATATAAATAGAATATCTCTTCTTGCACTGATTAAATTTTATAGCATTTTGCAAAAAACCTAGTTGTTTAATAAGGAAATTTCTTTTTTTTCCATACACACACATATATATATAAACTTCAAATGATCAACTAATTATTTAACATTTCTTAAAAACTAAATGTAGATACATCCTCAACTGATGATTTTTTGTTTTAGACATATTATTGCCCATTGTTAAGCAACACTAGGGCTATTTTGGGACAGATATCGTAATTTTGAATGGTAGTCGGATGACGAAGACGATATTTGCACTAGCAACTACCAGTGGCAGAATATTTGACTATAACATATTTAATGTGCACCAGATATGTTGCATGACAGTTCTTTGTTGGAATCGGGTTACAAACTTGGGACCTTCTCACCATGAAGCCACAATCTGATACACTTCGACGTATATGGAAGAAAATTAAGCAAAATTTTCCTTATGTCTTTAAGGCTATGTAAAAATCAAATGTGTACCATTGCCCTGTACCAGACTGAATATATAAGGAAATTATAGATTGCCAAGAAGGAAGGTAAAAATGTCTTAATATTTACAGTAGGCAATTTTGAAATTACCTGAATAGCATCTATAATCGGGGAAAAAAATTAACAAGTCTTAGGATTACACTATCTCTGGAGTAGTTATCTTTACTATTAATCTTGGCTCAAAGACAAAATTTGTGAAAGATAACGAGTCCATTTCACTAAACTGAAATCGATTCTAATTTGTGATCCTGTATTTTTAGATAGACCTTAGAAAATGGATCAAAGTGTACTACTACTTATTTATTTACTACTACTCTTTTATTTTGGAATTTTTTTAATCTTCAGTGTCACAATTACCTACTGTAGACTTTTACAATTATCTTATTGATTGTAGAAGTATCAATCATTCAGATACTTGGTTAATTCATTTACTATTAGATAACCTTAATTTCTAAAAACTTATGTTTCTTATGCAAAAAACTGTCTGTATCATGCCATCTAGCTTAGATGTAAACACGTAACATATAAAAAAAATTCAGAATGATTGCTTTTAAATATAATTATTTGAAAATATTCAATTTGTGTGCATTTAAAGAAAATTTTCACTTTTACTTTTCACTACTTCAATGGATTTCGGAAAAACATGCCGAATCATTAGAAAAAGACTCGGTAACTTGAAGTGAACAAAAGTATTAGATGTGTAATATGAAAACTAAGATACCAATGAATGCAACAGAGTCTACAGATTTGTCGCGTCTCAAAAACTATTTTACTGCAGTTTTAATTGATATCTTGTGGCAAATAATGATCAAAACAAAGAATTATTATAAACATTAGTTTTGTTCATATCAAATGATATTGTTTATCACAAGTTTTACATTACAACTATCTCAACATTTATAAATATTTAGATGCCAAGCGATTATGTTCGTTATGAAAATGCAATTATTAGAGAGCTAAGAACATTAAAAACAGCAAGTATATTCTTACATTAAAACAATACCATTCTTCAACATGATTAAAGTTTGATTTAATTTGGTGAATTTTGCTGGCAGAAAAACCATTATCGATCATGCCGTGCCAAATGTATGGTATGAATTAAGATAAAATCATATTGTTATCACGGTAAAGGATCATCATAACTTGGTCTTAGTTTAAATAATAACATATCTCGGAAAAGAAGGAAGAATCTCAAAAATTATAGAGGAATAGAGATAACAGAAAAATTAACTTTATCAAAATCTTAAAGTTGGCATAAGACATTTATTAAAGCTCTTATAAAAATATAAAAAATTCTAATTAACTCATTTTTCATGACGACATATTCCAACTAAAGTTTAATATCAACCAGCAAAAATGATCTTAAGTTATAATTTCTACCATTAATCAATTTTTAACTGAAATATTCATTTCAATGAAATGATTCATGCACATTCATACCATGAATGATGCTCTTCAAAATTGTTTAATTAAAAATAAATAATTAACACACACAATTATTTTTAAAAAATTAATTTATAGCATATCTGAAACAAACACAAAATGTGAAGAAATAACAATTGATACAACTCAGCAATATATATATAATGGGATGATAAAATTATTCTCTCTATTTAAGCTTAGGAAACCATTTGAGATAATTTGTGAAGGCAAAGTGGGTTCTTCAGATAGTTGAAACTAATAACCTTGACCCATTCAAACTGATGTTTGTTATCTATAAGGCATCTTTGTTTGCATATATAAGAAAGCTGCTCCGTCAACACCTGAGATTTTAATAAAACAATCCAGTATATATATATGAAAAGTATCGTATTTTCATAATTGTTTTGTTGAAAGTATTAACTCATTTTCATTTACATAATGGTTTCAGAAAATATTTAAATTGAACAGAAAACAAAGTTACAGAAAAAGAAATAATTAAACGAGGAAAATTTTAATATGAAACAGAAGGGGGGGAATGTGAAGAATGTATATATATATGGTAAAGTACATGGTTATAAAGTGTGAAAAAGTTTTTTATTACAAAATATGAAAAAGTAAAATTTCTTTCACATCAGTGAAATACAAATAGTATAAAATAAACAGGGCAAAAAATCAGCTTGATGCAAGGCCAAACTTGCATCATTTATTATTTTCATTGTAATTGAGCTCAGCTGTTGTATGCCAGTCTTTCACCAGCTTATTCTGATAAGCAAATCAGGCACAAAGCCACTGTGGCTTACAAACAATGCTTAACTATGCACAAATCATTCTTTCAAAATGCAAATAGTTGGCATATATTTCGAGTGTCTCACTAATTAATGGATTAAATTTTTACATCCCAAATCCCAATAATAAAACCACAATATAATGAATTTTTGAATATGCCAAAGCCAAACCAAATTTTTAAAGTCTTTTTCTATTTTTTGTTTAAAGTTCCTGTACAAAAAGTTGGTCAAAGTTATCTTTTCAACATATTCAGATATGAAGTTAAGTTGAAAAGAGCACATAAGTGATGCATGATGCAGTATCTTAGCATCAAGTTTTAAAAAAATTTACAAATCATCTAGGTCAAAGTCATCTAAACCATCTGTAACTTCAAGACTTTGGAAGTCTACTCTGTATCGTAAAATACCTGAAAGAAAATTTTTTAAAGAATTATACAATAGTAAGATACATTTATATAAAACATGTTATATTTGTCATGAAATAAAAACTGTTACATATAGTTCAATAATTTTGTTTATACATAATTTAATAATAGAAAAACAGTTTAATTAAATTAACTTTTAATAGCAATAAATAAATAAATATTTTCCCAATGGTAATTTTGCTTAAACATAATATACAAAGATAAAAAAAAAAAACTTTTTATATTCTCAGTATATATTATGAATTGTCAAATAAAATATTCCATATTATTAAGAGAAGACTTATTTATCACAATTCACCTGATTTAATTCACAGTAAATTGTGAAATAACACACATTAATAATTAATATTCATTTGTTACAAGAATTCATCACAATGTTAACTATATTAGATTTTCTTTGAAAAGTATATGTTACCTTAAATCAAACAAAGGATATATTTAGTAATCATCTATTAGTTTTTTAAATTAATTCAATAAAATATTCCTGAATATTTTAATTAAAATTTTTATAAGCAAAGCATTTTTTAAAAGTAAATACTTCAAAATTATAAGGATTGAATTTGAATAAAATTAGAAGTTATTTAGTCATCTAATTAGTTGAAAAAGCAACTTTTTGTCTACTGGTGCTTTAAAAAGTAATCTATAAAAACATTTACATATATTTCAAAAGCATTTAGAATTCAAGGACACTTATTAAAATTTAAGAAAATTTTCAGATGCCTAAGAAAAATTTTACTAAAGAATTCTTTATTAAAACAATTTTTAATTTAAGCATTCAAAGTCGCTAACATTACTTAATGTCAATCACATTAACATTAAGATTAGTCTTAAATAGCTTCAAGAATTAGAAATCTAAAAGACAAATCTAAATCCTGAATGAATGATGATTTCCTTGATATTACACACTTGGAGATATTCAGTTTCAACCATTAATAAAATAACTATTTATTCCACATCCTTCAGTTTTTAATTTATATGTATTCTTAATATTATATTCCAACATTGTGAATTTAATCAGGTGCAAAATAATTTTAAAATTACTACAAGGAAAGAAGTAAATTTTGATTAATTTTATACTTACCACCAATACCACCAAAACCTTTAACAAATTGGGATCCTTCTTGAGATCTATCAGTAATGATTTCCAGAGTTGCACCTAGGAAAAAAAAAATAATAAATTAAGTTTTATATAGTTATACTCATAATCTTAATTTTCTGTATGAAAATATATGATACTTACCAAAGCTTTTGTAATTATTGGCTAACCATTCTAAAAGAGGCACAGAATCAACAAGTTCTAACTCTACTCCAGTCTATAAGGAAACATATTTAACAATAAGGAAATATATAATAATTAACATATAATCAATAATGTAATTATAAAATGAACTTCTATAAAGCAAATTAATATATTTGTAGGATCATTCCAAATATGCACTCACATAAATTGGATGTATCATTATTTGAGTTAAGTTTATAAATCTTAGGCATTTGAATTTTAAAATCTTTCAATAGTATTGATAAAATGTCAAAGATTATTTTTACTCAGAAAAATAAGTTGAAAATTAAAATACATTTAATGAAATTTATTTTTTGTTTATAATTGAATTTTTTTATTAAAATTCAAAACATTTGGAATCAAATTCTTTTAAAGACATTGGAGAAAAAAAAAATTCAAGCAAATATTTACAGAAATCTACACTTAATAACAAATAAATAAAATTGTATAAAACAATCTATGAATTCTTCAAAATTTAATAAATGAAATTAGTGCTTAATTTATGTTACACACATCATATGCTGAATCATTATTAGCAAGAGCTAAATATCTTGTAGTATAAATGGAAAGTTTAATCAAATTGTTTGATTACATTTAATAATTAAACTAGCAATAAATAAGAATCAAAAATGAAAATTCCAGTTTTTTAAATATATAATCACATTCACTTCAAAAAGAATACATTATTTCAAATAGAATAAAATTATTACCTCCCTATCTGTAAAATGAGTTTTGTCTTTTTCTTGTTCAGGAGTTAAATGTAAAACTTTTTCTTCTGTAAAAGAAAATCACAATTACTTTGGAAATCTTTCCTATATAAATCAAGTAAACTTCAAAAAATTTACATTTCACAATTAAAACATTTTATTATAATTTAAAATTTTTTGTCAACATATGCTTTATACATTAGGTAAAGATGGTTCTCGATGATTAATTTGATTATATCTGAGTGAACACAAAATTCATCAATCATGTAATTTTGCTCTTTTAAAAATAAACTGTTCAATTTTTGGTCATAATTTCTTTTTCTATTCTAATTAATAAGTTTAAATGATTCATCTGACAAATTTTAATATTTATTAGTGCAGAAGATTGCAGGCAGAGAGCCAAAGTAATCTTTAAAAATTCCAACCATATTTCTTTTTATTGGTTTAATAAAATTATCATATGGACAGAGATAATACGTTATTCAACTTCATATTTAAATTATACAACAAAGGACAACATTTAACAAAGATTCTGGGCTTTGCTCCAGTTCATTTCAAATTCTCCTCTGAAACATTTAAATCATCTATGTAAATAAGTTTATTTTTCAGGGTTCCATATTAAAAATCTTACATTTTACAGTGAAAACTGGCAAAAACAAATATTACATAATAACAATCATTATTAAAGAAAGAAAATTTGATACGTTTATTAAAAAAGATTAAAAATTAAACAATTCATTTTCATATTCAATATTTTTTTTCTCACTTAATTAAATTTAGATACTTAAGATAACTGAAATGTATTATGTCTATGTAAGTGTTTTAATAGAATGGAGATAAATGCTACACGATGGTTCAAGACAGTTTCGTACTTTCTTAATGTTAACCATTAATATGTACGAGAAAGAAGAGAGAAAAGAAAATCACATCTTCAATTTATTGCATCATACATTTGATAATTTAAAAATTAAATATTTAAAAAGAAAGCAATTTATACAAGATTGTTAAGACTATAGGATTTATTACAAGATAATTCCGATCTATTTTAATAAAAATATAGAATATTTGCTTACCATCTGTAGCATGATTTTTTAGTACATAACGCACTATGTCTAAATTTTCCCAAGCTATTAAAATTTCTACAGAACCCATTTCTAATGCTTTAAGAGTATCTTCAACACCAAAACAATATTTTCCAGTGTCTTGAGAAATTTCATCAAAATATCTTCCTGTAAGGAAATAAAAAAGGTTGATAACAGACCAAACTAAAAATATTGCATGGAGAATAATTAAGAAATCAGGTTAATAAGATGTAAACAATCAATAAGGCAATTAATGGTAATATTTTAAATTAAAATCATAACACAGCATGATTTTTTTAAAATAAAATAAAAGGCACATATGATAAAAATTCTACCCATATAACTCTTAACAAGGTTAATGGAAGAGAAAAGGGCAAGAATACAAAACATTATGATTAAAAAACAATCTTTACCTATTAATTTCTTTTCTTGAATAAATTTTACATTGGAAAGCACTTCAGCAGATAATTCTATTGCTTGATTAAAGCCATTTTCACCTCCATAGGACACATCAACCAATTTTAAAACTTTAACTTGTAACCTCTAAGAAAGAAACAATTCCATGTAGAAATTCAATAATAAAACATGCAAATAGTAAAGTATTTACAAGAAAATTATAAATAACCAAGATAATATGGGAGAAAAAACCCACCAACATATATTCAACATTAAACATTGTTTATTAATAGTTTCATAATATAAATTTTACTAAGAGAAACAAAATTTTAAAATAAATTAGGGGAAAAAAACCATCTTTTTCAATTTTATCTTCTGAATTAAGATTCATTCCCCATTTAACTATTAACAAATACTTTGTTCATTCTTAAGGAATGACTTTATAGTAAATTAAATAATTCTAACTTACAGGATCAAACATATCAGACTGACTAAGTTCAGTTTTAAAGTCAGCAGAACCAGCCAAAATAAGCCCTGCAATATTTGGCTTATCATTAGTAATAAACAGTTGAGTGGCTACTTCTGCTACTTTTCTCACATAGTTATGTCTTTTTTCCATACGCAAACGTGCAAAACGCAAGGCAGATTGACCTCCACGTCCTGTAAAGAAGAGCACAATTTCAGTCACTTAAAAATTAGAAATTGAAACAAATTACAAAGCTCACTTTTTAAAAATAAACATTAACATATTAACCATAGTAATATAGGCCATCGTGCTATCATCTTTAAGAAACAAATCCATCACTCTAATTCTTAGAGAAGAACACCAATATGTTCTCAAATAAAAAGTGTGATCATGACACAATTAGATGCAAATTCTACAACCTTAAAGAATGAAATGAACAAAAATTCATACTGCAAATTAACAAATTACATAGTAATCCATTATAATTAATATTAGTACAAGAATTAAATAGCCATACTTTAATTCATATATTTAATGTTTCAAACATAGAAACCATTTAGTTGAATATAATTTAGCGATGTACCTTACCATGTTTTTTAGGTAAATCAACAGTAAATTTATGTAGAACTTCTCTTGTGTTTCCTTGCAATGTTCCAAAAAGAGCTCCATTACCATCCATAACAATGAATCCAAATTTATTATCATCCGCTAATAATGCAGACAGTGCCTAGAACAGAAATAGATTTATGAAAGTTATTGATATTCAAAGAATAATTTTGTAATCTTTTTTTTTAAAGAATGTTGTTAAAATGGTAAGGTTATTAAGAAAGAAAATATTTAAATGATAGAAATGACGAGTGATCTACAAAAATTTTCAAAACAAAAAATTAATTAAAACAAGAATATCATTTTATAAAAAATTATATTTTCAAGTTTTCTAATGATATGCAATTGTCTTCATTAATAATTACTTTATGGCAGTGGATCTCTTTAATCAACTTGATTATGAAAAGGTTATTTGTCAATCTAACAATTATCAAAAAGCACAGAATGCTTAGCAGCATGATAAAAGATCCATAGAAAGACAAAAAACATTTAAAAAATATGGGTACTTCTCCATGGGTATAGGGTGCAAGCAAAAAAATAATAATAATAATAATAATAAATAAATAAAATAAAAAAAAATCGCCATATAATGTTGAATTCTGTCAAATTCGCGTTTGGTTCACAATTGGTGACATTTGCGCCCGGCTAATGGAAAAGTACTCAAACATGAATAATTTAATACTACCATAATAGAAAAATTTAAAAAGTTCTACAGATATAAAATTCATTACAAATATTTACTTACCTCTGTATGGAATTTGTTGTCACAGAGATAGAGAGAAGTGTTAATAGGTTTAAAAGGTTCAAAATCTATATTAACTTTCTTTTCTTTACCTTCTTCTGTAACAATTGTTCCACAATAAATAACAAGTCCATTTGGTGGTACTGTAAAAAATTTAAAAGTATTATAAGCTATATTTAACTATATAAACCAATTTTCAATCTCTAAAATCAGATTTATCATGAAAAGTACCACTACTCAATTTCTATAAGAAATAGTTATCTTAGCAAATACTATGATGCAGCAAAAATTCAAATACATAGCTTGCCAATTTGTAAAACAATTTTTTAATTTTTTAAAAAAGTTAAAATTTATGACCAATCAATTTAAAATGAAACAGGATAGTTTGTATTCAATAAATCATTATGTTCAAATATACTATTCATGTTGGTACACATGTAACAAAAAGAAGCAACGCAATGAAGTCAATTGATAAATATCACAAGCTTCAAAGGTCTTATTATTACTAGATAATTTCTTAAATTACAAATTCTTTCAAATTATAATTATATATATTGATGAATTTAGATGTTCATTCATTCATTATTAAAATATATAAACAGTTAAATTCACAATGATGAAAACTGAATTTTGTCCAAACCTATAAAGATGAATTTCTAAAAATTTTTTTATCTTGCTACAAGCAAAAATTTACATTTGAATTCCACTGTTTTGGAAAGAACAGAAATGAATTATGAAGTCATTCTAAATTCCACAAATTAAAAGTTTTATGCATTCACTATTTATTATGCTCTTACTATTTTAAAAAAATTAGAAGAAAAAATAAATTAAAAAGAAACTAAGATTTTTTTTAATTCAAAAAGGCAATGATAATTTATCTAGATAATCAGTTTAACATTATTCATTAATAAAATAACATAAATTCCATAGTAAAAATTAATCAAAAATATTTATTTTCAACTTTTACACAGAAATAAACTATATGTAACATAGCAAACATGTAAATGCAGTTTTAGATTGTCAAATTAATTGTGCATTAAATAACACAACTTTACACAGATGGCAAATTACACAAGGGCAAATGAAACTTCATAACAGCTGTTATGAATCACTTCACACAGCAGTTTATAGGTCACATGCTTATATGTCTTTATGTTCTGCATGAGAAACATGCGAATAAAAAAGAGCAGGCAATTTTTATATAAATATAAAACCAATCCATATGGAGCAATTAATTAATCAGTAGAAAAATTGAAGAATTTTTTAAAAGCAAAAAACATTTTCCTTTCAATTTAACACTTGTTTATTCCTTTTCACTAATAAGTTTACTTAAAAATATATTACAATTATTTAACTAAGACTTATAAATAACAATTATTAAATGTATATTACAAAACATAACTCACCTTTAGTATATAATTTTAACCTATGTTGTACAGATGTGATAGCTCCCAAAACAGATAACCTATTCACTCTACTTTTTATGTTAGATGCAGTTCCAAACTCATCAGCCAACATTTTTGATACTCTAGAAATTTGATCTTTAGGAGGAATAATTAAAGATATCATACTTGTCCCGTTTCTGTAAGAGAGAAAGAGTGAGACAAGGTCAGTAACACGCGCGCTCTTATCAATTGAAACATATGGATTAGAGTAATTTTTTATTAATGCCGTATAAATTACAAAAACTTTCTAAAACATTAAGGATACAGCACATCTACGTAATATCTTTAAGTAGTTTTTACATGTAAAACAAATGAGGGGAAAAGTTTAAAACTTGTTTCATTAAGTTTAAATTGATTACAGAATAAAAAATATTTGGAACAATAGCTTACCCTCGGGCAGCTTCTAAACTTTTGATTAGTTTTTTTATCTTCCATATTTCCACATTTCTATCTGCACTACTTTCTTCTAAATTATAGCCCGTTGACGACATTGCGAAAGAGCTATGACGTAAAATTCACTATATGTATAAAATAATCAGAAATTTGAACAAAAGAAAAATAATAATGTTTTATTCAAGATCTTTCAATTGATCGAATATCTATTATTCAATCGTAAGTAGAAAAATTTTGATATTAAAGTTCCAACGTTTAACAAGTTTTAAGTCACACCACGTTGGCACGCTGAATAATAGGTATGTTAGGCTTAGATATGAAAAGTTTACGCATAAACAAACATTTAAAGTCTAGCCAACGGACAGAAAAAAATTTACATTAATAACACACACAAGCCTAAAAAATAAATGTTTGATCACAGAAAAGTCTTTTCTATCCAACAAATCCAACGGAAACGCCTTTAGAAACATTAACACTTTGTTAGGAAGCAAAACAACAGCCGGTCTACATAGTAAATGGACGTCTTTAGTTTGAAAATGTATCTGGCAATGTTCGCATTTCTACTGAAATCAGGATATTACGTAGCAGATATCAAAAAACATTCTCAGCGTGGCAATACTGATAATTATTATTAATTATTAAATAAATACGGATTAAAACATTTAAATTGTCAAATTTTATGCTTTAAAATTTTTAAAGTGCATTTTTCGACACCATTCTACAACATCTTATGTATTTCTAAAATATATATTAATTTTGGGCTGCACACATTTTTCTTGTGCCCAAACTCAATCACATGTGTGACTTCTATTATAAACAAACAGAAAATATCGAAACTTGATTTCTAATTTTAAAACAGTTTAAATCGCTTGATAATATTTATTTTGAAAATAATTAAATTGATTTTTGGAACAATTTTTTCTTCGGAAAATGCTTAGAATCATGTGACAGTAACTAGAAAAAGTTTTGAAATTTGTTTTTAAGTTTGCATTTTGTAAAAACTTTTTGTTTCATATTGAATTCAGCAGTATTACATCGCAAGATGAAGTCTTTAAGAGAAGTGATAGAAGATGCTCCTAAAACAATGACCAAAGAATATTTACAGACTTTAAATATAGCATTATTTCAACATGATTTAGAATCGTAAGAGTTTTGTCAATTTTCTTACTATAACTATTACCATTGTAGTGTAATAAGTTTCTTTTTTCTGGATAAATATTGAAATAACTTCAAAGCTGAGCTTACGTTGTGATATACATTTTAAAAATCCAGAACGTTACTCTTATTACATATTAGTAAATATTTGAAAGGACAAATTGTCTTTTTTTTCTTTTCTTTTTTCTTTCTGAAAATTGAAAGGAAGTCAAAATCTCATTTTTCTCAAAAGTATTAATATATTTATATTAAATTATAAAATTGTGTTTTAATTGATTGTATTACTTTAACAATAAGAAAAGCTGATTAAATCTCAGCTTTAAGATAGAAAGATCAGATCCTCAAGATCTAATTTGATTCTAAATTTATCATGCATGGAGATTTGATATGCATTGGTTAATTAGATGCCTTATATGTTTGAAAGGAGTGAAAGGGGATATTCTTTCATAAGTATAGTCTTTCTGGTTATAGTTTGTCTGGTAATATATATTTCAAACAACACACTTTATATCAAACACATGATCTTTCTGATCATATGTTCTTTTTTTTTATCTACTCTTGTTGCCTTTAAATTTTATTGTATAATGCCTTAATTATATCTATTTTGTATAGACTGTTTTATTATTGTGTTGCTACAGCAATTCCAAGATGGCAAATTATTCTCATTACAGAACTTTAAAAAAACATTCTGAAACTTAAAAAAAAATCTGTTATTGGTTATGTCAATTTTAGACAATTGTTCAGAACTTCAAAAATAAATAAATAAAAATAAAATCATTCATTACTAGCAGAGCAAAAAATGAAGTTCAAGTGTTGTTATGGAGTGTGTGTGTGAATTCTTTTGTGATACATACTGTTCCTTTTTTTTTCAGTCGTTATTATATAGCAATATTTATTTTTCGCTATTACTTGTATCTTTCTGATAGAATTATTCATGTGCATTGGATTGATTAAGTGCTGGAGTTTAAAGATTCTTCATCTTTGGACATAGCTATTGCTAAAATTAAAATGACACTAATAATGACATAAATGCAATGGCAGATTAAAAATTTATTAGCTAGTTGGAAACATATAATTTTGCAAAGAATAAAGATTTTCAGAATTATAAAAAGTCTGGAATAATATTAACATTTTGTTAAACATAAATAAGCAAGTTTTTATCTGTTTCTTTTCATTCACTTAATTATTGCAGTATTTATAAACAACAAATAAATAAAATAATATTTAAATATGGATGCTACTACCTTAATTAATCATGATAAATAAACATACAACCATCAAAGTTAATCAAATAGAAGATATAAAATTAATCATTGATATGTTCATTAAGTTAAAAAATGTATCGAAATGTGATGCTATGTTGACCAATTGATTGGAATAATACCATTTGATTGGATTGGTTTTGCATAATATTCATTGCCTAAGGCCATAAAATACTTTGATCTGCTAATGAATAAAACATGGGAATAACATGCTACTCTTGAAATTGCATCAAAACAAATTTAGTAATATTAGATTTGTGGCTTAAAGAGTAGAAGAAGCATAAAGAGATGAAGTCAACCAAGTATCAACCTGAAAGTCATTTCAGAATAGTGAAACATCAGATAAAGAATAATGACAGTATTAGTTATTGATTAGTCTTTTACTATCCTTGAGTGCCTAGCATCAAAGATTTCAATTTCCTTGAAAACGTCATGTAATTTTTATCCAGTTTCTGAAAGGCTTTTAAAAAAATTATATATGAAAGTAATGTATCATTATGAACTGAGATTTTTTTTTATTTTTTTTATTTTAGAACTTTATACAAAACTATAGCTTGGCGGTTGTATTTTTAAAAAAAATATTTTAATTTCTTTGATGCTTATATGTGTAGTGTAACTGAGATGGCTGATACATAACTAATAAGGGGTCATAGTATAAATTTATAAACAAAAATTTATTTTCATTTGAAGGTTTTGATGCAGATCTGGAGATCAAGAATAGTTTGGCTTTGGTATTTTTGAAAATTCATTTAGAAATGGGCAATAATAAAGTTTACTAAATAAAATTAATTTCATTGGGAATGGTGATATATTTTTATTATTTCTAAATATATAAACTTAATAGATTTTTATAAATCTTATCACTTATATTTTATTTTATATATATATTAACAAACTATTAAAATTGACATTGTAAAAGAAAAGCTGATGGTTTGTTGTACACCTTAGTTTTTGTTACTAAAATGTACTTTTTATTTTAATTTGAGTATTTAGTTTAGTTTTGCGTAAATATAGTTATTTAATTTAATCAATAACAAAATCAAGAAAAGATCTGTTACAAAGTTTAATATCATATAAGCATATACATTATGGAGTGAAATCTCTTTACTGTATTGATCTATGTTTTTTAATGATTATTTTATTATTATTAATTCTAACTTTTGACAATGTTAAAGTATTATATAATGTTATGAAATTAATACATGTAGAATCAGGTAGGAATTTCCATAGAATCGGGAAGGAATTTTTTATTTAAAACATATTTTATTGTTCCTGAAGCAATTAGACAAAAGTGTTCATTGTAGCGATGGTTATATATATATATTAATGATGCATGATCATTAATAAAATTGACATACTCTTTCTCATGAGGTCAATGATTAAAAAAACAATGAGAATCTTCTCATGTTTTTATGTTCATGAATGGTAGTTTCCCTGATTTGGAAAGTGAAATCACAGAAAATTGCTGATTCTGCACCCTTTGTGATGTTATTCTTATGAATGAATTGATTTCAAATAGTGAAATCTTAAGAGGCATGGGAAAAACCAAAAGCCTGTACAACTCAAAACGTTATTCTCAAATTAATTTTTTAAAAAAAATCTTGAATTTATATGGTCTCAAAAAGATATATTCTTAAAAGTGTGAATTAATCTGATTTATCTTATACATAAAGACAGGTTATTCTATAAACCACAAGATATATTTTTGTTTGAAAGAGATATAGTAACTTAAAAAAAACTTTTATTTAAAAGCTTAGAATTTTTTTTGAAACAATTTAATGTTAAATTTGCATTAAATTGAAATTTAATGTTAAATTTCAATTTCCCTACATAAGTATTAGGAAATTTTCAAATACTGTAATTAGAATTTATTTCAGAATTTTCTAGTGTTTGTTTTCATATCATTCTAATTATTTTGTTTCAGAGACACTAATATAGATGCAATTCTGAGCTCATTACTTCTGTTGATTGTCGATCCTGGAGCTACTATATCACAACAACACTTGTCAATTGTTATTTTGCAGAAACTGTCTCCAATTAAAAGCATATCAGAGATCCTTACCATAGAAATTGGTCCAATGCTAATTAAAGCATTTCCTGTTTTACTTGTGCAAGTATGTTTCTCACTTTTGAAACTTATCTTATGGTAGATGAATATATATATATGTATAAAATTTATGACATTGTCATTATATGCCACATTCTGATAATAAATTGTAAATCATAGACAACATTATTTTATTATATTAGATGTATTATTCTGCTTTTTTATTTTTCAATAAATGAAAGGAAAAATGGTGTAAATAGAAAGGAAGATCAAATCATGAAAAACTATTCCCATGAATAAAATTACTTAGTGGAAAAGAAGTAAATATTTCACAAGGTTAATAATTTTATTATGTACATTAGTAATATTACTTAGTATTTTGTTTGTATTCTTATCTTCAATAAGGGTTGAGTGTTTTTTAATCATTGATACTACTCTGCTTAACTATTTCTGTTAAAATATTGTTACGGATTTCACTGGGTTTGCTTATAGTGGATGTATGGTGTAGAAACACAATCAGCAAGCCTCAGTAGAAAGAAACAATGATGTTTATTAAACACAAAGATACAGACAACGAATGCAAGGACAACAACTATATACAGCCAAGACGTACACACAGGACTGCATGCTACAGCAAACAGTAGCCCACAAGTAGTAATCGATATCAGCACACAAAGTGATGAGACAGAATCCAGCAGGAGAGGGAATCCTCAAAGCTTCGCTCTACGATCTCTCCAAACAGCTGAAGTTCTCACTGTCTTCTCACTTTAACTGCCGACTCACTACCACACAAGACATGACGCTACTTCCACAGTAGATAACAGGACTCGGCACACAGTAGTTCAGTACTCGCTTCAGCTCTATACAACTCTGGCACTCCACCGTTGCTTTGCTATCTTCTCGGAGACTCGTTGCCTACAACTCTGATCTCGTTCACTGCAGCTTGAGACTGCTGGCTTTTTATAGCTCCTGGGGTGCAGAGCGAGAATCTTCTAGGCCAATCAGGCATATTTCGGTTTCTAATGGACAGATTGTTAAAGTTCTCGAAGTTTCCAGCATTATCTATTTTGTCGCCAAGCTCTGGGATCACTGACTTGGCACCCGAGCAGCATCCAATACAGATAACTGTAAATCAGTCTTTCAGGAACTAACCATGCTGGGAAGCAACTTTACAGGCTTGTAACATAATGTAACCCAAAATAAATTTTTCTTGCATTTCTTATGTCCTCTATTTATCTTTCAAATCGCAACGATTGTCAAAATTATTTTCATTCTCTCTACATATGATTCCATAGTTATGCAAAGTGTTTCTGATTGGCTAAAAAGATTATTTTATTTGCTTTCTTTCCCTCCTTGAACTCCTGGTTAATTTTAAGTGGAGGGAAACATTAAATTTAAAAATTAAAATACATTTTTATATATTGTAAACGTAGGAAATTTCAAGGTTCCCAAAAAATTGTTGCGAACAATGGGAAAATATTACATATTTGAATGTGTAAATGGGGTAATAATGCATTTAATGTACCTAAATAAAGTTAAAAAATAAATATATAAATTAATTTTTGTATGATTTGCATAGATAACAATGTATTGTTACAGAAAAATTCCAAAGAATTGACAAAACCAACAGATTTTATATAGAGAGCGTACAGTGAAACAGGCACCATAACAGTGAACAACATTTTAATGTACAAAAATTGTACATACAGACAAAAAAATTACAGCCAAAGCATGCACAGAAATAAGACATACAATAAATAGTAGCACATAATTAGCAAATGGTATTAAGCATCCAATTTGCTATTTAATCAGTTACCAGAAAACTCAGTGAGAATTCCGTAAGAAGAGAGACTTTACATAATTATTCACATCCCTCATGTGTTTGCTGTTCTTCACTACTCACTTTTGAACTTGATTGCCAACTCGCTACAAACACAATGCTTGACTCATCACTGATTACCTACTCAGCACCTGATTCAATGCTTCTTTAATACTCAACAAGATTTGGCACACAACTGTAGTTCTGTCTTTTGGCATTTTATAGTTTCCATGACATGGCAAAGAAGGTTTTAGAAGGATTGTTATAATTCCCATTCTAATGAATCGATTGCCAAAAGCACCAAATTCATTGCGAAAGCCAGGCGCCATTGATCCCGCGTACATCGGAACTACATTTAAAACTGACTTTTTTACAAAGAGACTCCTGCACTGGGAAGCAACATTACAAATTCAAAGCAGTATTATTTTACAATTTTCCTGAAAATAAATTATTTTCAACAGAATATTTATGAAATTGGGAAGCTTTAATTAAGATTCTGGCTACTGTATAGAATTTTATTTTATTAATTCTATCACATTCAAATTTTGATGTACATATGTTTTATTAATCTTTACATGTGATTTACAGGTTTTATTATTCTGATTTGTAATAGTATACAAATCTAATTAATATGATTTATTTCATTTTTTATTCACAAAATTATACCTTTACATTTTAGGACATTTCTGATCAGGGTACTAAAGAACTGATTAAGAAATTAGCATGGTATGTAAATCATATAATCATAATATGCTGGTTTCTTTCTGGCTTTGATAAATAACACAGCTTTGTATGAGTCTTCTCGCAAATTTCTCATAAGTAATTCATCATATATATATATATGTATATCTTTTATAGGTGTCTATATAATGGAAACTGGCCTTTAGAACAACAGTGGCATCTTTTGGGTTTTATCTCTACAGTTGTGGCTTCACCAAAAACTCCTTTGACTCAAGGTTTGGTTTATTTCATAAAAATCAGTTGCAAACACTGATTTTGCTTATATAATAGTCACTATTGTGTTATCTTTTAAAAGCATCTCTAGACTAATATAACTATTTAATAAACCTCTCTGAGTCTGAAAAACATAATTTTAAAATTAATGTCTATCTTTGAGTATGGTGGTTATGATCTCTATATTTTTTGTATGGGTATTGCACCAAGTTTATAGATTTCTATCAAATTTCGAATGAAATCTATTCAAAGGAAATTTGGCTGTTGAGTACTTGTGAACATGATAATTATAGAATGAAAAGAGCTAAATAAATATTATTAAATACAAAAATTTACTATCTTACTTGTAGATATATATCAAATTTGGAACCAAATGCATCAAGTTATTGATTATCTGTATGTCTGTATTTTCACAGTATACAGATCAAATCAAGTATGTAAATTTGAGAATTCAAAAATACAATGACTTAAGTATATAAAATTTATGAACTTGTAACTACAATTGTAGTTCAATAGGTTTTATTCAGTCAGTAAAAATGTGGCCAAAATGCACATTCGATTTTCTGGTATTTGGTATTGGATTGATTGCCCCCCCCCAAAAAAAAAGAAATCTGGGTTTGCCTGCTGGATTCATATCTAAGATTGCTATTTCGTAAATATTTTTTTACCAGTTTCATAAGGTTAAAATACAAGTACTGATTTTCTTTATTACTAGAAAATGTGCCCATCTGAATTGATTGTTATCATTTTAACAGTATCTTAATTCTAACCTAAATTCTGATTTAATAATAAAAATTGAAGACCTCAACATATTGAACTTTTCTACAAACCAGCATAAAAAAAATTGTAACTAAAGTTTAAAGTTTAGGAGCTGATAACAATTTTTTATGAATAAAAGTTATGAGATTGTACGTTTTGTGGTATTACTTTTAAATCAGACAATTTAAATTTCTGTATTTATACAACAGCTTATGTATATGACACAAAATTTACACTTAATATTTATTGTTGAATGGCAATATCCAAATGCAAAGAAATTGCTATATGAGCTGCTTTATTGAGCATTATTACAGCTGCACTTAATTCATTGCTTCATTTAGCTAATTAATGGAGCTGCAAAATATTATTAGAAAACAACTGATCATCTGCAAAGCAGATTGCAAATAGCTATTATGGATTGTTAAGTATTAGCTATTCATTGATCTGTTAAATAAGTTAAGTTTTCTATTAAATAAGTTCATAAAATTTCATAACTTAAGTGTGAAGTAAAATTTGTGTCTAAAAAATGGTATTTTTATAGCTTATATATATATTTATTTATGTAATTTAAAACCCACAAGATTTATTTTAGGATTTGATGTAATGTATATAATGTGTGCATGAGAGATATTGCAGTCAAATATTCACTAAATGTCTTGAGTTACTTAATGGAAGTTGTGATTTGTGCATCCAACATTGGCACAAACCTAAAGGATGATATACTTTTGAACTTCATTCAACTTCGCAAAATTCTGCGGCTTTTTATTTTACAGATATTATGAAATATGAAACTCTCATGTATAACACTCTGAAAGTAAAAATCTGAGCTCTCATAGCATTCATGGTCTTGTCCAATGTTTACAGTTTCATGTGGGGGTGGAATAGCACTTTTATTAGAGATTTTACAATAAAATTTGGGGAGATCACTCCTGCTAGTTCTATTAAATGAATCAATAAGTGTATTTGGCAATAGATAAGATTTCTTATATATGTTTGTTTATTTCAAGAAAAATGACAAAGCTAAAATTAAAAATTAGTTTTAAATTTTAATCTTAAATTTTATTTTAGATCATAAGAGCTTTAGATATATTTTGGAGCTTCAGAAATAAGGCAGATCAATTAGTTAAACTATCAGTACATAATAATAAAACTAAAACTATGATGTGTTTTTCTTCAAGAAAAGTTCGTACAAATTTGTGTAAAAATTTACAGCAGCAATAAAAATTCTTTAGAAATGTAAGAAATTTCAAAATGCATTTATTTCATTTAGAAGATATGAAGAGGGTATGCTCATTGTTATCTGAATGGCTAATTATTCATGCTTCTGTATCTTCAAATAAAAGTCTAGGCTTTAGAAGATCATCTAGTTCTTTGTCTATTACTGAAGTAGATGGAACAAATACCCAAGACTTTTTCACTGTTCTGAATTATGGTAAGTTTTAAAAAAAATAAGAACTTATTTAATATGCAACAAAACCAAGCTTCAGTTTTTAAGCAATTATTTGCATTTTTCCTCATAAGCAGTTTTTTTTTAATAAATATATATTCCTTCATAAGAAGATTTCTTTATTTGTTCTGAAGTAAAATTTTCTTGCCTAACTTTTTTTATTATAATGAGAAAAATTTAATCAAAAACGGTTTGTGTTGTATTTTTTAATGCAAACTATAGCTCTTTTGTTTTTATGGATCAAATGAAACTTTTATAATTTTTTTTATGCAGAAGCTATATATTCATGTAATTTGTATATTATTCAGAACAATAAAAAGATTGTAAAATAAAAACAAATTATACAGTTAGCCTGGAATGAAACATTTCACTTCCTAAAATTTCAAAATCATCCTTTATTAATATTTGCAATCAATTTTGTGCATCAAGACAAATAATTTGTCTTGTATTGTTATTGTGAGATTAAATTTATCAGCTATTGATCAATGTAGTAACTTAAAATTATAAAGAGAAGATGTTGAAAAATAAAATTCCTTTTATTATTTTATTGATTTGTGTTGTATGATATTTTTAGATAGTGCCATTTTTTTAATGGACAAAGTGAATTCATTAAAAAAATCATTTGTCTGTGTAATTGTGAAATTTAATTTTTTAGCTTCTACAGTAAATCCAGACTTTTTACGAAACATTCAAGCTTTCTCAATGTTAAGATCGTTTTTGTGGAATACCAGTGAGATTGATGTTAAAGGATGTATGTAAGAATACAATTTCTCTCTTTTCTTTTTTAACTTTTCTAGGCAAAAAGTTGTAAACCTTTTTTTGTTTTAATGTTTCATTCATAGCTCGACACAAACGTTCTTTTGTTGGTAGTTTTGGATGTGAAGATTTGAGTCTTTCAATTAGAGAGTACTGCATGAGAATAATTGATCAAGTTGACAGAAGTTAGTATGCTAAAAAGAATGTTTAATCTTTCAGTCTCTTTTAAAAATTTTATTTAAAAACTTTGAATTTAAAAATTTAAGGCTACATTTGGGTTTTTTTTATTGTTGTAAATTTTGGTACAAGAATATAGTAAAATGTAAAAAAATGTTTTGTATTATTATAGCATTTAGATGAAAATTTTTGATTTTACTGTAAAATTTTCATTTATAAAATGTTAGGACAATTTTTTTTATGAAATTAATCTTTATTTTATATAATCAAAATTTAGAATTTTTATTTTCCCAAGCAAAAGAACAGTTTGTATTGAAATTTTATGATAACCTTACTCTAGCCATTCATTTTATTTGAACTTTATTTTCTCAGTTGTGATTTATATATTTTTTATCAAAGGATCACTTTTTAGTTATTAAATTCATATAGAACCTCCCCCCCCTTTTTTTTGTCTTGTACCTTTGTACACTTTTAACCCAAAAAAATTCTATAATTTGAATAAGTTGTTCCATTTATATATTCTGCAACTTTCGTGTAGTTATTAATTCTTCATTATACTAGAACTGCTGTTTAGAACAATATATGTAGTTTATTGCATGGTAAAAGTCACGATTTGCAGTTTTTAGTTAATGTAAAATTTTACATATACCAAATTGAGAAATTTGAAAAAGTTGGCTGAAAATAGTATGCGAAAATTTTTTCAGTCTTCTATTCCCTATTACTACTATATTTTTTAAAAGAATTAAGTATTCTTTTTAATAAATTCAATCTCTTTTTATAATTGTAATGATTTTGTATTATGTATGAAAAAAGTCTGAAATACAAAATGAGTACATTTTCTTTTCATTATATACAGAAGCAAGTTCTGATGTAGTTGCTCAATTCCAAAAAGCTGTAAGTTATGAACATGTTAATTTGTTTATACAGTTCTTTCTTTTTATGAATTTTAAAATTATATATATTTTATTTATATTTACTTTAATGAAGTATATTAATGTTAGAGAATATTAAGATGTATAATTCATTATGCTTATGTATAATACTTTTAAATTTTTTGGTAATGTTCTGTCATTATAACTTCAATTTTTCTACTGAAAAACAGCATACTGAAAGTTTTATAATTTTACAATAATTGAAAAAATAATTTCATGAAAGAAACTTTTTGTATCATTGGCAGACACATAGTAAGAAAAACACTACAAAATAAATAGTTCTGGAGATAATATTTATGTATTAACCTATGTAGCACACTGTATTGTATTGCATTATTTTTGTTCTATTTATAAAAAATTTGATGAGTTATTGCGGTAAAATTTTTTAATACATTTATGGACAATTTGTATTGTTAGAATATTTAATGTGTCTAGTTAGAATCTTAATCATTTGAGATAAGAAGTATTTCAATATCTTCAATTATTTTTGAGTCTGTATAAATTTTATAAAATCAAAATATTGGCAGAGAAGTGAAAAACTTAATAGAATTTAAACAGAAAACAGACTTTCATGTGATACAACAGACCATATAAGTCTCTAAAGGCAAAATGTATTATGGAACAAAAAATTTGAAATATTTATTACATTAAAATGCATTATAAATATGATTATGTAAAAAGCTTATTTGAATCATAAAGCTTTTTTGTCTTTACCTCATGCTTTTTCAATCTTTCATTTGACCTCGAAATTTTTTATTAAAAAATTAGATCCCATGTTATGCAGTGAGAGCTTTTTTTGAAAAGTTTTTATATTTATTATTTTGAAAATACTTGTTTCTAATATCTTAAAAGGTGAAAGTATCCACATTTCATGTAAGTTATACAAATGAATTTTAAAAAATGCTAGGTCATGCTTTCCTGAATTTTTAATTTATATCGTTCTTAATACAAAATATTGCTTTTAATTTATTGGGTATATGTTTTGAAGGAATTGTAATAATAGAGTTTCTTTGAATAATGTGGGGTTTTTTGCTTTTAGAGTATGATGTTAGTAATTTTTTCTGCTTATTGTTTTTTAAATTATTTTTTTCTTTCTATTTTTATGTTTAAGCCTATTTTACTTTCTTGACAGAAATGCCAAATCTATAATGAGAAAAGATAATTATTTCTGCTTTAAAAACTGATAATGTAACATAAATATTTTTATTTAGATATACTATTTTAAATTCTTAAGCTACCTACTTTAATTGAAACCAATGCCTTTAATTAATAATAATTAAATATGATCTGCAATGCTGTCATCTACTCTTTTTATTTTTTGTAGTGTCTCATCGAAGCCATTCATTTATTTAATATCATTTGTTTAATGGATTCTGGGATTGTTCATTCAATCTTTCCTATCATCAGACGTATTTATGATCATGTGCACTCCAGTGTAATAGCTGAACCAGAAGCACAAGATGTTGCAGTTTTGGCTAGCGCAATGCAGTTTTTCATAAATCATGGTATTTTTTTTTTATACTGTTTGCATTTTATTTCTGAATTCTATGAATTCAAAGAATATTTATGTTGTTTAATTTTAATTTGCTGCTGAATTTGAACTAATTAGAATATTCTTTGATGCATAAAAATTTCTTGAACTTTAAAATTGAAGTTCTTTTGTCTTTTAAAGCTTTGTTTGTTAAAAGTATCTGAATTATCATTACTTTGTTTCTAATTTTTTCAAAAATTTGTAACATTAATAATTCTGTGTATAAGTGAAATTCTATAAAAAAATTTGATTAGTCTAAATTTCTGAAATTTCAAGTTAAAACATACATTACTATAATACAGCTTGAACTGTGTTCAAACTGCTAATTCATCTTTTTAATCAATCATTGTTAGCTTAGCAACTTTTGATAATGAGGCATTTTTTTATTAATGTTCATGCTAATATTTTCTTCTAATGACTTCTTTGTTAATTCTAATTCTTTCTTCAAAAGCTTATTAATTAATACTTAGGCAAATTTATACAAATAATACAGTTGCATAAAAATTTACTCATGTAAAATAAAAATAAAAATGTTATACAATAAATTTATTTCTTCCTATTTGTATGAAGATTAATGAAAAAACTTAGTTCTAATAAAATAATTTCTTTTTCTTTTTCAAACATTCAGAGAATTAATCATTTTTTAAATTTTAATATCAAAATGTGACATTTATATAAATAAAATTTTGAAGTCATTAAAAATCTTAAAATTAATTTCTGGTTGTTTTTATATGAAAATAGAAAAATTTGAAATATATTTTTGAAACATGCTATTTAAAAAGATAAAGGAATCTATGATTTCATCAAATTATTTTAATTATTATTGCATGTTATCTTTTGCCTTCCCAAAATTTAATTAACTTGAAATGTGATCTTTTTGAAATTTATTTTTTAGGTAGTTCAGTGATGCATAAACCAGATAGCCTCTATGTATATCTTTTTTGTGATTTATTGAGTACATGTTACAAGGACAATTATATTACATATGAAATTTTACAATTAATGAAAGAAAACTTGTCTCAATTGTGCTACCATAGCAGTATACTGGAAAAGTACTTTCCAACCTTTTTTAAAGTAAGAATAATTGAATTCTTTGAGCATATGCATTTAAAATTTCTTTACGGAATTTTGAAGTTATCTAGTTATTTTAGTAGTTTCAGCCTATGTAATAAAAAAGGACAGTATATGAGGGTATTTGTAGCCATTCTGTATTGGGCACAAAGCTAAAAAATTAGACTGACATGCTTCAGAGGGTAAAATTCTGCTTCTCAGAATTATTTTCAAAATTTAATTTTTAATTATTTAAAAATTATGCAATTTCAATTTTTTTTTTGATAATTTTTGAAAATATTATAACAAAAATAATTTTAGCTGCATTTGAAAAAATAAAAAAATGAATCATTTCTATGTCATCAATTTAGTATTCAGCAATTTTTTAAATCTAATTTTATTAAATTTTTTAAAATAATTTTCATTGTTACTATAAATATTTATCCTACACCTCCCCCATTGCTGATGATAAATGTAGAATTAATTTTTTTTTTTGAAACTGAGAATATTTTTTGTTAAAGCATAGTTTTAGTAAAAACTTTGATTTTTTTCACAATATTTATAGATAAGTTTAATTAAAAAATAAGCAATGATAATTCCTTTCTGTAGTTAGTAAATTTCTGAACAATTTTGCAATGTAATTGGATCTATAATTCATTATTAGACCAAAAGTCTGATTCTGAATAATTTCATTTATTACCCATATATATTTTATTAGCATTAGTTGGTTTCAATTCTGTTAATAAGCTATCTGGTTAGTTAAAATTTAATCATTCCCTATAGGAAATTAAAACTCAATTTTTAGTGTGAGGTGACAAATAGGGAGAATTTGCATGTGCACAATATAATGAAAAGAACAAGTGCAAGACTTTGAAATATAAAAAGTTACATCCAAAATTTGAAAATTCAAAACACTTTACTGAGGGGATTATTAAGACCAATCTGCATATAAAAGATTTTAATGATGTTTATATTATGAAATAATTCTAAAAAATCTGTTGATCATAAAATATAATTAGTTTCAGCAGTAAAAATTTTGGAATATTTAGAAGCTGCATTTCATTTTTCGAAAATTTAATGTTTCCACATGGATTGAACCTGTGATGCTAGCATCCATAGCTGCGTAACATAACCACAAGACAAAAGTGATCACCCCTGTCCTGAGGCTATTAACTAGCTTTTGAAGCTAGTGCCACATCGCTACTAAAGATTTTACTTTTCTGTATTGTTTTATTTTTTATTTACATAAATAAAGATATTGATTTGTAATGAAATTATTTTCAATTATATAGTGAAAAATAAAACAGAAGACTAATGCTTATGGTAGTTTAAAATTCGTTAATAATAATTAAAATCTACACAAAAAAAAATTTCTTTATTGAATTTTATTGTACCTTTGCTGATTTATCTAGTTCTTACTATTCACATTTAATACTCATTGTAATTATAAAGTTGTGTAAGAGTGAATATTTTTTATTACTTGGTGAACAATTATAGTTTTACTTTATTTTCCAATGGTGACTATTTTGTTTAATTACTCTTTTATTCAATGTTATTCTTCCAAGTTACCATTCTAGGCTTTAAAGTTTTGTATAAAAAACGTTATGATCTGTTTTTATATGATTCCAAAATAGTTTTATTTCATAAATCTTAAATGTTAAAAACTTAGTTTTAGTTTATCAATGTTTACGAGTTTTTAATTTCAATAAAATCTTTGAAGTAGATATCATTTGTTAAAATTTCAGTTAATGAATTAAAAGAAGAATTTAAAGAAAATTTAAAATGCTTTTTGGAATTAGACAAAAAAAGTTTAAAGGTTTGATGATTTGTTAAAGAAGATTTTCTATAAAAAGATTTTTTAAACTATTATATTTATTATGCATTTCACTTTTTAATACAGTTATTTAAAATTATTTTATTTGTATTTGTTAAATTTCTAAATATGGAATATTAATTTTTCAGGTTTTGGCATGGCGACCTTGCACTTTCTTAGAAGATTTCTTGGAACTTCTTCCTGCTTTTCTTTCACAAAATACTTCAGTTGAGGTAATTTTCTTTATCAATAGGAATTTTTTTTCTAGATATTTAAATCTATACAAGAACATTTATGTTTCAACATTCAATATCTGATCTTTAAATAAAAATTTTATTCTTATTCTATGTTAAAAATTATGTATGAAATATTTTATACATAAATCACTTTTCTTCACAAGTTGAAAACAGCATTCTTTTCAGTTTGTTTTTTAGTTTAACAAGATTTTTAAATTTTTTGTTTATGGTTAATGCTGTCTAGAAGAATTAAATCTTAAATGTAGAGCAAATTCTTATCGTTGATTTAAATTCATCTATTACTTTTTTTGGAAAATCTGATCTCTCGATACTCCAAATGAATGGGAAATTTTGGATAACAAAAATTCCAGATATATTATGAAATTGTGAGAGTAGAGTATAGATGAAAAAAGTTAGTGCTGGATTAATTAATTAATTAAATTTATTATTGCTCAAAATAAGATACTAATTTCATCTGATTTGTTTTTTCAGTAGCTTTTCATTAACTTGTGTTGTATAAATTTCTCAAGTTTCATTTTATTCAATTTCTCAAGTTTCATTTTGTTGTAACTATTCAGTAGTACCTTATTTACTAAATAATTAAGGTCTTTAACCATATGTGTGCTTAAAATTGTGACTTACATTTCACGTCAATATAAAGTTTAAATTTTTGAAGATGGTTTTCTGAGTAATTTGCTGCTTGGTTAATTCTTTCTTAAATAATGTCTCCTATATTTAAAAAAGCAATTCTAAATAAATTATATTTCCTGCTTGTGTCATTCTTCTCTCCCCCCCCCTTTTCTTTTGAAAAGTTACATAAATTTATCTTTCTTGCATTAATTTTATTGACCTAAATATATTTTTCTAAAAATTATTTATTTTATTTTAAGGCTTTCTACACACTATTAGACCTTCCTTGTTTGACAGCCATACTCACTCTGACAGATGGTAGAGCAGCCAACTCTGAAACCTGGACTTTAAAAGACCCAGTTTTAATAGAAGCCTTTAGAAAACCAGAAATGGCTTCAGCAGTTAAGTTTATGGTACGGAAAACAAGTGGTCTTAATTATAGTAGTAACAGGTAAAATATTTTTATGATCAGTTATGATCGTTTTTTTTTTTTTTTTTCACAATTGTGTCAAATCATTTTTAATTTTTTGTCAGTGTTGTCGATATGGTAGAAACAGTTCATTTGTTGTTCTTTCATTTAAAAGATTTTTATTTCAGTTTTCAATAAAAACATTTTTTTATATAATTTCAATTTTTTTTAACTGAAATTATCTACTGCGTCATTAATTTTTTTTCTTCTTATTTCATTCTTTATGCAAAGATATTAAAAATATATTATGTTTCCAATTAAAAACATTTCTTTAATTTGATGCATAATTGTGAGTAACGTGTCATAAATTGTTGCATTTATTACACTTTCTAACAATGTCCTTTCTTTTATTTTATCAACAACACCAACAGAAAAAACCCCCATGAAAATAAGTTATATATTTTTTAATTATAATAAAAAAAATTACTTTTTTGAAAACTTTTGATTGCAACATATTCAATTGTAGAAGCATGAGGAATTTAGATAAAATATCATTTGTGTTTATTGATGACAGATTCATTAAAATATTTAATACCAATATAAGCATTTGAAATGCTTTAATTTTATTATATATAATGTAATTTCAATGCTTTGAAATGCCTTATACTAAATTTATTCCTGGCTTTTTTTTATTAAAAAAATTGTTTCTTTATATGTTGAAGGAAATTTTTATATATTGAACAAAAATTGAATATAAAACTCTGCTCTCCTATATTTATGATTTATTTTCAAAGGGAATATATTTTGCTATTTTTCTTAATATTGATTTTTTTTTCTTTTTAGTATTACACTATTACATCAGACTTTGGGAAGCCTGGCTAATCAGAATCGAGTTATTTACTGTGCACAGACAGTTATTCCATTATTGAAGTAAATTTTTCATTGTGAAAATGTTTTTTATACTAAATGTTTGATACAATTGCTTTTGATCTAACAAGATAACTTTATTTCATTACAGGAGATATTTTGAAGTCATTTTACAATATGCAGATGCAACTGTTACTTCTCTTTTAATTCCAGCTATATTGGAAAGAATATCATGTATATTTCCTGTTCCAAAATATGCTGCAGATGTTCATGCGTGAGTTATTTTTTCTGTTTTCCCATTTTCTGTAAGTTTATTGAATGATTGTATGATGATTCATCAAATATTTTCCAAGTAAACATTTTCCATTTCTACAAAATATTATGTTGTCTCCTTATGCTACATGGAAGTCATGTACGTGAGGATATGAGTCTTCCCATATTTCTTTTCCATAGAATATGAATTTATTCATCTGTTTCATGAATTATTGCAGAGAATGTTTTATCTTGTAGAATTTCACAATATCAGTAGAAATACATGTTTACTTTCTTGAACTATTTTTCATAACTGCAGTACTTTTTTTATGATGCAAAACTCTTTCTACAGTTATTAAATTTGTGGTAAACATGGTCAATTTGTGGATAAAAAGTACATATTATAACCATTTTCATACTTACCAGTTAGTACAATTATTTGATTTGGACTGCCCTGCTGTGCAAAGTTTATTTGTGTCACAAAATATTACAAATTTGTTTTCATCTGAATATATATTGTAAAATTATATGTAGCTAATAAATCCTTTCTTGAGAAAACTTTGTGAGCTACAATCTTTTTATTTAAAGAAATTTTATATTTGGAATCTTATTATTTTATAATTAAAGTTATAGACCATATCCTTTTTAATATCTCTGGAAGTGTGTGTATTCCTGTATTTGTTGGCATTCTACAGAGATAACCATTTAACCTACAGGTATATACTTTGGAGGTCAGGCTTAGCAGATTTTCAAAATTTTAAATAATTAAAAATAAAACAGAATTTTTTTTTGTTTGTGTGTGTGATAACTTTCAACAAAATTGTAAAAAAAATTTGCAAAAATTTACAACTTTAAAATGCACAAAATTATCTGTTCTATAATGCTAATTTAACTGTTCAGTTTTTTTTTCTACTTTTAACAAATTTTAAAAAATATATTTTTTAATAATTTACAATACTTTTCATTATTGGGATGAAGTTTAAAAATTTTCATTGTTTGAAATAAATATTTAATCCATATTTCTCTTCCATTTTTTAAAACAAAAGAATAAAGATTCTGTTCATTTTTTAAAAAACATTATTTAGTAATATATTAATGAATTTCACTTTTTATTTCATCAATTTTTTGTTGGAATTTTTAAATAGACCCATTTAAAGCCAAGATATTAAATATATTGACAAATTAAAGCAGGATGAATGTAGCTAATATCATTTAATTCTTTTTATTAGCATGGTTTAATCTATTTGACCTGCTATCATTGGACATACCAGGTATACTGGTTAATAATTCTTAATATTTCTTAAAGAAAACAATTACACCTTCAGTGAAAGGTAACAAATACTTTATTTAAAGTATGTGACATCACTTATTATATATTTTGCCCATAAATAATAAATGCTTTCCTAAAAAATTATTTACATTTTGAGGCTATGCAGTCAGCAAGCCATTTTCTGATATCCTGTTGAAGTTACCGAGAAAGTGTTTGAAAAATCGATGGAAACTAGTTGTTGTCTAAAGAGGCCAAGTCTAGAAAGTATGGCAGGTGGAGCAAGAATTCCCACTTATCTACAAAAATGATATTTATTACTATGTGACATTTAATAAATATCATTTTTGTAGATAAGTGGGAATTCTTTAATATGTCTATTACTGTGTGAGATGAAAATGTTGTGTTGCTGCAAAAATCTCTTTTCCATGTTTTGCAGTCCAAAGATGTTTTACAATCAAAGAATAGTTGATATTTATCAGTTGTTGATGGTAGAAAACTGTATTCATTGTTTCACATGATTTTAGAAGCTCATGGTACATCACACCCTTCCAGTCATACCTTATGCAAAGGTGTGGAATCTTCCCTTTTGAATAATCTAAACCAATGCATGTTCATCCCTTGCATTAAGGTATTATCACCATAAGTTTCTGGATAGATATGATGGCTTGCACTCCATAAATTTCTTTTGATTGAGCAAGAAGAGTAGTACATGCTGCACATGCTCTGTATTTTATTTGGAACTAGACATGTTTAGCACACAATATCATACAAACTTGAAATCAGTTGCATATCAATAGCATTTTGACAGGTACTGTCCTAGCAATAAACTGCATTAGAATTGAGACTGTAGAACCAACCATTGCTTCTAGTGCCGTCAAATGAAAAAAATAAAAATTATTAACCAACAGACCTAATAAAATACGCAGCACTTTTTAATGTGAAAATCATTAGCACATTTTACCTGAGATGTAAAAAAGTGAATTTGGTACCAATGTACTATGCATTTGGTACTACAGGATGTGGACAGTTATGTTTTATAACTCAGCACTTTAAGGGACACTCATGTATACAATGAAAAAAAAAAAGTACAGCCAGACTTTTATAATAATGCATATTAAATGTTGACTACAATTTAAAGTTTTAACATATAGTATTAAGGCAATTTTGAATTTAAATTTTACATAAAATTGAAATGAAGTCTTATCATTATTACTGGCAAACAATCTGGTAATCAAAGGCGGCTAGTATCTGTATCGATTTAATTTTGGAGTTATCTATTTAGTTGCATTTTATTCTAATAACTATTCTTATTTTCATGAAAATTAAGTTGTATTTTGATGTTTATGAGAAATTAAAAAAAATTGCATTGATTTTAACAGTCATTTTTATAGCAATGTGCTTTGATCACGTTTTTTCCCATGTTAATACATGATGTTGTTTTTAAAATAATCTTTAAAGTTAATATTTGGGGAATATTTAGTTTGCCAGTCAGTATATCAGTTTAATTTTGATTAAGTAAAAAAAATATATTGTTTAAAACATCTACTCTAAATTTATTGAATTTGGATAATGTTACTTTATTATTATTTTATAAACTAACTCAATGATTTCCTTTTTTTTTAATTTTTTTTTATTTAGCATACTGTCTGATGCTGTTGTCCAGTTGTTTGAACTTCATCCTGAGACTGTGTTTCACTGTCAAAAAAATATCATTAGTTATATAACTCATTTAAAAAATTACACTGTTGCTGAACAAAACTTTATTCATATGGTAAGCTTTGCTTTCCTTCTTCTGTTTAATATTGCTTTTTAATTAATGATAATTAACATTACCACATTCTCCTTTTCTTTAATTGAAAGAAATATTTTTTATGAATATATATATATTTGATTCTGAATTAGAGGAAGAAGGAAAAAAATTCTGTAGTTGTTTAAAATTTCACATATCTTTAAAATCAATTCAACAAATCTAGACAAAGGGAGAAAATGATATAAAAATGATCAAGTCTTAAAATTAGCATCCAAATATTGATCATGTTTGTTCACATACTTTGTATTAGTGACCATTTTAGTTTTATGTTGCCCACTGAGAAGCTGTAAGGAACATGAATAATTTTATTCCATGTTTCTTTTAGAATCGGTGTAATTTTTCTTTCAAAATACTTCTAATAACAATTTGTCTAGTGACCTATTATGAAAAATAAAAATAAAAAATGTTCCATTTACTTTATTTACTTACATGTTCCATTACATCATGTAAAACAAATTTTTTAAAGCTGTGATCAGTAAGCTTCTTCTTCCTTTCTAAGAGGGCTGCGACAGTCTAGTGGTAAGATCTCAGCTTCGGAGCCAAAAGATTCAAGTTTCATGACCCAATTATACCGAAAAACCAATGTGGTAGCGAGCTTGGTGCACATTAAATCTGTCAGTGCCAAATGCTCTCCAAATGGTGTGGTATAGAAGTTTGGAGAGGGAAAGGGTGCCAGCTTAGGTGTTGTCTACCTCATCTGTCTGCAATTGGAAATTACAAGGTCTATCCCAAAAGAACCCTAGTGTTGTTTTAAGAACAGGGCATTAACTAAACTAAACTTCCTCTCCAGGATAATTTTACATGATAGCAGCTTTTCTTGTCAGCAATATTCTAGAATCTCTCTGGCTAAGAATTTTCTATTTTAAGGGTATTTCAAAAGTGAGATATCATATATACTAAGGATAATGATTAAACGGAATTTTAACAAAGCAATTCACTATAAATTTAAGACCTTCAAAAATTCACCATATTATAAAGATTAACATGATTTAAGACATCATGAATTATCTACAAAAATAATGTATTTTGATAGGCAGTTTTTAGACTTATATGCCTATGCTAACATTTTTTATTTATTTCATGAATAGTGCAGTTGTCTATGCTGAAGCATACATTTAAATAATTTTTAAAACAATTTTATTTTATATTTTTTGCAAAATTTTACAACTATGGATATTTTTTAAGATAAAGAACCTATAATGGTTGGTTGGTTGATGGAGTTTATTGGTGCAAGAACCATTTTTGATTAAACTGCACCACACATACAGTAAGATTTAATCCTATTTTAAAAGTTTAAAAATTTCTTTCTAAATTGCATCATTTTCCTGAATTTGTCAATCTGTAAAACCTACAAAAAGTAATAGCATGGTAAAACAGAATATGAAGAATATCTTTTAATTTCATTTGAGGAGAATCTATCAAATTATCTTTAATTGAAAGTAGCGAATTCATTCATTAATAAATTGTGGACATTCTATTAAAATGTGAAGAACCATCATAGAACACTGACATACTGTACATCGGAGTGCGGGTTGCCCCAACAGCAAGTGTTTACGTGTGAGCCATGTGTGGCCAATTCTTAATCTGGTAAGAATGGTATCAAATTTTCTACTAGGCCAACAAGGCCAACAATCGATTAGATGTTTTATTGTTTTTAGTTTATTTGCCTCTGTAAGATCCCACTGGATTTGCCATTTTAAATGCAAACTGGAATTAAAGTGGTTTTTTATATCTTTTAATGGAATACGAGATTTCAATATACTGGTAGCAGATTTCGCTAGATTGTCTGCTAATTCATTTCCCGGTATACCAATGTGCGAAGGAACCCAGCAGAAAAGAACTTTGAACTCCTTGCAAATGAGATTATGATGTAGTTCAAGTATGTTAAAAGTCAATGGATGAGAGAAACGGTTGAGTGATGCCGATGATTCCAAAACACTTTTTGTGTCTGAATAAATGATATAGTTACCAGGTGGACTATTTGAAATGTGAGATAATGCATGAAGGATGGCAGTGAATTCTGCAGTAAAAATAGAACATGAAGGGTGAAGTTGAAATGAGATGGTATCATTGATAAAAACACAAGCAAATGAAGTGCATGAAGAACCATTTGAGCCGTCTGTAAATATTGGAATGAAATTTTTATATGATTCACGATGATGAGCAAAAAATTGGAGGTAAATTTCAGGGACTGTATTAGTTTTATCAAGAGTTGTAAATGGATTTAAGTATTTTAGTCCATGTGATTTCCACGGAGTGAGGCAATATTTTACGTTTGGTACAACAAGGATATTTTCTATGTTTAAACTGTTTAAAATGTTTGTTGCTCTGTTAATGAATGAGGGAATGACGGATGGTCTGGCATTTTGTAAGCGAAGTATGAATTGATTTTGCTTGTAATTAAAAAAACAGATGTGATGGAAGGGATAAAAGTTTAAAAGTACCTATAATAAGTATGCATATACGTTGTATATGAGCTGTAATGATCATTTTTTGACAACTTTAATAAAAACACAGAAAAAAAAAGAATGTAAAATCTGTTGTTGAGTAAACAAGGTGTTAGTGAATATCTGATAAATGAAATTAATTTTAATCTGCAATATATGCTTTTATTTTATAGATATGGATAATTGGGGAGTATGTATCTGTGGTTTATAGCAGCATTTGCCGTCCAGAGATTATAGCATTATTTTTTGAGAGCTTGGAAAGCACTACGTATGAAGCATTGTCTACCCTTCATGATTCTTCTAATGAAAACTTTCTGAAACTTTTGAGTGTGTCATTGACAACTTTAGCAAAAGTGGGTATTATATATAAAATTAAAGTTACTTGTTGATATTAACAGAGACCAAAAAGCACCAAGAAAAAATTTCGCCAAATTTTAAAAATATACTTAAGTACATAAATATATGTATATAATAAATATGTGCATAAATGAATCAAGAATGTACGATTAAAATCGCTAAATTGGTGAACTATTTTCTTGGCACTTTTTGCTTGCCATTACAAACGACAAGTATCAAACTAAGATTTTTTTAAAGAATAATAATACATTTATAATTTTATATTTATATAATTTCATCATGTTGAATAAAATATATTGTAAATAAAAAAAAATATTTTTTCTAAATAAATATTTAAAGCTATTTATTATTATTATTATTTGCTTTTTTATGAAGTTTTTTTAAAACTATTATAATATTCAAATACAGTATGCTTTAAACTTCTGAATAAATATGCATAAATGATCATCTGATATGTATCACTGTGATTACTGTAAGGTAAGTTTGTAATGTGCCACTAATTTATAAAGTACTGTTATAGAAATATTTTAATTATTTTATTTTATTATTATGTCTATATTTAGATACTTTGAATTCCAGTTTTATATTATTTAATATAAAGAATATAAAAGTTAAATGCTGTAGCAGTATTTTATATATTTGCACTTGTGCATATTTTAAATAATTTTGTAAATAAAATTTCTAGTTAAAATTTATATGCTTTAGTAAAAATATATTCTTCTTTCATTTAAAGTTGGCTGCTAGAAACCAAGATCAAGTTCCTAGAGCTGTTTTGTGTCTAACCAAAGCAAAAAATCAGCTGCTGTTGTTTGGTAATGATTATAAAAAGAACTGGAAAATTGTTATTGAAAGAGTGTCTGAATTGTTGTCTATTTTAAAGTCTCCCAAGTAAGTTAATTTAAATTATATTTATTCTATTGCTATCTATTATTTTAAATATCTTATTCTATTTTCTGTTTCACCAAAACTGATCCAAATGCATAATTAAGTATCGATTAATCATATAAAATTATAGTTCATCGGGAATTTATTCAACATGCATGATTTTTTTTATGTATTATTCCCTCTGGATAACACTTGAAAGCAATGAACTAAATTGGCGACTCTTTTCTTCCCAAAAATTTTATGAAGTTCACTGTTTTTATTGTGACTAATCATCACTTAAAAAATCAATATTTTTATATATTTAGAGAAATGCATGCAAGTCTAACCTTTCATCTGTAATCTTACCTAACCCAGATATAACCTATCTCTTATTTTCTACAGTTTTAAATCCTTTTTTTAATGAAATAGATTATCTTAACTATATTAGAAAACACACTGTTGCTCATATAAAATAAACCTTTTTTTTAAGACTTCTAATCAAACTTTAATTGAAGGTAAAATCTTCATTTTATAGTGTGGCTACCATTGTACTCAGTCCGCCTAAACACCTTGAAAATGGAAGGTATGCTTCCTTTACTTTTTTAATCTTAACTATTTAGCTGTATTTAGAAATATAGTATATAATGTTCCATTTATTTATTCATCTACTTTTGTTTTTAAGGTTGCATAGAGACTCAACATCTTTGCCATATGTTCTTCGTGCCATTACAGGAGTTGTATCTAAAAATAATTAATTCCAACTCCAGAATGAGTTTTATTTAAATGAGCTCTTAATTGTGATATATATAATTGTAAAATATTTTACTATGGTAATTTTTATTGTAATATACGCTAGCGTGAAATGTGTAATATGTATATTCAAATGATGATAATAAATATTTTATTTCAGATTTTAATAGTATGTTTTTTATCTTCTTAATTTATTCATTTATTACTTTCATAGAAAGATAAAAAAATTATGGTCTATAATTTTTTAATGCTTTTTCTTTCATAATTCAAATTATGAATTTATTTGATCTAAAATCATTCTGATCTGTATTTGATTTGCATTAAAATGAGTCTTGTATTTTAAATGTTATTAAATTTTTTTAAAATTATGGTGATTTAAATTGATATTACTCTCCAAGCATTTAGGTGCAAGCTGCCTTTTGTCATTCACTGTTTAAAGAATGAAAACAGATGTAAAGAATAAAATTTATATGGAAATCATTATGAAATTTAATAAAATTTTATGAATTAACTTTACTCATCATTATTTTATTATGAATTAAAGCTAGCTGTAAATATAAAGCTTTTTAAAATACCTCAGTTAGTCTAATTGATACTTCTGGATATTCAGATTTGGTACAAAAAATACTGGCCATATTTAAAAGAAATCATGTCTGATACATTATGATATGCATAATTAAACATTGACTTATTACAAGTTCATGTTGGCTTAATGTTTCTCACAATGTAATTAAAAAGTTTAGGATAGATTTAAGTGAATAATTAAAAATGTCTCAGGTTGGATGGATTTTGCAAACCTTTTTTAACGATTGTTCCCTGGTTGCTTCAGTATTCAGAAAAAGAACATTTCTAAGCAACTTTGTACGTCACTTTTTTTTTTACAGGCACAAGTTCGAAATATGCTTGCTCACAAATAACTTAACTAACCGAACTGCTCATTAAAGAATTGCTTATAATGTTTTCCAAGAGAGGGTGTTATTGGACAGAGATAAATAGAAGTTTGTATGATTCATTGAAAGATTTAGAGTGATTTAGATAGAGTTTTGATATTGAGAGATATTGTTGTAAAACATTTACCGAGGAGATAGAATAATGGTTTGGGTTGATTTTTTTAATAATTAGTCATAACGACCTTCAAGTGCTCTTTAGAAGATCTCTGACTGTTGTAGATTATTGGTACTATATGCTATTGTTATAGGTAATGATCAAATATTGATTGACATTTTTCATTCTATGAAATTCTTCTCAATTCCCATAATAGTTATGATATAACCATTAATGAAGTATTTTATTTGAGAAGTGAAATTATTTTCATATATTTTCCTAAGTAATTGTTATATAGTTTGAAATTTGTGAATGAAATTGTTCAGTTTGCTTTGATAAGTTTAATTTCTCTAAAGCTAATTAATACATGTTAAATGTTGAATAAACTTCAAAATTAATTATTAAATTATTACAAAGAAATGTTTAAAATTTTTTTATTATTCTTTAATTTTTTATTATTTCTATGAAAATGCAAATGTCAGTAAGCATAATTTAAAGAAAATAAATATTGAAAAAGTATTGAGAAAATATTCCAGAATATAGTGCAAAATTTGATTTTGAGTAGGTGAGCAATACTTTTTTTAATGATATAATTTAACATTTATGTTAATAATAGCTATAATTGAATTGCATTTTATAAGTATTTGAATCGTACTTTAGTAAAACTTCAGGGAGTGGTCTCCCCAAAACTTTCTCGTATATTTTCTAATAAAGGTGTTATCCCAGAGAACGTTTTGCATGGCATTGGCGTATAATAGTAAAGAAATATTAACCTTTGGCGTGAATTTAGCATTTTTATTACTTTTGTTTTGTAATTCTTGGCGAGTTTTGGGGGATTCATTCCTGACATGCGGCTAAAAAAATCCAAAGATCGAATTTGGGTTTTATACGCGTTTTGCCGAGCCGATTGCTATGAAAATTTGACACAACATCACATTTGTAGTCACCAAATCCCATAAGAAATTTAATATATTTAAGTCCTTGTGTTTTTGAGTTCCCGCGTTTACATGTTTTTGAAAGGACAGACCGATGGATGGTCAATCCGTTGTTGGATTTAGCTAAAAATTTGATAGGTGCCCACACTATAGATATTACATTTGTGAACCGAATTTTATCTAGCTAGCTGTCTTCGTTTTGGACTTATATTCGAGCTGGTGGGCGAATAAACTTCTTCTGAACAGATTTTACTCAAAATATCATAGAAATCTACAAATTTGGGTGTAAAGACCGTGTGCCAAATTTCATCCACTTAACAGCGTTTATGAGTTTTCTTTGTCATAGAGAGACAGCTATTTTCCAAAAATGTGTTTTTCGAGCTCGGGGTGGTCTAAAACGTGGAGATTCGTTCATAAATGAACTTTTCTTCCTTTTTATCCCTGCATTCATTGCCTAATAACGTGGAAAGCCAGTCACATGGAAACAAACTTGTATAATTTCAGTAAACGTTATTATTGTTCAGAACACTATTTTCTTAATCACGATGGATGCCCCCTCAGCCTCGGGGCCCCGGTGCATAGAACCCGCCGCACCTCCCAGATGGCCGCCATGGATGCAATTATCGTGATCAGAAAATTGTTACTTTAAGTTATCTGTCTACGTTTAAAAGCAGTTTTGGTCAAAATTCACAATTTTTTTTAATTGTTTTATTTTAAAACTCATTTATATGGGTTTCCAAATCTGTGTTTAAAAAAAAATTATACCATAAATAGAAACCGATATATATAATTTTTTATAAACCACTGTAGCTGAGAACGAAACCGAAGTTGAATGTTTTTCCACAATTAATCAAATACAAGCCTCTCTGAATTAAAATTTATTCTATATGTTCTATTAGCAAACAATACGTATTAGAATACGTTTTCAGTATTTTTTATGCTGAAAGGATTGCAATTACATCTGTTTGGGAACATTGTTCATGTTTATAAAACATTTTTAGTACAAGACAATGAAAATTTTAAATGAATTATTTTTGAAAAACTTGGATTTTGTAAAACATTTTATACACAAAACATGATGTCTTTAAAATTTATTAATAAATTGCCTTGAAATTTTGTTATCTTAAAAACGCTACTTTAAGTGTTCAAAAGGCAGTGAATTAGGGATATAACCTTGAAATGAGTAGTTTTTGTTTTAGAGCTTCCTAATGTAATTTTCAACAACGAATTTTGTGAAATTTTCAATACAGAAATACTGGATTTGCTATAACTTTTTTGAAAATGCATATATTTCATAGATTTTAGTTCATTCCTTTCACCACAGCTGTAAGTATGTTATGTATAAAAATAATTGGAATGTGTGTAATAGAATTTTTTATAGAGTATTTTGCTTTTTTTTGCAATTTTCAGTATTTTTTTTGTATCCAAATTGATACATTTTACAGAAATCTCAATTGGAACAGAATTTTCTGATCAATATTTTTCATTATTTGTCATTACATTGATTCAGAAAATGAACTGAAATAGCTCATTAGATTTTTCAAACATTTGTCTCCATAGGTAGACAGATACCTTAATACATAATGACTTCATTTCTTTCTGCTCCACCTTATTTAAAATGTGTATGAAAAATCCCTAAATACAGTCGTTAATATTATTTTTTAAGCAAGGAAAGAAGAGAAAAATTATTGCTTTTTTAAAATTCGTAACATTTTTCGTTATAAAATTATCTATCATGCAACACTTGTTATGGATTACATCTGTTACAATACCAGAGTTAAAAAGAGGTATATTTATATATTATTATGGGCGTCTTTTACTATGAAAAAGGTCTTAAGTCTTTTATGCCTCTCCCTTAAATAAAAGTACATTTTTTATCGTCAGAACGTGTATATGGATTGCCATTAAACTTGTATTGCATCACACAATAAATCAATAAAACTCGGATATTATTGTTCAAAATAAAAATATGATAGTCTTGGATGATCAGCTGTTGTCCAACTTTAAAATGTTTTCTCTAAATAGTAAACTGAAAATATTCGCTTAAATGAATGAATGGATTTCGTACATCATGCATTGAACCCTGTTTTCACATCTCTAATTCAGAAATTTTTAATCTTCAGAAATTTTACATGAAAAAGTGAGTATTATTAAGGCTATTTTTTAATATTTCTTTACTCAAAAGCGAATTTTGTTTGGAATTTTGAAGCATTTCGAATGAATGGAAGCATAACACCGAAATTCCAAAATAGTTTCCACTTCCGAAATATATATATATATATATTTCGGAAGTGGAAACCATTTTGAAATTTCGGTGTTAAAAAAATTTTCGGTGTTCGGTGTATATATATATACACACATACACACACAAGGTGCGGCAGTAAAACCCGGACAAAATATTTTTAGTATAACTTTATTAAAAATAAATAAATTGACAAAATGTAATAAATACTAACAGTAATAGACTTTTACTAATAAATAAATTCATTTGGTTTCAAAGTGGTCGCTTTTTACTGCGATGCAGAAGCGCAAACGGTTATTGAAATTTTCAGCAATGGGCCTCAAGTCTTCTACCTTTAATCTATCCCATTCCAGTCGTAACGATTGCTCTAGAGAATCCAAACTTTTGTATACTTTAGTGCAAGCCCTAGATTCCAAAATGAATTATACTCTGTAATTCATAAGATTGAGATTCGGCGTGTTTTGTGCCTACGACTCTCCTGATGAAATCACATCCGGAAAAAAGAGCCTTGCACCACTCTTAGTCCACTTTGCTGAAGTGCATTTTGACTTGCGGAGTACAACAGCTTCTAGAATGTTCCGACGATGCATTTTTTTTATTTATTTGAACGCCCTGATCTACAAAAGCCAGAGGTGTTTTGCCGCAAATTCCGTCCTAGATAATGATCGCCTTAGAATGTTGGTGATGTTCAACAAATGTCCAGGTACTTGGAGTGTCTACAGACCAGATTCTCTCGTTTTGTGAGTTATGAGCTCGCTGGACGATAAAGAGCTTCAATGAAAAGAAATCTCTCCCAGGTCAGACATGCGGTCCGTCTGAAAAGTTTTCGGCATCTTTGGAGCCATGCGAATTGGTTTTCTTCAGTGAGAACTGAACTTTTTGGAACTTGTAAGTCTGTAAGCTCTGTTTTTGCCTTTCGTTACACTGATCGGTCACTTATTTCCATTTCACGAGCGATCTTTCTCAGGGAAACCCTCGGATTTGATTGAACTCGCTTTTTGATGGCGTGCGTTTTCATTCACTTCCTGGACTTTGAACATCATTGCCAAGCTCTTTGAAACGACAGATTGCCTCAGACACCATTTGCCGAGACACATTAAGCAAACGAACCATCTTACACTGTCGTTTTCCTTGCTCTAAAATAGCAAATCTTTTGCTTCACATTATAAAAAAGCCCCCCCCCCCAAAAAAAACAATATGTGAACTAAAAGATGCATTATAAAATATCTTCTATTTTTTTTTTTTTTGCCGATTCGTCGCTTGATAAAATAAACAGTTCTTTAATGATAGACGATGATTTTTATTAACACGAAAACGGCAAATATACAGCCGAGACGAACACAGGAAACACACAGCAGCACACTACAACAAACTGTAGTCCACAAATAGTAATCGGTAGTAATGAGGATCGTAGCACACAAAGCGTTCAGATAGAATTCAACAGAAGGAGGGAATCCAGGTAGCCTCACTCTATGGCCTCTCCATACGTCTGCAAATCTCCACTGTCTCCCCGCTTTAGCTGTACTCAACTGCCGCCACACTGCTATACGACTGGCTACTCATCACAATGCTGCTTCTACAATAAACACCAGGACTCGGCACACAACTCGGTTCAGCAATCGCTTGAGCTCCACACAACGCTTGCTCTTCGCTAGACTAATCCAACTATTCGTCGTTGACTCTCTACGATTCAATACACGACTGACTTTAGCTTGAGACTTCCGGCCTTTTATAATTTCCGGAGGCGGGAAGAGAAGGTTCTGGAACAATCAGGCGTATCTCGGTTCCTATTGGCTCTAACATCAAAATTCTAGAACATTCCAGTATTATCTATTTTGTTGCCAAGTTTGTTGCCAACTCCTGAGATCACTGATTCGGTATCCGATCAGCATCCAACAGGGCTGATCGTAAAATGGTCTTTCCAGTGGTTGAATTGACGGTGCTGGGAAGCAGCATTACAGATTTGTAAAATATCTATAGTACAGTGACTATGTTGAATGTATTGAGAGAGGTTACAGAACCCCTAGCGGGGAATAAAGAAGGTACAAAAATAACTTTCAAAAGATCGGCCAAGAAGCCCAGTTAGAAAATGTACGCTATATCATAAATAAAAGTATATGATGGAAATAGAATCACTTCAAATTTAGCGAATGGAATTGGCAAATGTAAAATTGCATTTTGACAAGAGGAAAAAGCTGATAGAACATCAGCGATTTGTGCTGTCTTAATCATTTTTTGCAGCAAATGTAGTACGATAAATTTTATTTTGAAATAAAATATTGAAGAAATTGAGAAATAAGAATTTTGAAATAAATAAGGATTTTTATACGCTTTAAGAAACTGCTTCTTATTAGTTTTTAAAGTTTTGAACCTGCTATGAATTTTTTTTCTTGAATCTAAGCATAAAAATAATGGAGAAAACAAAATAGAATTTATAGAGTTATTTGTAAAATTAGAGGAGATATGCGATTAAAATTATGAACTTCCCTATCCTAAAATGGAAAAATTTATTCGCCGCATTGAGTGCACTTTACCGAGTTTAGTAAGGGCGAAGCGAAATTTAAGCAACGAACTAAGAAACATATTATCGATAACTGCGCTATTGTCATATTGCAGATGATTAGGAACGTACATGCTGGCTTACTTGATCGAATGCAAATTGCAGCCAGTGATGGTCTTACTTCCTTATCTATAGGACAACTGTTTTGAATTTAAGGGTTTACCGATTACCTGTGCATAGCAGACCTCGAATTTACAGAAAATGCCCGTAAAACCGTAAGGAATAATGTAAATATAAACTGTTTAACGTAAATGACATATTAGTAATAAAAACTGAACTATATCATTGATATGGATTATTGTAGGTTTAATCGAAAGCTGATGGTATATTCAAGTTTTTGGTAAATTATGCTAATTGTATTTAGAACTGTATTCAATATCAAAGATTTTGGTGATATTTTGATTTTGCATTTCACTAGGGTTTTAATACTTGTAGTTCGGTTTTAAATCCAAATAACTTGATAAAAATAGTATCGTCTTAGAAGATCCTTTCCTTCTCTTTCAAAGTACGTGCTTATATTAAGTATCAAGTCTGTCAGAAACTTTTTAAATTAGGATACCCCCTCCTTGATTTGTATTATATTCATTTTATCCGACATAACATACAAATATTAAAAGGCAGGGCAGGTTGTTATAGTCTTTTTTGAACCACGTGAACTCTTCTATTACCCTCTTTCGTTTGGCAGATAGGATTACCTTCTATATATGATTGTAATAGCAGTAAATGCCCAAATAGAATGTGCTATTTATAAGGTTAGCCTTAGGATATGAAGGGACCAATTACAAAAAATAATAGAAGTGAAATTAAAAAATAAAATTTATATTCAAAACTATTAAAAATCAAAATATTGTGGAAGAATTTATTCTTTGTTCTCTTTGTATATATTCACTGTTTGACAGTATAGATTCTCATAGTGAAAAAAATAAGTATGAACATTGGACAATTTATCCTTCCAGCAAATATGTACGGAAAATCATGCAAAACAACACAAAATATTAACTAAAAAATCTCCCTAAATAAAATGTTGAAATTCAGACTTTAAATTGCGTTAAGCCGAAATAATGATTACTCCTGTACTAAACATGCTGTAATTGATATAGATTCGGGTCTTTATCATATATATGCACGCACCCAAACATTTTCTTCTGTAAGTAAATTATAATCTAACAAGATTATAAGGCTATTAAATTAGCGAAATTTCAGAAATCCTTGCTGATCATTCCTAGAATTCCATAAATGAATATTCTGCTACATTCAACTTTCATATACTATTCTCTCAAATTACTGTGTCTCATTTCAGTTCTTCATTCCTCTCTGTTCAAAAACACATTTCGTAAACTAACACATTCTCTCTCATTGTATTTGAAATGCTCTTACAAATTTCGTTAAAATAATATTAGCATTTCAACATGCTTGAATTTTGTGTCTACTGTTTTGAAAGCTTAAACTCCTACCTTCGTAATTTAATAATAATAATAATAATAATGATAATAATAATATAATAATATTATTCTTCAGTCGTTGATGCTAAAGTTAGAGTTTATTTTTTATAAAGTGAAAGTTTTTTTTTTTTTTTAATTTAAAGTATGGTGTCCATGTACTTTTTGAAATTTGTTGTACTTATAATTAAAATTCAATTTAAATAAGTAATAATGATTTTTTGAAGTGCAATTATTTTTAAACACTGTTACTCTTAATTTATTATAATTGGACGCTTAAAAATATATTATCATTCTTATCGCTTGAGAATTGCTTTCTTATTGAAGAGCGCTGAATTTTTAGTCAAATCAGAAACATTTCTATCGAATAATCATTTGAGTTATTACGTAGAATCGACTGTGAAAAATATTCTGTACAAATAAAACTTCGACACTGATCGATTCTAAATTTTATCAGTACATTTTAAATAAAAATGTTAATTGAAGTTTGAACATTTCCGTTTTTCAAACTGAAGTTTAGGTAAGATGACAGAAAATTAAGCACAATGAATGAAACGGTGAAAGGTTTTTAAAATTGTATGTATTGCATGTCTATTACATGTTTTAAGATAAAAAAAAATTCTTTTAGAAGGAAGCAAATAACATAAAATGTTTAACTGAAAATTTTAACAACCATTAATCCTGCCGAATCCGCTGGTCTTCAAAGGCGGTTGATCTGAAATAAAATCGAATCTGTAATAACAGATTTCACAAATTGCTCAGAAAAAAAAACCCATTAGAAAATAGAACTTTTTATAAAGCTTCTTAAATAAAATCCTACCGAAAAACATATTTAATATCACTATTATGTGAAATACAATTTTATGTGGTACTTGAGCTCAAGCCATACAATAGAAATTCTGAGAAGAAATGTGATTTTGTTTTTTGTGAAAAGAATCATTTCATCCAGCTTTAAAATGTAAGGAAAAAAAATTCGTTTGCAGTGCTCTTATTTTGTGAAGAATGCGTGAAATCTTTACAGGGAAAAGGCTAAAAAAAGTCCAGGAAGAAATAAATCTTATAACAACGAACATGACGTTAGAAGCAATTACTTTACAACAAAGGAGTTGGTTCACTTAACCTTTAGTCAAAGTAAGAAGCACTATCATCTAGATTTCGTTCGTGAATTCTGGAATTGCACCATGCAAGATCTTAAGATTCACTTGGGGACATCGTTTTCCTGGAATGGGTCAAAGCTATCCAAATTATGAATGTCCTTAGGGGTTTATCAGATGTCTCCTGTCTCAGCTGTACGATATTATTTACTTCAGGTCATCTTCAGCATTCACAAGTCACTTTATCCGAGGTCAATCTCGTTTTCCAACACCTGCTTTAGTGGGTAAATGGCACTTTTTTGTGGCGGGAAAAAGATGATTTTACTGGTAGTAGTCTGTGGATCTGGGAATATGACTCAGCTGGTTTCTTTGCCAGACTCTGATGACCTTTATATGTGCAAGCTCTTTATGGAAGAGTTCACGGTTGTACGAACGCCCTATATTTTATATTTTTATTTTTCATTGTCTAGTTTCATGTTTATCATTTCTAGGATTATCATTTAATAAAAAGATTATATATATATATATATATATATATATATATATATATACTCTTTCTGCTTCATAAAATTCGGCAGTAAGTTAATTTTTCCATACTTTGCTGTTGTGATTTTTGCTTATAAAGTATTAACGAGCCCTTTGTTACCTGAAATTCGTTCTCAGATTTTTCGAATTCTTTTTAGTTTTTCTTGATATTTTAAGATAAATTCGGAATTAAAATAATTAAAAATTAATTTTTATTAGATTAATTAAGGTAAGGATTTTTATGTGTTCGTTTTCAAAAACTACTGTACATATCGTACAAAGAAAGAAATTATAAAAAACCTTAAAAATTAATTTATATCCTAATGTTTTTTTTTCCTGTTATAACTTTGATTTGAAGTATTCCTTCATTTATTTGTATAGTTTGGTTTTCTAATTTTACAATTATAGTTTGTAAATATTTTTTGTAGCTATATTTTCCAAGGGCATTTAATTGCTTAATTTTTCAAAGCATACTTTCTACTAAATGGTGAAATGAAAAAATATATTTAATTTCATTAAAATATTTAACTTTACTTTCTGATAAACAAAGTAACGCAAAGAGACAATTTTGCAATTGTCAAAAAACTTGAGTTGGAAATTTTTATGAATTTCTACGTTTGAGATTCCTTTGGTTTCGCAAAAATCATTTTTGGAATTCAGGCAGTTACTCTATCTGCGAACTTCATAGTACAAAAATGCACTAAACAAAATAAGTGACATTTTTATTACCGGTCTTTACATTAGATATTTAGTCCTAATTAAAAGCTCGAAACACTGCCTATAAAAATGATTATAACCCATCTCTACCATCTATAAAAGAAACTTTATGCCAACAGTTCATTCTTCTCTTCACAAATTTTGGAACAGAAAAAATATGTTTGCGCAAACACGGAAACCGATACTATTTAAAATTTTTCTCTCGGCAAAGAACGAACGTACCATTTTTCACCGATTTACTCTTAAATATTGAAAGCTCTGGAACGAAAATTGTTAGATAGTTGATGGATTTAAATATCTTGTGCAAAATTAAATAAATTGACGATTTTATTTATATACTGGCAGCAGTTGAAGGAAGTTTGGTTGCTACAGTTCCTCAATATCTATATCAAACCATCTGTGGCTTCGAACTATTTACGAATTCTAGTGTATAAAAATCAAGGTTAATTACCTCGCCAGATTATATGTACTAACGATAGAGTGAATTTTACAAACTGCGTCTATATTGTTTTGCAAACTGTGTTCAATGAATTTTGTATTATCTTCAGTTTTTGATCATAATATTGTTACGGATTTACTACTTCCGTTGGGTTTCTTTAAAGATTTGATGGTCGATGTAGAAATAAACAGTCATTTTGTAGAAAACAACGACGACTTTTATTAGACACAAAGACACTAACACAAGGATGAAGAATATACAGACGACAAATATATACAGCCGAGATGAAGACATGCAACACAGAAGCAACTACAACAAACAGTAGCCCACAAGTAGTAATCGGTAGTAATAACAGCCACAGCACACAAAGCGGCCGGACAGAATTCAGCAGCAGAGGGAATCTTCGTAGCTTCACTCTACGGTCTCTGCAAACGGCTGTAATTCCCCACTGTCTCCTCGCTTTAGCTGTATACAGCTGCCGACACACTACTACACGACTGGCTACTCCTCAGGATTCGATGCTCCTCCCATAATAAACACAGGATTCGGCACACAGCTCAATTCAGCAACCGCCGTTGCTCTGTTTCCTTTTGACGACTCGATACATAATCCGACTATCTACGATTCCAATTCCGATGCATTGCAGCTTGAGACTGCCGACCTTTTATAGTTCCCGGGGAAGGGGGGCGGACCGAGAAGGTTCGGGGCCAATCAGGCGTATCTTGATTCCTATTGGATGGATCGCTAAAATTCTCAAATTCTTGCCAAATTCATCGCCAAGTCGCCAAGTTTGTCGCCACTCACGCAGCACCGGTCAGCACCCAATAGAGCTGATTGTAAAATGGTTTTTCCAGTGATTCAGCAACTTTACAGGTTTGTAACAATATGGTTGTGATAATAAAGCCATTGACGATTTTGACATGACTAAATTGCTATTGTTTTAATTTTTCTTTAAATTTAAATTTTAAGCAATCTGTTTTAATTCTTTATACTATCAAAAGTCAGTTATGGTTATAAATTAAGGGAATTGTTTTTTAATTATATATCATAACTGGTGTAAAAATTAATACATATAGAATGAACTGTTTTATTATTAAACTATATAAATATATTTGTTGCTTAAAATATTTGTTTTTAATAGAAAATTTGTTTATAATCTCAAATCGGAAGACTCAGAAAAGACAGTTCTGCCTGACATTATCTTAAATTAACATAATATGCGAGTAAATGTTCAGCAATTACAGTGAAATTTTCAATAAATTTAAAATAAAATTTTGAAAAGAAATATTGAATGTTACATAATCTAGATACCTGAAAAATATATGATATTTTTCACTATGGAAAGACCTATTAAAATATATTTCTGCCCAGAAATAAACAAAAATAAGCTTATCGGATGTATAATTCTCGTAAATATTAGAGTATAAAAAATCCCATGCGTGTAATAACAGAGGTTTTTTTTTTATATATATAAGAACGAAATTTGAAGGGTATGAAAATTCCATGTTTTGAGACAAATATTTTTATTAAAAAATTAATGTAAATCATGGCATTTTAATATAGAAGTTTATGTATGCATTTTTAAAAGTTGAATTTTAACCTTTTTGTTTTTTGTATTAATACAGTATACTTTTCCATAATAGGTGAAAGGTCCTCTATTTTATAAAAATAAAACTAATATATATGATACAAATCTTTTCAGTTCTTTTAAAGTATTCATTACCATAAATATATTTATTGGAAACAAATACAAGTGTTCAAATGAAAAGGTACGAAACGACACTGTGGGTATAAACGAAGATTTTATTCAAAATATACACCATAGGTCTGGGAATAACGATCCTATTGATTAACGAGCCGGAGGACTCCTTGTTCCCAGAATTCCTGTTGCCGTGACGAGACCCAATCCTTCACAGAATCCTTGAGTTCGCCATCCAAGGTTCGTTACTTGTTGAATTCTTCGAGCACAAAAGAACCGTTAATTCCGATGTGTACCGTGAGACACTCCGAAGACTACGCAAGTCCATCAAGAACAAAAAACCGGAGCTACTCACGGATTGTGTGGTTCTGCTCCATGATAACGTGCGTACACACGTCTCCAAGGTCACACACGTGGAACTGGCCAGGTTAGAGTGGGAGCAGCTTGACCATCTGCTCTACAGCCCGGACATATCCCCTGCGATTTTCCTGTGTTTGGTCCACTGACAAAACTTCTGAAAGGGAAGCGCTTCAATTCGGACAGCGAACTCAAGGACGCTGTGAAGGACTGGATCTCGTCACGGCCACAGGAATTCTGGTAACAAGGAATCCTTCGGCTCGTTAATCAATGGGATCGTTGTGCTCAGGCCTATGGTGTATACTTTGAACAAAGTCTTTATTTATACCCACAGTGTCGTTTCATACCTTTTCATTTGAACACCCCTTGTATTTATTTCGAAAAATGGCTTCGGCGATTATTGTTTTTACTACGGAATTGAACATTTTTAATTATCATATGATAAAGGACAAAAATATGCTTGATAATGAATAATATTTAACTTTTATCATTATTTAATAAAACAATTAATATTTTTCATTGCAAATTATATGCTACAAAGCGTTTCAGGTATATTCTTTTCCCACAATTTTCATTTGTTCATTTTTATCTAGTAACAAGGATTGTATCTGAAACAGAGAGAGATTTTCTTCCCTTGATGCTCATTGTCTTGAAACTTAAAAAAATGTTTTTATTATTCTTCGTTTGAAAAATTATACATTCAGAACAATGCAGCAAATGTTCGTCGCTAATAGTGCTTTTGTGTAATACTATTTAGTTGTTTCAGGTATAAGCGTTTCAAAATAATAAATGGTAGTGTCTCTGAATTATATCCTTTTTCAATTATGTTATATGGATTATTTGAACAAGTACAATATTAAAGGAAATTGAATTAATTGCAGATATTAATTATTAAGGGGAGGATCAGAAAGCTTTGTATTTGCATGTTAACGAGTTTTAGTATTTTAAAATTTAGCGCTATATTAAAAAGTTACTAGGAAGTATATTAAGAACTTTGTAAAGAGATCAATTTAAAAGCTTTCATTTGAAGCATGTCTCTCCATTGAGGATAATTTTAATCTGATATTTTTGAAAATCAATGAATTGTTTTTACTTTCTTCTATGCGAGATATATAAGGAGGTAGTTGGTAACCATGCAATTTTATCTCATTTTTCGCATTCACTTTACAAGAAGGAGCTTCAAATGACTTTATAATGGGAATCCTAGTGATATAGCAAAGTTAAATAACTCCTGAATATGATTTTTGTTTTTTCTCTTCTCTCTTATCTGGCTTTAAACATGCTAAATACATTTTATTACTTCAGCTTACCTTTTGTACATTTGTATCAGAGTTAACTAACTAACTACATCTTTTTTTTTTTTTTTTTTTTTGCCTAACCTTTAAACTACCTATGTGATTAACTCTTAAAGAGTAAGAATTTTTTTACTATTATTCATAAGTTGATGAAAAAAATTGGATGAAATTCTGTAATATTTATAAGGATAAAAATTTAAATTAAACATTTAAAAGTATCAATCCGTCCCCACACTGAATATTAATGTGATAGATTTATTGTTAAAATCCTCTGCCTTAAAGCATTATATTATGCTAAACATTTTTTTTTTTTTTTGTCATTGAATGAATAACAATTCATTAGTATAATAAGTTGCAATACCTGATAAAGAAAATTACACGATGACAAATTAATGAAATTAAAACTAAATTATTTTCATGCTCTCGTAGTCTTTCGTTTTCTATAGCATAAGTGCGATGTTCTCTGTGAAGCCCTTCGGCCGTTAAGGGTTAAATATAGTAAACGCATACAAGAAACGAAACAATTGATAAGCCTCTGTAACTATAGCTCAAAATCACTAGTGATATTGATGTCATTAAAAATATTTTTCTTAATGGTTTTGTACATACCTATTTCGACCAAATGCTATCTTTTTATAAACATTTGTATGAAAAGACTGTGTATTTCAATTTATCTGCTAAGCAGAAATAAATTGAGCAATTAATTCATTGTTGTATCAATTTATAATATCAATTTGTGATCACTTTTCAAAAAAATTAATCGAATTCCTCTTCATTTTCAGATTATGAGCCACTATGAATATCAGAGCTTTTCTCTCTTATATATTTATCATCTGCAATACCTCATTTTTAGAAATTCTAGATTTACTTGGAAATCTATACTTATAATAAAGCTCAATGTGTGTGTGTGTGTGTTGGCGCTCTACAGGCCAGACCATTCAACCTACAGCTACCAAATTTGGCACGTGTATACCTTGGAGACCGGGAATGTGCACCTGGAGGTTATTTTTTCGAATTTTTAACTAGAATTTTATTTATTTAAAAATTAAGCGAAATTTTGACGCGTTTCTGCTATAACTTCCGAAAATATTACCGCACAAAAAAGATATTTACATAAAGTTAAAGATCAAAAATTTATCTTTTAAATGATACTAATGTTTTAATCTTAAAATTAAATTTCTATTTTTAATGAATTTTTAAATATATATTTTAACTATGTTTTTCAATAATTTTTTTCGTAAAAAATTAAAATTAAGATTAAGCACGTTTCGCATTCATGGGAAAAAATTAGCATTTTTCAAAGTGCTGCCATCACATTGATTAAAGCTCCAATTAAAAATAAATGAAATCTTTTTGGAAATGAAATCTGCAAAGATATAATTTTCGGCTCGTGTCTGTAGGAAATGAAAAAAATATGAAATATTATTTTTTCTAAAAAATAAATTCAAGAAAAATTATTTCATGATCTTTTACACTCTCTATACAGGGTGTTTATTTAGTCCCGGACCCATTTTGATGTTTAATGACTCATAAAATAATGAAGATATAAACACACTTATGGCATTTATTTATGGAATAACTCATATATTTTCCTTTTCAGGTTTGAATATTTTTACTTTTGTAAATATCGTCTGCGCGTGTTTTTAATTTCAGATAATTTCATTTTCCAGTCTATACAGTGGCTCCCAAAAGTGTTCGTACACTAAAGAAATTTGCAGAAATTGTGTTCTATACTTCTTAATAAAGCATTTTATTAGTTGGTTTTTTTTAATTAGCATCTTTAAATAGTTCTTAATAAAACTAAAGAAATATTTTAATAAAAAAATCAAGTAGTATTGTTCTAAAAAATAAATAAATAAAAAATGTCACAAAATTAGAACACAAAAGTCTTCGTACATCCAAACATTATTTATTTAAATTCATCATAAAAATATCTTTTGCGGCTTATTTTTCTTCTAATTGAAAAATACACTAAAATCGTTTGATTTCAGTATTTAATATCACAATTGTTTATTCTATTTACTTTATTCTTAGATATGACGCGCATTCGTAAAGAAACGAGTTTAGACGTAAGAAAATTAATTATATTTTATTTTAAAGCTGGAAAATCAATTAGAGGCATTACAACTATAATTAATGTACATCATTCAACGGTGCAAAGCATAATAAAACGTTACAGAGAGGGAAAAAGGATTGCAAACAAGCCTCGTAATGGTCGCCCTCAAATTCTGTCAGCTAGAAGTCAAAGAAATATTGTGAGTAAATTTCTAAAAAATCCACGTCTGAGTGCAATAAAGTTTACTTCACAGTATAATGAATCAAATGGAACTTCTATTTCCTGTGAAACTATTCGTAGAATTCTTCGGAATGCTGGTATACATTGCCGCTCTGCACGAAGAAAATTCTTTGTAAGTCAGAAGAACAGAATTGCTAGGCTTAAATTTGCCAAATCTATGACAAACCAGCCAGAGAGCTATTGGAATCGTGTCTTATTTGCAGATGAAAGTAAGTTTAACATCTTTGGGTCGGATGGGAAAATCATTGTATGGAGGAAAAAAAAAAAAAAAAACGAAGAACTTAATCCCAAGAATTTAGTTGGAACAGTAAAACATGGCGGTGGAGGTGTCATGGTTTGGGGGTGTATGTCAGCGGCTGGAGTAGGCAATTTAGTATTCATTCATGGTATAATGGATCATAGAGTTTATATAAATATTCTCAATAATAATTTAAAAGTGTCAGCACAAAAATTGGGCATTTTAAACAACTTTGTGTATTACCAAGACAACGATCCTAAGAACACGACCATGAATGTTCGTCTTTTTTGCCTCTTTCATTGCCCTCAAACAATTAAAACACCAGCTCAATCACCTGATTTAAACCCTATAGAACATATTTGGAAAGAATTAGAGGTGCGAATAAGAAGTCACGACATTAAATCGAAAATTCAACTGAAAGCAGTAATGATCGAAGAATGGAACAAGATCGGTGCAGAAGTAACCGACCGTTTAGTTAAATCTATGCCCAAACGTTTAAAAGCTGTTATAAAGAATAAAGGATATCCTACTAAGTACTAAACATTTACGAAAATTTAGAAAATTTCATATTTAGTGATGTTTTTTTAGAGTGTATGATCACTTTTGTGTCCTATTTTTGTGCAATTTTATTTATTGTCATTTTTAAAAAAATAATTTGCATCGTGATTAAAATTTATTCTTCACTGCTTTATTAAGAACTGTAAAAATATGCTATGAAAAAATTTTCATGTAAAAATAAGAATATATAATGGTAAATAATGAGGTTTTTAATTGATTCTTGTTGGTGTACGAACACTTTTGGGAGACACTGTATATCTGTACTTTTCTAAATATCGTCTGCTTATTAATTGCATTTTTCTCTCTTTTGTTTTTGGCAACTATTGAAATGTTATGTTTACTTTTGATGTGTTTGTTCTATGTAGTACTTTTGTACGTGATGTTTTATTCGAGCCGATATTAAGGAGAATGCATACACCACAAGAGAAAGCACAGATATTATGGTGGTCATAGTGTTAATTTCCAATCAACTAAATCACTGACTTTTAAGAGTTAATTTCCAATCCTTAAACTGACTGATTTATGAAAATTTGAATATCACTATTCAATAAAAAAAGGATAATTTTAGATTTTCCATCGATCGCTTCAAAGAAAATACGCCAATCAGCGCGCAGGTTTCTCAAGATTAATTGGCCTAAGATTATGAAAATGTTGAGTTTTTCTAAATTTTTAATATTCAAAACTTCATAAATAAGTCTTAGTTGATCGTGAAAAATAGAAACATTCATTCATTTATTTAAAATTTGGTGTGTCCAGAATATTTCTCAGAATATGATACCGTACTGCATTAAATTTAGACTTCATAATTTTTGAAATATATTTATAGGCCGGAACAAAATATTATTATTGATTTCATTTCAATCCTTTTGAAAGCAAAACTAAAAACTGAATTTTATGCTGAATCTCAGAAATTTTTGTTGAATTATTGTTTGAGATATTACATAAATGATGAAAAATATTTTGTAGTTAGCATAATACTTAAATACCGAGCGATTCTGTTTGCAATACTCACATTCAATAATAATAATAATTAATAAATAACAATAATGATGATAAATAAAATAAAACGCTCGGTTTTATTAAAAAATATCTTAATATTAATTGCAATTTCATTATTTACATTTTAAATTAAAGTTGAAGTTTTACCGGAAGTGACATTAAATTAGCAAAATATATATAGTAAATTGAACGAAACGATCTAAACAACAGTATAAGTTTGGTATGACTATCAAAATTTGAAGATGAAAAATGTTTTGTTTGAGAATCCTTTTAGAGACCAGTTACTTAAAATATTTAATTGAAAATTGTAGCGAGCGGTAATACTGGCGAACCGGCTGGTCGCCAAAGGCGGCTAGTAAAGAATAAAGTAAGCTAAAAAATATAAATAATTGTCAGCTTTATAAGCATTTTCATCATACTTACTTGCAACGTAAATATCCACAATTTGTTTTTTAAATATCTGAAAAAATGTATTTGAAATGAATTTACTACAAAAAATATATCAGAATTCAAAAATAAGACTTCAACCATACAATTATTTTCATAATTAATAATGAAAGCATCTCAAACAATAACCTATTTTTGTTTCAGCTGAAATAGAGGTTCTGTAATTTGATTACAATTTAAACAGTATTTATATTCTTATGTAAAACGATTTCAAACCAGTCACTATCATGAAATCCGAAATAGGAAAATGATATCGTCAAATTAATTTTATATTTATTATGTGAAAATTTAAAAAAATTAACTATGAATTCTGCAGATAATCGTAGGATAAATAAAATTCTGCAAATAATCGCATGTATTTGTTTGTTGTCAACGTCCCTTTTCATCAACTAAAACAAAATCTAAAGAGATAAATCAAGTGTCAGTATATAGGATGTTTTACAGATTCTGACACAGCAACTCAAATTACATTATAGAACACTACTTTTGAAAAATTTAAGGCTCAAAGAAAGATTAAAAGTCACAGATATTGTTGCGACTAACAATAAACGAGCTTCATGATAACAGAACACATTGCCAATGCGGGCTTTCGCAATGTAATTTTTCTTTCAGTTTCAGACCAGCGAGAATTTTTGTCTTTTAAGACTTAACAGTTTTCGCCTTAATCTTCCGTCTTTAAGTTAAACGTGGCAATTCTGTAATGCGGGCTGTCAGCTTATTATGGTAATTTGATGATGATTTTTCCTTCTATATATGCGAGTGCCTGCAGTTTCTAGACAAATTTATTGCTCTGACAATTTCGAAATTTTGCATACGCGTAGTTCTTAATGTTAATTCAATGCAGCTCGATGATAAATTTTGAAAATTTAATATAGAAAATTATTTAATATTTTGTGTTTTAATTGATAATTTTTCACTCATTTTTTGATAATAACATAGTATCGTTTCTAATGATTGTAAAAAACAAAATCAATGCACCATCAAATAGAACGAACAACTATTTGTATGATATAATTAACTGAATTTTGAGAAATTTTTAAAATAATCACTTTAAAATTTTTTTTAGAATTGAATTCCTGAGCACAGTTTTCTAAATCCGTTACCTTAAAGAACTCGAATATTTTTGAAGTCGTTATCCCTACATTTCTCTTTAAATTAAAAAAAAACGATCAACATTTCTTTATCCTTTGATTTTTTATTATTTATTTTTCTGGTGAGTTCAAAGATTTTCTTCTCTCATCCAAGGGAAGAAATTCTTTGCTTATTCGACAACAAATCAAACTAGGTAATAAATAACCTTTAAAATTACTTTTATTAATTTGAATTCTAATAGCATCGTCTGCAGCAAGTTTTCTAATTTCATTATTTCTCTCTCTGTCTCTCTCTTTTTTGAGAGCGTCTTTGCTTTCAGTTATTTCTTTCATTTTCTTTTTTTCTTTTTTTTCCGTCTTTACTTCACCAAACGATCGCACCGTCATAAAGAAAAACAAGCGGATAAAATGATTATTATTTTTTAATTTCATTTTCATAGCTTTATTTTATGTTTATGTGATTCTGATTTTTCTAACATTTATCATATTACGGGCAATGATTTGTTGATTTTGCTGTTTAATAATAAATCTATTCTTTATCACGAAAAAGTTAACGTTGTCATTTTCTTAAATATTGAAATCATCCTTGATGCTTAACTTCCTTACATCTTTTTTCCCCCTGTTTTACCAAGGTGACTTACATAAGTTATGAATATTTTGCAATCTTTTTCATAATCATTAAATCTAAGCAATTATTTTTGTATGAATTTTCGAAAAGACAGATAAAAAAGGCTCAATATGGTCACGTTCTAATATCAGGTATTGTGCACGTAGAGATGTTTTAATTTGCAAATATGGTCACATTAATAAACTATCTTTGATGTTTTATATATACATTTCGCAGAAACTTAATCTTAAAAAGCAATAAAATCTAAAATCATTTGGGGGGTGGGGTAGGGGGGTGAGAGAAAAAAATTGAAAATGCGAAAGTTTCACATAAGTTTATTCATTTAAAATTAAAATATTAAAAAAAAAATTGACACGTTTAACCCTTTGCCCTCGAAAAAAGTAGTTCAATATTCACTAAATATACGGATCTGCTTCTTACACCAAAAAATAAATACATACACCGGCGTCCTGGCATAGGGGTAGCGCGTCTTCCCCGTGATCTGGGCGTCCTGTGTTTGAGTCTCTGTTTGGGCATGGTTGTTCTACCTGTGAGATGTGTGAATGTGCCCTCCTGTAAAAAGGGGTTGTCCAAGCAAATCAGTGATGCGTGAGTAGCTAAATCGTACTCTTGGCCCTAGTTGGCGCTGCTAAAAAAAAAAAAAAAAAAAAGACGCTCCCCTATCGGCTTAAAATCACTGTCTTCGTAACTGGGGCTTGTCCATAAGACAAGTGCCATAAGAAACAACAATATAAATACATACAGTTGTTTTAAGTTTAATTTCCCTTAAAAATGAATCTTCAAATATCTTTTTACTATTTTGTAGATATTTTTAATAATTAAAATTAAAAAATAATAAATAAAATGCCAAAATGATGTACCGTCTTGAAAAGTGAGTAAGAAGCGCCATCTGAGTGCAAAGGGTTAATAGAAAAAACGTTAGAAATAATCTTAGCACATTACTTTTTTTAAATATTTGTGACAAAGCAGAAGACTTTGACTGTGCTTATGAAAATTTTTTTAATTACGCCATGAATGTTTAACCTTTTTCCTATTATAGAAGCTCTCAAACTGTGGATCGCGACAAAATATTATATAT
>JAPMOR010111858.1:1250394-1260472 GCA_026543865.1 Argiope aurantia
TGTAGGCCTGTAATCATCAAGGCTCATTATAGCAACATACCATCAGCAGAAACAAAAAGAATAGCGCAATACTCAAACAAGCGACTCGCGTCGAATGAGAAGAAATGAAGAAACAAAATAAATACATATTCAGCATGCGGATGACTTGAATGAAGAACGGGCTTTTTTTTTATGCACATGATGTATCGGTCACGTCGCCTGTTGCTCGAATCTGGGCTTCGCTTAAGTTTATGATTTCATTCAATTCCTCAGATTTCACTCACCCAATCAGAAACTCCTTTTCTCCTCAAATATTTCATTCAGTTTGTTTAGGTATAAATTTCTTTATTATTTACGTAAATAATAAATTTTCTCCGTAAAGGTTCGTTTTTGGCCCAAAACACCAGTTTCGGAAAGAACGTGTGCTGTACATCTCTGAAAGAATTCAATGCACAAAGAATGAAGTATGTCACTATAAAGTTGGTTTCTAAAAAAGTGTTTCTTGACCTAGTAAGTTAAATGATTCAATATATACAGTGAACATTCTAATCGGCGGTCAAAATCTTACTTCTAAAGCTTAAAACAGAAAAATGGAGTATATAATTCCATTTGAAAATTTTTTTTAAATGAATTTGAAAAACTTATATTTAACGATTCTGAAGTCAAAAAACGCGGCGAAAACATGCTAAATATTTTTTTATATAATCTTATGAATTATATATAATAAAATATTCGTGACATACCAATATATTAAATAAGAAAAATATCAATTTTCTATTTATCAAAATGGATCTTGTCAAGAAGCTTTAAATATCACTGTTTTAGATTATTTTAAATTATTTCATGCTTAAAAGAGATCTTCCAATAAGCATGCTAGATGCTCTCGAAGAAGCCATTGATTTGTCTAAAGAAATGAAATTCAGAACTTAATAATATTAGTTCAGTTTTATTTGTAGCAAAATATAACTTTTTTTCTCACTTAAAATGTAGTTGAGTTAGAATATTTTATTAAATATTACAAACGAGACTGCATAAAAATTTAAACGTGTCTTTTTCAGAAGTGCATTTATTGAATGAAACAACATAAAATGTAACTCTTCACAGATTGGTTAACACTAAAGTACATATTGTTGATCTTAAAATTTTTTTGATCCACATCAATTTTAATGAGCTTCTCTCCCAGTTATAATATTGAGCAAAATATTCTTCCACTTGAATTTCAAAATCAATTATAATAATCTAAACAAGTTCACATTCACTAATTTATTTTCATTGGCTATAGTAGCTATGAAGAACCTTTTCGAGCTTGATGTCTTGTTTGTCCATTTCGGCAAATTACAATGAGTGTCATCCGAATTTCGTTGTTTGACCAGCATTAGGTAAGCATACTTTACCTCTAAATTTCGTAGCTGCGGAAATTTTTCACGAATTTCTACAATTATTCAATCTAATGAAGAAAACCCCTACCATCTCATGGGACGTATTGACGTCTTCACTTCCATCATCAAAAATCCACGCTATCATTTTGCTTCTCTAAGGTTCCATGGAAATGCCAAGGTTTTCACACATTTTTTGCATAATTTATATTGTCAACTCCTCTCGTTTTCCTATCAGCATCGTCTGCAAAACACTTACTTTCTGAGTACACAATTTGATGTCGAGTCCTTTGTTTGGAAATACTTTTATACAATCGTTCACTTCAAATAACGCAGGTTGTTAAAAAAACTAAAAAACAGAGGAAGGAAAATGATCACCTCATAACTAGCAAAGGTTGCCAAAAGCCTAAGAAACAAAATGACTACATCGTAGCAAAATTCGTCTGTTGCAGTGTTTAAATATCATATGTATCTCAATTTTTCCAGGCTTTTTTATGATGCTGGGTCATGCTCATGACTTCCTCTCTTCTGCTTTAGCGTGTATCCAGAATCCTTTTTAAATTTTTGTCCGTAGCTGCTATCAGATATTCCCAACGATGTGTGGACATGGGAAAAAACATTAGCAACGTTCTAATGTACAGAGAAAAGTTATTGAACTGGTCTCAACTGGGCAGTATGTTAACAAACCAGGTTTAATTAAGGGTTTGAACAAAGTACGAATTCAGCTTTGAGGTTTATTTCTTTTATTCATTTGAATGCCTTTCTTGACTTCTACAGTTAATTATACAGAGACTATGATCTTCAAACTTGATGAAAAATATATTTATAATTCTTTCAACTATTTTATTTTTTGTTTCAGGGAAATTATAAAAGATTCCACAATTTGTATTCACTGATTTTCATTCATTACCTTGTTTGGTCTTTGTAAGAAACATCCAGACATAATAGAATCAAATAATATTCGACCTTTTTTACTTTTCTAGTGATATGTTGTTGAACTTTATCTCCCAAAATTGCAATAAATTCCTTTAAAATTTCTTGCGCTTTATAAGTGATTGAAATGTTATTATCGTTTTAAATCTTACAAGATATTTAAGAAGTACAAAGTCATATTTTGCGATTAAATGTACCGATTTTAAAAAGTTGCTTTTATTATCGCTTTTGTTGTTTTCTCTGTGGCCACATAGGACAAAATTTTGTTACTGAAGGAATCTTATAATCAAATATTTGAACTGTGCTCCCACTGTTAAAATGTTTAATTCACGGTTTAATCAAGCATTTAAATAGCATTGTCAGTCAGAGACAGTGAGATGCCTACAATCACTTAAAAGAAAGAATTTCCAGTTCTGTTACAAATTAAATAATAAAAAGAAGCATGTTCATTTTAATTGATCCGAGTTCTAAAATGCTACAAAAATAGGAAAGTGGCTCAAGTTTTTAATTCAGATTACAAATTATTATTATGATTTTTTACCTCTCCCACTACTCTTCTATGAATGCAGTACCATTGATTGTTTTTTTATATAATAAGACATTTAAATATCTAAAATTCTGTAATTAGATGCATGGATAAGACGCGATATTTTTGATGAAGTGGCTTATTAATCATTTTCAGTGTAAACGTGAGCGTGTGTGTAAAGTGAATATAATCCGGAAGAAAATCTTGCATTCAGTTAAATACAGTGATACTTTTATAAGTTTATACATAACATAACGCCATCCTGTGCCCCAGGTGCCTTTAACACTAAGTTATCTAACCAGTTGGATAAGCACAAGATGGAAGGAAGGAAAAAAAAAAGAAAAAAGAAATTGTTGGTATAAAGAAAGAGACGACAGACCATCCGGGGTTCTCCAGAGAATCCCATCGGTGTCAAATCCTACGTGACTGTAATTTTTTGGTGAAGTAATAACTGGATGGAGGAGACAAGAATACTGAAACAAATGGTCACTATGGGTTGAACTTACAGGGAAACGAAATTACCTACTGAAAAAAATTGATAAGTTACATTGAGAACATCTGTATGACATGTATAAGTATATAAATAATCACTGAAGAGTCAGAAATCTGTAACGTCCGTCTGAGTCTTGTGGTTTTGGTTTCCTTCGTGAGAACTGCCCTTTTGAGAGACTTTTGAAGTTATAATTTCGGCTGATTTTGACAAGAGGCATTCTGGTCTCAACTATTGTGTAGTCTTGAAAAGGTCTTGGTATTTATGAATATGGTTTACTATGGAGTGGATCTTTCCGCGTGAAAGGGTTTCGATGCAACTCTCCTGTACCATTCTTCCTCCAGATTTGTTTCTGGCTTTCTCATGTGCCATGAGACAGTCAGTAGGCATTCGGTGGCATAGTGAATTGGGGATCCTATTTCCCCACAGCTACAGTAAGGAGAGTTGGCCAGATGGAATCTGTGTAGGTATGTCGGGAATGGGCCGTGTCCAGTGAAGTAAAGGACATCCGCTCTGTTCCAGCTCTGTGTTCATACTCGTATGGGTTGATATGTGGCATATCATGTAGGATTCCACGAAGTCTGTACAGTTCAGTTATTCTTGCCATCATCTGAAGCTGCAGATGAAGTGGTGGCAAGCCGATGATAACCTGAAGTGCTGCAGTAGGCGTGGTCTTGTATGCTCCTGTAATTGCTAACAGGAAGCCTCTTTGGATGGAAGAGAGCTTTCTTGCTAATCTAACCGTTGGGTGGAGGCACCAAACTCCTGCTCCGTGTGGAAGCATCCTTTCAATAACTGTCTTATACAAAAATTTTCTGTGTCGAAAATTTTCTGTTATTCCCCAGGATTTGCCAGCTATTTTGAGAAAATTGAATTGTTTTTGTTGCGCTTTCAATGCTAAATGCTTGAGATGGGTATTCCAATTCAATTTATCATCAATATGGACACCTAGGTATTTAATGGCGTGTGTCTGCTTTATTATTTCTCCCTGCCAATAGATTCTGGGTCCTGCTACCCATTTACTAAACAGAATAGTTTGATTTCTCCGTGGACACTTCTAGATTGTTTATGTCAGCCCAGGATACGAATTGTGCTATTGATTCTTGGGTATTTTGTCTTAGATTTTCTTTTGTTTTGGCTTTAATTACCAAAACAAAATTATCGGCGAATGCTTGGATAGTTGTATGGGCAGGCCAGGTTTTACTAAGCAGATCGTTCGCCACCAAGTTCCACAGAGCTGGACCACTACACGATCCTTGGGGGCAGCCTTGCTTCTGTTCTCTTATGGCCCAGCCTTCTTGTGTGTTGAGGATTATTTTTCTGGCATGTAGCAAGTTTTCAAAGATGTTTCTTAAATTTTGGGGACATTGGAGTTTATCTAGATATTTAACTATTGAATGGTGTTGGATATTATCAAATGCCCCTTTGATGTCCACTGAAAGAACCAGAATATTGTCTTTTTCCCTTTTTCCATCATAAATTTTTTCTACAAGCTTTTTAAGAGCAGCATCTATAGATTTTCCTTCACGGAATCCAAACTGGTTATTGTTGATGAGTTTATTTGTTTCTAGAAAATAAATAAGACGCTGTGTGAGTAATTTTTCTAGAACTTTTCCTATAGTAGGCAAGAGAGCTATTGGTCTGTACGACGTGGCTAGTTTAGGGTCTCTTTCAGTTTTTTGAAATAGGATGATATTGCTTATTTTAAATGGATCCGGAAATTTTTCTAGTGAAAGACATTTATTAAAATATTCTTTGAAGAGGGTCGGGAAATTTTTGTTTATTGCTTTTGGAATGAGATTATCAATTCCGTCATATCCTGGTGCTTTTCCGTGAGGGAGATTATCAATGACTTGTGCTATTTCTTTTTCAGTGAAAGGGCAATCATTAGGAGTGGTGGTGATTTCATATGTTAAAGATGGAGTTGAATTTGGGAATGGAAAAATTTGTTCTAATATATCCTGAGCTATTTTCTGGTGTCCTCCTTCTGGATTGATATTGTGCAAGACTGTTAGTTGAGATGGATGAATTGTTTTCCTAAAGGCAGCTTTAAAATGTTTCCCATATGGATTTGCAGCTTCAGTGCAAAGATCTTTCCAACCAACGCTTTTGGCTCTCTTGACTTTCTTCATATATTTTTTGGCTTCTGTCTTCCACTGCAAATATTTTTCTGATCTTTCCTCCGAACTTGATCTTTGGGCCCTTCGCCTCAAAGCCTTAATTCTTTTCTTTTCTATTTCTAATTTATCTGTCCACCAAGTTGGGTTTTCAGTCAATGGCTGTTTCTTTATTTTATATGTTTTATTGCAGGCTTGAATTATTGTTGCTTGAAGAAGGGAGGTAAATTCATTTAATTCTTGTTGGGTATTGCAGTTCTTGATTATGTTAATTAGTTCTTCGACATGATACTGAGGCTGTTTCTGGAATTTGTTATGGTTTCCATGGAGGGTTTTAAACCTATTGAAGATGTGGCTAGTAATTATTGTTCTTACTGTTATCTGAATAAATTGGTGATCACTAAACGATGATTCTTCGAGAACTTCCCAAGAGGTTACCTTTGTGATCATTTCCTGTGAACAGAATGTCAAATCGGGCCAACCTACATCTGTATTTCTTGTGAAGGTAGGTGGGGCATCTGACGAATTGTTGATAAAAAGGTTATTTGCCAATAGGAAATCCATTATTGCAACACCCCTGGTGTTGGTGCGATGATATCCCCAAAGAGGATTGTGACCATTCAGATCGGCTCCTACAAGGAAGTTTTCATTTGGTAGCATTCTCATAATATCCTGGATCTCTTGTAAAGTTTCATTGATATCCGCTATTGGAGATGAATAAGCCGAAATGAGTGTTATAGTTTTGTTGTCAGTGTGGAGTTTGACTGCTATGATATTTTCCAATTTAGCTACTGTAATTGCTTTATAGATGGTTTGGGGAATAAAAATTGCAGCTTTATTTGATGTGGATGTGAAGATATTCCAAGACATCGGCAAACCTTGTATTTTGTTGTTGTACAGATATAGCTCTTGTACCAAGAGAATGTCCGCTTTCAATTTTACCACAGCAGGGTGGAGGTGGGTAGTTGCTGCTTTAGTTCTGCCGAGGTTAATTTGGAGAATATTTAAATTTTTATTGCTAGAGAAGGACGAATTCAGAGTGATATTAGTTGTCATTAATAATCTCTGGTCCGTTTAAATGCTGCTAGCGCTTTTTGGTAGCAGGGGCATCGTGGATCTATGGCCATATGGTAGATGTGCAGGTTAGTTCCATTGAGTCTGTTCGACTCTGAGCAGTTTATACAGAAGTGCTCATTAGACATGCACTTCCAGGTGTGGTGTCGTCCGCTGCAGCGACCGCAAAATGGAATATCATTTTTGCATTGGTCCGAGTTGGCTGTATGGGTGAAAGCCTGGCAGGTTGAGCACCGCTTGACATGATGAAATTCCCTCAGATGAAACATTTCCCAATTAATAGCAATCCTTCTCAAGTTTTTTAGACGATGAAATGCCTCACTAGGAGCTTCGAGGATGAGGTGGGAGGTGTCTTCTGTTCTGCCTCTCATTTTAAAGCGAAATTTTAGATGGTCAGGATTTTCCGTATGTGCACGAATTGCCCTTTGAACATCTACCATTGGTATGTTGTTGGGTACATTATATATTATAATGCTAGGATACCTCATTCCAGGTCTTTTAGTTGTTGTGTTTTTAGCAATAACTTCTTTTTCTTTTAGGGTTTCTGTAAACTTCTGCAGGTCTTCCCTCTTGCATGTGATAGCCAGCCCTCCTTTCTGGATTCGTCTAACTGATTTAATTTTGACAGTAGTTTCTGACTGTTGGAGTTCCTTTTTAAGGAGGTCCTGTACGCTTGTATTCGGCTTTTCTTCTTTTGGGTATATAAGAATTGTGGCCGTGCTTTTAGGTCTTTTCCTTGCAATTTCTGCATAGGATGGACCTTTTTGGTGTTTGTTTACTGGCTGGTAGGATTGAATTTCTGTGAACTGTTCAACATTATCAGTTTGAGCAGATGCTTCCACTTCTGGTTTTTTGTTTGATATTCTAAAATTCAATACACCCAGAATGCTGTTGGCTGCCTGTAGTAGAGAGGTTGTTTTGTTCCCCTTTTTGCGTTTTTGCTCACTATTGACTACTTCTCTCAGTTTATGAAGTAGTTCCTTGGTCAACATACGTTCATACGTTTGAGGTAGAACAAACTGGAACCCAACCGATGATTGTGACGAAATCGAGTTGTTTCTTAGTCTCATAGAGAGGGGGAAGTTTCCACTCTCTTCTTTGTTGGAGCAGGTTTGCATTGAGTCTATAATAATTTCTGGCATTTCAATACTGTATAGAATTTATAAGGAGATGAATATAAAAATATAATAAACAATGATTTTACAGGCTGTAGGGGAAGATATTCCCCTGTACTCGATCCACCGCCCTCTATGCCGTGCAAGCTTAGAAATTTTTTATCTTGATTAAATAATAACAATAATAATAAAAACTTATTAAAAATCACATACACACACACACATTGAAAACCTAATGTTATTGACGGGATTGGCCAAAAATCTCTAATAAACTTTAGATTTTGTTACTAGATCATAGTTAAAGATTTCTTTTCTCTTTCTCTCTTTTTTTCCCCCAATTTTCCCTTTTTGACATCATTAAGAGGATCATATGCCTGTTTCAGCTTCCAATGGCATTGTAAAAAACTTAATTATCATTATTAGTAGAGGAAATGGGAAGAGAGAGAAAGAGAGAAAAAAAAAGAAAACATTATTAACTTTTTTTTTATTTATTTATTTTAATATTCTGTCTATTATTTGATATAGGAGCTAAAAATTTTGAAGAAAATCTATTAAGAATTTTCAATGTGTAGTCAAAAGGAGTTCTTTTCCTTTCCTTTTTCCCTTTCTCTCTCTCTTTCACTCTTTCCCTGAAGACTGCTGTCGACAGATTTTTGACATGAGAATTTTAAATCTGAATTATAATTTAAGCAATATATTGAGTTATAGTGCCTTTTTCAGTTATTATCAAACTAAACACGGCTTTAATGCTTTATTTGGCTGAAAATAAATGCAGACAAAATGGGTTAGAAAATGTATGATTGAAATAATTGATGTCTCTTACACAAATGGAAATAATTTTAGATGGAAACGTTTTATTTATTTATTTTACGTTTATAAAACTAAATAAAATATGTAGTTACGTCTGTGCATAATCTTGAATGAAATGCGAATGACATCAGGTTTTTATTCTTACATGTTAATCCTAATAATCATGAAGAAAATACATTACTATAAAGTGTTAGAATTTAATATGATTTTTTTAATGGGAATGTTAAGGTGTCAAAATTACTAGAATATATTAAAGTGGAAGTAGAGTGTAGGGAATCATCGAATTTAATCATTAACAAAACTGGTTCAGATTTTTTATTATTTTTTTAAGAAATCCTATAAGAGCAAATAAATGAATAATATATGCCTACACACACACACACAAATACATACACACATGCGCATATACATACATACATACATATATACACATGCATGCATGTGCACATACTCACACATACATACATATACATATAAATACATACACACACATGCATACACACACACACATACACACACACATACACACATGTGTATATATATACACATATGCATGTGCAGATACGCACACATACATACACATACACACAAATACATACACACACACACACATACATATACATACATATATATATATACAGAGCGCCTGGTAGATCCGATATTGGCTAAGAAGCACTATTGCTGTTATATACACTATTGTTGCTTTTGTAAAAAAAATCTGCATGAGTCTCGTAAGTCTAATAATTCAATAGTAAACAGAAAAGACAAGAATGCAAGTACTAAACATTATTTCAAAATAAAGAAGTAAAAATAATCACTCACCCCCTTTTTTGTATATGCGTATTTCGCTTGAAAGACAAAAATTTGATTCATGCACAATTTGCAACAATTAATCACCTAATAGAATCAGTTAGCTGATTACGAGGATGTGAAAAATGCACATATCCATGCAGCGAAATCCTTTGGGGTTTTTTTTTTTTTTTTTTTCCCTTTACCTCCCAATCCGACAGAAAGAAAAGGAAGAAACACGTGTCGAAATGTTTTTGATGGAAACTTTACCACACTGTAATATATATAGCTATACTGTCCACAATGCAAAAGAGGGGTAATTCACCTTCGGCTATAAGGGTCGCTTTTGATTCCGAAGGTCAGAAGTCAGGACAGGAAACCGACCGGGGGGGGGGCGGACCTAGAAGGACTTTCCAGCTGGCGTAGTTAGGGGTTTACGATAATGGGAACTCGACAGACAGGAAACAGGATGAGTTACGTGGTCACCAAAGAGGGTTAGAAATGGATAAAGGTAGAAAATTTGTAGATCTCTTATGGAACTCGGAATGTGAGACTCTGTCACTTAGAGATATTATTATTATTATTTCCGTTACTGTTAGAAAATTAAAGTGGCTGATAATCAATTAGAAATTTAATAAATGACTGCAATCGAAATCATGTTTTGGTAATAGAGGACTTACTGGATTTCGAAATAATCGAGAAATGCAATTTAAAAGGATCAAAATAAAATTAATATTGCATGTCTTAGAAATATAATCTAGAAAAACTTAAAGTAATTTTGCAGACTATATATTTTTCCTCCCTCCATTTATTCACCTACTTTATATATATATATATATATATATATATATATATATATATATATATAT